>CM060947.1:95840935-96245935 GCA_030765055.1 Mantis religiosa | reverse complement strand
CAGACAATTTTATTGAAAGTCTTCGTTTCGCATCCTTGAAAGATAACGAAATTAAATCCTACATTTTATATTCCTCCAATATTTGGGTTCTGGAGCGCGCGCGCAGACATTTATTTTTAAGTTTTTTCCCCCTCTCTGGTGTCCTCAAAACTTGTATTCCTGATGACATCTCAATATCAACTTTTTAAATGGAATGTAACATGTTTGTGCTTACTAAACACATGGTAGAGGCAATAAACATTGATCCCGTACACTGACATGAGTCTCTCTGGTTCTCACAATTTTGCAACTCATATAAAGCACTATTGCTCCATTCCGTATCGTCATAAGGCAAACTGTTTGGTTATAAATGATTTCAACTGGAGCCTGCCTCCTTAGTTTAGTGGTAGCGTGTCTGACTCCCAGTGAAGAGATATTGGCCAACCTTGCTGCATAAGGGGAAGGAGGGTTTACCTCCACCCACTGTCTGCGAATATAAGACGCAACGTTCCATTATGTAAAGGGAGCAAGAAAAAGGGAAATGCTTTCATGAGGAGGTGGGGTGAAGTGAAAAGAATCCACCTTTGCTCATATGAGCGCAAGTTGGGCACCGCAGAAGCGATTTCCAATCGAGATCAAGATAGTTTTCTCAATAGGACTTTTTACAGGGTATTCCCTTATCTTAGTAAGACGATTGTCGGGTAAATCTTATGTTTTAGTTGCTCTAGACTGATGTGATGGTATCACCCGTTTCATTTACTGCCCAATATGATTATCCAGTTAAAGGACGTTAAAGTATTAAAAATAAATAAATAAAATAATAGGTTTCTTATGAAATTATGCAATGAGCAATTTTGAGATTGTTAAATGTGCATAACAATTGTTATATAGGATGAGATGTTTCGAAAATAGCTGATACGAGGGAAGTAGAAATTGCGGGAGTTGCGTATTTTATGAGCTCCACGTTCTCTTTTAACCTGATGTTTTTATCTATGATAACCTGGTTTCTTAGTTAAATAATCATGGAAATTAAAGAGGTGTTTATCGCCTTTTCCCCAAAAATTCAAAATTGTTGTGTCTGAAACATGCAGCATTTTAATCGTAATCAATAGACATGTTTCTGAGAACAGAAAATTGACGAAAGTTCTTCCATCCAAAAGAAGATATTCACTCACTTTAGGCAATGACCCTTGTTTCAGTTTAAATAACTCAGTTCTGAAGACAGTCCTGAGGGCAAGCAACAGGTGCACAGTCGGGAACTAAAGAAAGATTTACAGTTTCAAATTTATTTGATCATTTAGTCATTTGTTGCTAATATTTTCCTCAGAAATGTTTATTTCTTGTGAAACTATTTATTATTATTTTTTTTATAAAACTACTTATTAAGATTTTAGTTAATTGATGGAAATTAATCATTTCTTCACACTAGCCGTACATAGGCTAAGGTTTATCATAGATAGAGGCAACATGAAAAATTCAATGCCACGGCCGGGATTTGAACCACGGATCTCCTGATTTCTGTCCAGTCGCTCTTACCCATTGAGCTACCATGGCCAACTTGCTGTCATGACATTCAATTCTTCATTTGACTCGTATATTTCCCCGGTAAACCACTAGGGTCTCTCGCATTCCAGATACACCGTTTGTGGCGACTTACAATTGTAAGTACTTGCATTGTAAGTACTACTGTGATGAGCCTCGCTTCATTAGGCTTCATCACAGTAATACTTACAATGCAAGTACTTACAATGCAAGTACTTACAATGGTAAGTCGCCACAAACGGTGTAATTCGGATGCGACAGCCTCTAGTGTTTTACCGGGGAAATATACGAGTCAAATGAAGAATTGAATGTCATGACAGCAAGCTGGCCATGGTAGCTCAATGGGTAAGAGCGACTGGACGGAAATCAGGAGATCTGTGGTTCAAATCCCGGCCGTGGCATTGAATTTTTCATGTTGACTCTATCTACATTGCACTAGGCGGCCTTGTTTTGTACAGTGAATAGAGACATTAAGAATAGAAACTTAAATAAACTTTTTCAATTCATTTTAAACTTAGTTTTATTTCAACTATTTATTTATTAAATGTTCGGAATGACAATTCATTTGGGGGGGGGTCCGGACCCCCTGGACCCCCCCCCCCTTAAATACGTCCCTGGCAATAAGATAATTTCTAAAAAGGTTTATCTTGAGTAACATGAGATATTAGAGAAAGTCATGTTAGTGCAGCTCAGTTTAGATTTTTGTATTTTTATTTAACACCATGAATTATTGCAAAACAAATTGTTGGATAGCAGATATGACTTTCCCTATCCAATACAATTTATCATCTTACAATACCACAAATCATCAATCTAAAAGTTTATTCTCTTATGCTTTTACTGGAGACTACTATAAATATTACCAAAAAATGATCAAATACACATTTTGTAGGCTAAGATGAAGGTTATTTTTACACATTATGTCAGCAATTGTTTTAGCTGTAGTAAAACACTCACATGAGCTGATAAAGAACAGAAGAATGAATCTAGACATTTCCAAGTATGTTGCTGGTAAAAATTAAACTCTGAATATTTCAAATGGCTAATACAAAAAAAAAAAAAAAAAAAAAAAAAAAAAAAAAAAAAAAAAAAAAAAAAAAAAAACCCCAAATTTGTTGAATTCACATGGCTTTTTGAAAGGTAGAATCAAAAGTAAAAAAATTCAAAATTCAATTCCATAGAACCACAGGTCTTCCGCTTTACATGTGGCTGCTCTACCACTGAGCTGCTATGCCAACATACTAGTACAAGATTAAATTCTCCTACTGGTTTGCATTTTCTGGTAAACCATAGGAAAATCTCAGTTTCAAGATTGCATACCCCAATGGTTACATACATTTGATAAGTACTTAAGTCCTGGGCTGTTTATTGTTTTATTATAGTTTACATTTTTAAGGGCAATAACTTACACATGTAAATAGATAAAGAGTCAACATGAAAAATTTAATGCCATGGCCAGGATTTGAACCAAGGATCTCCTGGTTTATGTCCATTCGCTCTTACCCATTGACCTACCATGGCCAACGTGCCGTCCTGACATTAAATTCTCCAATTGACTCATATATATTTCCCAGTAAACCACTAAGGACTCTCGTATGCAAGATACACCGTTGGTGGCAACTTACTATCTTAAGTACTTGAGTCCCAGGCTTCATCATTAAACTCTTATTATTTAAAGAATAAACACTTCTTCCACACTAGCCTTGTGAGGCTAAGGTTTGAATGAGTAGAGCCAGACTGAAACATTCAATGCCATAGCCAGGATTTGAACCACATATCTCCCGCTCTCCGCACAGTTGCTCTAACCAACTGAGCTACTATGACCAACTTGCCGACATGACATTAAATTCTCCAACTGACTCATATGTTTTCCTGGTAGACCACTAGGGGTTCTCATATTATTGTGGCGACTTACTATGCTGTAAATACTTGAGTCCCAGGCTTCATAGTTAAACCACTATGTTATTCAGGTAAATTGATGGAAATAATCACTTCTTCCACATTAGCCATGTGTAGGCTAAGGGTTGAATGAGTAGAGCCAGACTGAAAAATTCAATGCCATAGCCGTTTTTGAACCATGGATCTTCCGCTTTCCGTGCGGTTACTCTAACCAACTGAGCTACTGTGGCCAACTTATTATTTCCATCAATTTACCTGAATAGCATAGTGGTTTAACTATGAAGCCTGGGACTTAAGTACTTACAGCATAGTAAATTGCCACAAAAGGCATGTGTCTCATTGCATATGAGAACCCCTAGTGGTCTACTGGGAAAACATGTGAGTCAGTTGGGCAATTTAATGTCATTTTGGCAAGTTGGGCATAGTATCTCAGTTGGTTAGAGCAACTGTACAGAAAGCGGGAGATCCATGGTTCAAATTCAGGCTATGGCCTTGAATTTTTCAGTCTGGCTCTACTCATTCAAACCTTATCCTACACACGGCTAGTGTGGAAGAAATGATTATTTCCATCAATTTACCTGAATAACATAGTGGTTTAACTATGAAGACTGGGACTCAAGTACTTACAGCATAGTAAGTCGCCACAAAAAGGTGAGTGTCTCATTGCATATGAGAATCCCTAGTGGTCTGCCCGGAAATATATGAGTCAGTTGGAGAATTTAATGTCATGTCGTCAAGTTGGCCATGGTAGCTAAATGGGTAAGAGTGACTGGATGTACACCAGGGGATCCATGGTTCAAATCCTGGCCATGGCATTGAATTTTTCATGTCGACTCTATCTACCTTAGCCTCTATCTATCAGACTATCTACCTTAGCCTGTATGCGGCTAGTGTGAAGAAATGATTAATTTTCATCAATTCACTTAAATTATATGTAAATGTTTATCCCCTGTTAAAATGTTCCTCCAAGCTCAATCCATTTCTTGGCAAATGTTTCAATAGATGAAATCATCTCAATAAGGCATGACCCAATGCACAAGAGAGTTAAAGGGAGAAATGACATATATCACTGAGGACTCCTTAAATCATGATAGAGCATGACATTTAAGCAAAATGTGGGACTTTGTGCTTTAAACTTCACCTCTGAGGAAGGTATGAGTAGAGACCTGAAGGACGACCAGATCCAGGAAATGTGTGCAATGATGGACATATTCCCTAATGTTTCTAGATTGAACAAATCTGATGTCAATGTCAAGCCTCAAATTCCTCTTCATTGAGCATCTGTGAAGGTGGGTCTGTCATATTCCAACCAATGTCGGGATGAATCTTTCACAAAATACTAAAACAGAGATTTTGATTTATGGATGCCATGGTTCTCAGTATGTCATTATATGTTGGAAGTGAAAGACCAGTTAGTTTTGCTCAGAGGTCTGTTTTTGGGCTTTGGGGTTCTTCTGTGTGCCATAAATCTCCAACATGAGATTGCCAGTTTTACTTCCCTTTTAAAAGAGGCCACATTAAGGAATTTTACTCCCATTGCCCTTCTTTGTTTCGATCCATGATCTTACGAATCGGTTTAGCATGTTACCCCTAGACCAGGGAGGGTGACATCTTCATAACACACACCTTCACTGCCACCCACAACATGAACATGATGGCCTGGTCTTTCAACCCTGAAATAATGAAGATGATCTAGTAATGGGCACATGCATTGATGGACTGAAAATTAGTGGCCAGTATTTACCTTTGATCCAGGGAAACCATGAAAATCCTGTGGTCAGAGTGAGCAATCAGAAATTTAAACAAGGACTTCCCAAACAAATTTTACAGAGCTATCTTGCTTGGTTGCTACCATACAGTAACTGCTACATTGTTGGGATGCATTTATTGAACTCCCAAAATTTTGAAGGCAGCTTTAAACTCACAAGGAAGTTGTTTTAAATTACATTGGTGATAGCAATTTGAAAAAATAAAGTGTGTAGCAATTATGTAGTTAACCCTGTGTTGTACCTGGAATCAATTCCTTAAAGTATTTCTCTTGTTACACAGTGGGAAACTTGCACAAAAGATAAGCAGTGTTAGTAAAGAATCAGGTTTTGTACTGCAATTTACAATACAGCTTAAAAACCAGTTCTGGGATTCTAGATTCATATGCAAAACCAAATATTTCAGAACTGTGTTATATCAAGCTACCATCTAATACATTACATGATGAACATGTTCAGACTGCTATGAGCATATTAAAAATATTAAGTCATATCAACCAGAGTTGAAATAGTCTTGGTTGCTTAAAATTTGGTACAATAGGAATGGGACATACAACAATAATTTATCAATCTAGTGTGCATATGATGTTATAGTCACTAATGGAATAACCTGTAATTGTGAGTTTTTAAGTCTCAAAATTAAATTTATCACAACTTTTTGGTTACATTATTGTACAGTACTTTTTATAAAACCAGGGACATTATTATAAATATGTTTATGGGCATACTTATGTGCTAGCCATGAAAGTAGGAAAACAATTTTAATAATCACGTTATATTTGAAATGAGAAACTATAATTGTTTCTGCATACATTCGTCTTTTTTATTTCAAACACTTCAAATTTATTCATATACCCTGCTTTATTTTTCTTATAATTGCTTACAACTTGAAGCAAAAGCTTCAGCTTTCTAGTATTTAATTTTGAATGTTATTTGCTAAATAAATGTACACTTTAAATACACATCGTGATGTAATTTGGAAAACTTTCATTTGTCACTGGGCTTAAAAATTTATGTAAAATAGCAGTTGTTATAACTCATAACCAGCCTGAAGGGACGTATGGACAGTGCTTTTAGCAAAGATTGCACAATTAGATTTTAAATATAAATGCATTTAGAACCAACACATACTATGCCAGCTTTAAAGATTAGTAACAATATTAAATGTTTGGGGGATTGGCTTCACACCATGTCTCTCTCTCTCTCTCTCTCTCTCTCCCTCTCTCTCACTTCCCCTCCCCCTCTCCATCTCTTTCTTCCCTCCAGTATAATTTTTTTAAAAATACAAACTGTTCCTTGTGTACTGGCTCTAATATATTGATAAACATTTGACTGTGGTACTTGCATACTTTCTCTGTTTACTCTTCTAGAAACTGTTCTTATAAATGCTTACTCTGCTATTTTTGTTAATCCAGATAACTTTGTTAGGTTTACACATTTTTGTGTAGATTTAAGAATGATATAGTAGGCTAAATTAGTAGATCTGTTACCAGCTCTGCATGATCATGAGATAAAATGAATGACGACTTAGCGTTCAAAATTTAAATCTACAACAAAAAATATCTTGAAAATGGTTAATACTACAAAAGCTAAAATAAATTCTAAAATGATTACCTGTCCAAATTCCAAATGTTATAATTTTTTTTTTACATTAAAACACTTTATTTGTGAAATATCCCTAAATTTAAAATTGTTTAGCCTTTTATGTTTAGCATAAATTGTTTTCTTTTTCCAATAAATTTATTAGGAGCCTGTCTTAATAACAATCCTAAAATAGGTCAGCTATCCAGCTACTGGATTTTCTCTTTCTGGCAAATTATATGCTTTAATCAGTTCTACATTTATGATTAGCAAAATTACTCAATTATACAAAATCATTCAGAATGAAAAGGATTTCAAAAACTTGTTTTCAGAAAATTCAAAATTTACACTTTATTGGTCATGCAAATATCTTAAACATTCACTAATTTAATCAAAATTGTTAAATGTTATTGTTTGAGGAAATAAATATGATGAACTTTTTTCAGTGTGAAATTATTTGAGGGAGAATATCATTGAGAATGTTTGTGTCATATACTTGGAAGCCGATAAACAAAAATACATAACAAAAAAACAAGGTAATACATATGATGATGATGATGATGATTATTAATAATTAATAATAATAATAATAATAATAATAATAATAATAATAATAATAATAATAATAATAATAATAATAATAATAATAATAATAATAATAATAATAATAATAATAATAATAATAATAATAATAATAATAATAATAATAATAATAATAATAATAATAATAATAATAATAATAATAATAATAATAATAATAATAATAATAATAATAATAATAATAATAATAATAATAATAATAATAATAATAATAATAATAATAATAATAATAATAATAATAATAATAATAATAATAATAATAATAATAATAATAATAATAATAATAATAATAATAATAATAATAATAATAATAATAATAATAATAATAATAATAATAATAATAATAATAATAATAATAATAATAATAATAATAATAATAATAATAATAATAATAATAATAATAATAATAATAATAATAATAATAATAATAATAATAATAATAATAATAATAATAATAATAATAATAATAATAATAATAATAATAATACAGTGTATCAAATACATATTGTGACTTTGTGGGTTCGTAGAATTAAAAGTCCAATTTGCCGAAATTCTAAATGTTCTTTATTTGCGTAGAAACACTGCGTAGCAGCAGAATTACATCACACGTCACAATCTACAACACCAAGGTCGATGACAATAACAGACAGCTTATTCAACTTCCACCGTTTACAACACTCTTGTTACATGTCCTTACAACTGTTTACTACTCATGACTCCCCTTGGCGAGTCGTTGCTCTTTCAAATACCTCATTGATAAATTCGAGAGACTTCTGGAGCAAATAAGAAAAACATCTATTCTCTGTCAATCGAGATATCACTAGAACCTTGCTTACGTGAAACCCTATCTGGGCCGGCAAGTCACTTATCTCAAGTGCTATGTTTATCTGCTTAAGCAAGCACTGTCCACCTGTTATCTTTATCTGCAGGCTCTTTGTTTACTCAAGCCGCGCTTATCTCTCGGCACCGAAATTTCTGCGCCTTTTGCCGCGACAATATTGATTTTGGATACATCAGGGTTTGTTTAACATTGTTTACAATTTAACCAACCTTTCATTTTTGAGTTAATGCTGTCCCGAGAGCTATATATTCACACATAGTTTTTTTTTTATTATTATTCATTGAGTGAAATCTTGAAATCAAGTTTTTTGGTGGAGTACAATATTTTCTATTCTTGCCTACCTTAGATAGATGAAACAGAAAGTAGATAAAAAACATTCACAGAATTAATCATAATATTACTGGTTTAACATAAATAAAAGAGAATCAAAGGCAAGTTATGTATTTTTCATTTAATATTTAAAAAATGAATGCAAAAAGAATTATTTATGCATTCCCATGACTTTTTCTACTCTTGTACAAACTATTCTTACAAAGACCTATTCTTTTATTTATTTCATGTTAAAAGAGATAGCCATTTACAAAATCTAACTTATTCCTAATTTTCTTGTAGGTGCAAGGGGAATGTGGAGATACAGCAGGCTTTAAGCCATAGTAGGTTGTTTAAAGGACTGGTCACTATACAAAATTGCCTTGGAATTCTGTTCTCTTTGCTTGGTCAAAATGTAAAAGGCAGAGAATGACAACTTCCCATTTTTGAAAAGTATAAGTATTGAATGAATAGAGCTAGACTGAAAAATTCAATGCCGTAGCCGGAATTTGAACCGCGGATCTCCTGCTCTCCATGCGGTTGCTCTAACCAACTGAGCTACTTTGGCCAACATGCCAACATGACACTAAATTCTCCAACTGACTCATATTTATTTCCATCAGTATAAGTATTGGAAAATTTACACAAATAACACTCTCTGAAATGGTTTATTCCAGAAAAAAAATTATGTATCGTCAAGCATGTGTTTTAACAATATCTAATTTTTTTGTATAATAAGATTTTGTCTGCCTCTTACAGGTTACTAATTATGCAAAAGTCATACACATCTATATCCTGGCAAGTGACCTTTCCTAAGTGAACTTCGACTCAACATGCTTTTACCCTGCACCCCCCAGGGGCCTACTGCGGTCGGCATGGGAATTGGCGATCCCGAGGTCCCGAGCCAAACTGACACCCTCGATGTGGTTGCCTCTTAGTGGTGAGGGGTCATACAAGACACCCACCCACGTGTAGGCCGTGCGTGGAGACCCGTGTCGATGGAAAGGTTTGTCCTAGTGGTTGAGGGATGTGCATCTGAGCTCGTTTCAGTCTTCTTCTGAACTCGGGAGGGTGTGCCTTTCCAATACACTACTTTGACTTCTGCTTCGCCTAAACGGGAGGTTAGGGACTAACCTGCCTTTAATCAATCGGCCAGGACTGGGTAATGTACCGAACTCCATGGTGAGTGGGACGGCGAGCTCGCTATATCCCAGTGGGATGACCCCTTGTTGGGTTCCGTGATGGGTGGGGAGCACTGGGGAATGAAACACATTCAATTTTTTATGGCAAGCCGTAAAATTAAACGTGGAAAAGAAATAGCTGACTCTTGTGGTCCTCGCTATTTAGTTATCTGTAGAACTGAGGAAGGTCGAAAGTTTACTACCGTGAACCCGTTCATTGTTCAGAAGGGTCTAGATAATATTACGGGCCCTGTAAAGTCATGTACTCGATCTCGCAATGGCACGCTCCTGGTCGAAGCAGTTTCTCCTACGCAAAAAAATCTTGAAAGCCAATATACTTGCGAGCTATCCGGTGTGCGTTGAATTGCATAGGACCCTGAACTACTCGCGTGGTGTTGTAAATACCAGCGCATTGGTCGGAATGTCCAATGAGGAGATTTAGGAAAAGTTGGCGGAACAAGGTGTGACAAGTGTATACCGAGTTCACCGCAAAGAAAGAGGTGAACTAGTGCCCACTCGTACCCTGTTTCTTACCTTTGATGGGGTAGATATCCCGCAAATGATTAAGGCAGGGTATGAAGCTATTGAAGTGAGGCAGTATATATCCAATCCATTGAGCTTTTATAAATGCCAGCGCTTTGGCCACACGAGTTTTTCATGTAATGGAGTTGCCACTTGCGTTGACTGCGGGGAAGTCAAGCATGACAATGCATGCATTTCACCCGCAACGTGTGTTAACTGCAGTGGGAATCATTCATCAAACTCCAGAGAATATCCCCGTTTTATGGAGGAGAAGACGATCCAAAAGATCCGGTTAAGAGAGAGGGTGTCCTTGGAAGTCCGGAAACTATTGCGTATTCGTCAGCCTTCTGAACCTAGTACCGTTGGTTATAGTGCAGCTGCAGCTAAGCCGGTACCTAGACGTGAAATCGCAACACAAACCAGGGAAATAAACGGGAAAGTAATATCCGAAACATCAGTTACACCAAGATCACAGCCAAAGCAACAAACACCAGCCCGAACAACAGTGAGTGCCCCGACCAAGTCCAGTCCTAAGAAGAAGGATTCAGCCAAGTCACCGCCGAAAGCATATACTTCAGGAATGTGTGAACCGGTAATATATAATGTATCGCCAAGGAAATTTAAGACCTCGTATGACAAAACTAACTTCCTCAAGAAAATAGTAAGACCAGTGAAAGGGAAACTAGCCAGCACAAAAGTCCACGAACATCTCCGGCAGCATCTGAGGAATCATCTGGAGAGGACGCCGATCGGCGACTTCCATCTTCGCCGGTCGTAGTTTCTGATCCTGTCGAGAGAATGGATTCGAAGTTACCAGTGCGGAAGCCGTCCTCCTACATTGAGGATGTGGAGCGGGTAGATCCTGTCCTCACTGTCCAAACGACAGTGAGGAAAGGGCAGGAAAAACCTGCTGAAAGTGCTAGCCCAGCCCCAAAGAAAAGGAACAAATTGGTTCGACCACCACTGGGCAGGTAGCTTTTGTCATGGCAAGTTGATATTGAAAGTAGTAATTTTTTATGCCTTTTGGTATTTTATTGGTAATTATAACTTTTATTATTATTTTTTTTTAACTATTTGGGCTTATTTATTTTATTGTCATGTTGTTTTGATCTGTTTTTTAAGCGCTAATGACCTTGCAGTTTAGCGCCCTCAACTCAATCAATCTGTTTTTTTAAATTTTGAATCATGCTATCATGGCTATTGCCATGACTTAGATTTGTGAAAGGGTGCTGCAGACCTTGCAGTTGAGCGCAAATCAATTTTACCCTGCACAGCAGCGCACGAAATGTCATACATTGAAATTGTGTAATAAATATGTTAATTGCGGGTTGGCAACTCTGGAATGAAGTGACAATTAACCGTAGTTTGTGCATGGTTCAACAGATTGTCAATATCGCGCATACATGTTTCCACGCTTCAGTTTAGTAAAATGGCGGACAAAGACCGGTTGACGCTAGAACAAAAGGGGAAAACTGTGTTGTTTTACGCGGAAACGAAGAGCGTAGCCGAGATGCAACGACGCTTTCGTGTTCATTTTCGTACGAGGTGGGCGTCCTGCAGATAGACAGTGTATAGACTTATGACACAATTTGAAACTGGTGGCCATGTTTTAGAGCAAAAGCGACCTCGTGTCAACACAATCCGTACTCCAGAGAATATTGAGGCTGTGAGAGTGGCTTTGACACGAAGTCCCAGGAAATCCACGAGACGAGCTTCGGCCGAAATGGACATCTCACGTCGTTTGCTTCAAAGAATACTTAATGCTGACGTGTAAATTATCCCCATACAAAATGACAGTGTTGCACAAACTGACGGAACATGACAATGTACGGCGATTACAGTTTGCGACTTCGGCTCTTGCAAATGATGATGTCGTGATTCATAACACATGGTATTCTGATGAGATTTACGTTCATTTGAACGGTAGTGTCAATAGGCAGAATATCATATTTTGGGCACGAGAACCTCATGGTGTTATACACGAGATTGAAAATTAAGGAGAAAAAGTTAGTGTATGGGGTGGCATATACAGCAATGGAATCACTGGGCCAATCTTTTTCATTGACACAGTTAACAGAGCGCGCTACTTCGACATGTTGCACAACAATTTCCTTCCGCAACTTTATTTAAGAGGGTTATGCAAGATGGAGCTCGTCCACATACTGCAAACGTTATTCTGGATTTCCTGCACCAACATTTCGGGCTCCGTGTGATGTCCCATCGATTTCCTGAACATTTTTAGGGCTGTTCAATATGGCCACCACACAGTCCGGATATTAATCCCCGTAAATATTTCTTATGGGGATATTTGAATGAGACAACAACCTTTTTCCAGGGAATAACAGAAGACATATGTTGCAGAGTGGTCGAAAACGTCACAGTTCGTCACGAAGAGGTGGTACGTCAACAAGGTGGACATATTGAACACGGTATCTGAGCATACACATTCTGATGATTAATGTAAAAAAGATAATATTGACATGCTTTGGTTATTAAAAGTTATATCAACAATTTTCAATGTATGACATTTCATACGCCATCCTGTACAATCTACTGAAGGAGCTGGAAGACAAATGGAATTACACATGGCAAGATATTTATAACACAGATGCCATGATCAACAAAGAATGGACGATAGATTGCTGATTGGTGCACAAATATCTCTGCTGAAAACATTTGAAGAAGTTCCTGAAAAATGCTCAAAAACAGAAATAATTTTACTTCATAACAAAGAACTGTCGCATACAGCAAACCCAACAAGTTATCTGGATTCTGTGATGGTCAACACCATGGACTCTCCACCTTATTTACCTAATCTAGCTCTTATGATTTCTTCCTGTTTCCTAAAATTAAAGATAAAATGTGTGCAGTCACTTCTTTTGTCTTCAGGTGAAGTACTGGAGCTTTATAATAACCTGGTTTCTGAAGTGCGTGAAGAGAAGTGACATCACTGCTTTAAGGACTAGTGAGTGTTGACCTCGTGCCAGGCTCCATTAAGTTGATCTTAAATAATGATTGTTAACCTGTCAAATTCAGCACTGATAGTATCAGGGTTTCATATATTCCATTAAGAAGAGTGGTCATATTTAGCATGCAGGAATTTATATACAAGGGTAAGTCAATAAATAAGCTGCAAAACTGGATAGAAACAATAATAATCAAAATAACTACCCGAAATTTATTTTACTTTTCAACATAATCAACCTGTACATTGAGACACTTATCCTCTCTTTGCAAGTCCTTGAACGCCAGTAGGAAAGAAGTATTTTGGTTGCTGTCGCAGCCAAAGCGTAACCTCTCGAATTATGGCATCATCAGTTTCAAAATTTCGGCCACCCAAAGGACTTTTTAGAGGCCCGAGCAGATGGAGATCACTGGTGGTTACGTCAGGACTGTAAGGTGCACGTTCCAACCCTCCCAATGAAGTGTTTGCAACAGCTCCTTGATTAATTTTGCTGAGTGAGGGCGGGAATTGCCATTCAGGAGAATCACTTCCTTTGTCCGGAGTCCAGATCGCTTGAGTCAAATGGCCTGTAGGAGTCCCCGCAGAGTGATGCAGTACGTTGTGGCATTCACGGTCTGACAGTGAGGCTGGAATTTCTGCAGTATGATGCCTTGCATGTCCCAGAACACGGTGACCATAACCTTGCGGGCTGATGGAACCGCCTTGAAGTTTTTGTTGCTGATGAGGTGGAATTTCCATGCCATGGAAGATCCCTTTGATTTTGGTTGAAAGTGGTGAGCCCAAATCATCTCTAAGTTGGATGCTTTGCTTCCCTTTGTTAAATTACTGGATCTAACTGAATACAGCTTTTCGGGAGAAACCCTGGTCAACCAACATACACGGGATGCATTTTGCGACGCACAAAAAAATGCACAACCGCTCGCTGTTCTGCTCGGGTATAAAGGTCACGCCGTGGTTGAGTGGTTAGACTGCTTGGCTATCACCAAGATGGCCTGTGTTCGATCCCAGGTGACTGCTAAGTGAGATTTGTGGTGGACAACACAGCACTGGGGCAGATTTTTTCCGGGGTCTCTGGTTTCCCCAATCATCTCATTCCACCGGTACTCTATCTTCATCTCATGTATCATCAGTGTCACTGCCTATGGTGCCTAAATATTAAAATTGGGCGTTAAGCACTATACATTTAATTTCATTTGCTCTGTTACAATCATACAACACATTCACCATCTAGCACTGGCTGCTGCTGGCTGACCTCATGCCGGAGAGATATGACCCAACCTGTATGACAAGCATAGGTATGCTGCTAGCTGCTGTTACAAAATGGTTACCTATTTATTTTACAAATAATGTAAGGGAAACAGACGATTACGACTTATTTATTAACTCACCCTCATATACATGTTACGTTAAAAAGACATTTTCCACCTACTATTATTTATTGTTAGATATGTTCTAGAAACTCTTACAAAGGGTTATTTTTTATCTTCTACTTGATTAATCAGAACAAACCTGTATAGAAATACTTTCCTCACAGATTTCATTAAAAGCACAACGGGACATGGACAGAGAAAACATGTTAACTCAATGGGTTAGAGCGACTGGACGGAAACCAGGAGATCCGTGGTTCAAATCCCGGCCATGGCATTGAGTTTTTCATGTTAAGTCTATCTATAGAGAAAACAGAGTCTTATTTAAAAAATAGGTATCAAATGCTGTTTGAAATTCCACATTCCTTCCAAATCATTGTGGGAAACAATTCAAAGATGTCCAGTTTAAAAACAAAATAATAAAATTACTGCAAAATTCAAACTAATAACAATGGACATCTCAGAAATGGCTAATGCCTCAAAAAGGTTATTTGAATTAAATTGTATGTATATAAGAGGTTTACAAGTTTTGTGCATTATGTTTTTTGTCTATTTCTGGTAGTTACTATATAAACAAAATTTTATAAAATGCGTACCAAATGAAGAATAAGTTCACAGATTACTTCCAGAAAATTCAAGATATATATTATGTTTTTCAAGTAAATATCTTAAATTACTTTTAAATTAAAATTGAGGTTATTCTTAGTAAATCAAATATTTCCAAAAATCTTTCATGTTAGGGGTAGTTTGCGGGATTTTCATGAATAAAATCTTTTTCTAACAATAGAAGGGAGGGAAGTGATTCAGTATGTCTCAAAACATGCAGTTTTGGGAAATCTCAATAATTATTTTATGGGAATGGAGTAGGTAATTTCTCTACTTACTAGGTTTATGGTAAAAAAGTAATAAAAGATACACTGTTTCTAGATGTGTATCACTTTTTACTTTGCTCATGTATAATACAGCATACATTTTTTGACAATATAAAAATGGAAAAAGTTCTCTGAATAGAAGAGGCCCTGTCATCTTCAACCAGCAATACTTTCAGAGCTCTGCTTTCAGACGAGTCTCCCAATCCTCAGGCCCTTGATGGCACCAATCCCTTAGTCTACCATGATCCTCTTTAATCAGGTCAGCTCCTTTCTCACCTATCATAATAGATGGTGCCATGGTATTGCCACTTGTTATTGTAGGCATGATGGAAGCATCTATCACCCGAAGATTCTTGATACCATAAACATGCAGGCGAGGATCTACTACAGCTTCAGTGTCACCTTCAGGTCCCATTTTGCAGGTACCCACTGGATGATAGTTCGTGTGTGTTGTGGTCATGGCTGCACAATGCCAGTACTCATCAGTACCAAACACAAGATCTTCACAACCAGGGGCAGAAGTTGTATCAAGTTTATACCCATTACTCTTGAATGCTTTTGTGTCTTTAAGCTTTACTGCCTGTTTGAAACCTTCAGTGATAACCTTTACGTCATGTTCTTCGAAAAAGTAGTTTGGATAAATGATAACCTTTGCTAGAGGGTCCGTAGTATTGATGGTAAGGTAACCCCTACTTTTTGGTCTCAAGACAGCTGGCATGAATGTAACTCTGTTGTAGTAACACCAGGGTAGAGTAGGACTGATACTACAAAAGTCGCTCCTATTGTCATTTGTCATTGAAGAAAGTGTAGAGTATTGAATATCAGGATAATCATCAGCTGGATTCTCAAATGGAGAGAAAGTATAACTAATGATCTCAGTGCAGCCAATTCCTGCCCATGGGCCCTGTCTTTTCTTATATGAATACTTGACAGAATCCAGTAATATTTGTTCTGTATTATTAGGTCTTGTTGAATTTCCAACAAAATAATTGACAGCAAATGCCCCTACATGGTCTTGTAAATTTTTTCCTACGCTTAAGTTTTTCAAAACAGGAATGCCGAATTTTTGTAGGGCTTCCTCAGGTCCCACACCAGAAAGCATAAGGATGTGTGGACTGTTGAGCGCTCCTGCACTAAGAATGACTTCTTTGGTAGCAAATACCTTCGTCTTACTGCCATTGGATTCGTTGATATATTCTACTCCATATGCTTGTTTGTTTTCAGTATTAATAAGGACTTTTGTAACTGTTGCATGAGTGATCACTTCAAGATTTCTTCTGGTCTTGAGTACTGGCTGAAGAAATGCCTTGTTGGTACTCTGACGTTGCCCGTTTTCCTGAGTCCCTTGAAGAAGTGTGACTCCAGTCATACTCTCTCCGTTTACGTCCACCTCAGGTCGACCAAGTTCTTTCCAGCCTTGGATGATGATGGGCACATTTTCGTCCGCATAAGGGAACCGGCCAATGCTGAGATAGCCACCAGTACTGTGATATTTCCTGTTTTGCGCAATATCTGGGTCCAGATTGTTTTCTGATTTCTTGAAATACCGTAGTACGTTCTCATAATCCCAGCCAGTGTTTCCTGTTAAGAAAAGACAGTGAATCATTCAGAGCTGTCAGTAATCAACCTTTTGATAGGCTAACTGTAATAGTATTGTAAGACGAGTGACTGAAATTACTTTTTTAAATGTCTCATCAACTAGAATATCACAGAGTTATGTCAGCTCGGAGGACGTTATCATTTTCTGAACTGGAAATAACGTTGTTATATTTCTAATTGGTGGAATAAATCATTTTGAGCCGAAGTTGCTTTCTTATACCACCCCACACTAAGATATATAAAATAAACCGCATATAAATAACCCCCGAATGTGAACAATCATTAAGATACAAAGGCATTTTAAGTCGGTCTGGGTGGCCCAGTTGGTTTTTGTAAGCTTACTGAGCCAAGTTGCCAGTTCAAATCCAGCCCAGACCAATGGTTTTAAGTGTGCTTAACAGTGACAACTCTCTGTCAGAGGATTTACTGCATGCAAGAGAACTCCCGTGGGACGAAATTCCGACACATCGGTGGTGCTTTATAATCCTGGAAGTTGTAGCATCAATAAGAAGTGGAGATATTTTTAAAAATATTACATTTTAGTGATCACTAAACTGCAAAAGTTCTGAAATGCTGGAGTTTTGTGTTATGCATTTTTTTAACTATACTTCAAGACAAATTTTTGTTTTGTTTTGGAATTTAAGCATGAAGCCACTGACAATACAAGGAGAAAGGCAAAGAATGTTGTATCATAAATAGGACCTCTTGTTTTCACTGTTTCGTAAGCTGAATTTTACTTGAAACATCCAACTTGTTTTATGAAATTATTAATGATCTTAATGATCATTTTATTTATATCAAAAGAATTGGAATAATAATCATTAACGTATTTGGCATTTCCTTTTAAATAGAAAGCAGGTAATTATAAAATAGTACAATTTAATATTTATTATTTATTTTATTTTTATTTGATTGTCAGTGAGCTGTATACAGCGATAGAGAAGAATCATCTTATTACATGCAACAAAATAATTATATAATATTTTACAAACAGTAGATCAATTACATATAATAGAAACAACTATATAATATTTTTACACTAAAGATAATCTTGCAGAGAGTAAAAAAATTGTTGCTATGTAGGATATTTTTAGCTAAAATGACTATGCTAAAGGCCATCTTTCTGAGAAATTTCGTCTGAATTTCTATGACCAATCTGGTTGTGGTTTTTTCGAACCATGGTTTTAAACTGACAATCTGATTGCAAAGAAGCTTAAGACCAGTGACGAATTCAGGGAGGGGGAAACTAAAGATTCCCCTCCCCCAGGAACTTCATATCCATTTGTAAATGTGTATAACATTGAAAGTCAAAATAATGCATGGATTTAAATAATGATCTAGGCTGGTGTAATATAATAGCTCGTATTAGTTTAATAAATGTTGGAATCAACAATGACAGGTTGTGATAGCGGCTGCACACTACATCTATAATAATCTTCCATTTTTGCAATGCATTTGAGCTTCTTACATGCAAGTGAGTAGGTTAAAATGGTAGGTTCCAGCGCAGACCCAAATGAGCAAGATGGCGGCCATGCGCAATCGGTATGTTTAGTGGATTTAGACAGTGTTTAGGTAGGCAGTCAATCCTCTTAATTTGCTGTACCTTATAATGCTGTGTCCTGAGGTATGATCAGAGCTTGTCTTGGGCTATGATCTGAGGCTCTAGGCTTAAGGGCTGCAGGGTTTCTTAGGTAAAGTCTGTTGGTATGGGATGTTAATATCTGAAGGATTTAATGGTTAGGTCCAGAGGTATGGTCTGGGACTATATGGTTAAGAGTTGCAGGGTTTCTTAGGTAAAGACTGTTGGTCAGGATGGTTGAGAGCTGTAAGATCTAGAGGTTAGGTATCTATGTATGATCAGGGGGGTTCTAGTGTTAAGAGCTGAGGTTTTCACAGGTAAGGGTTGCTGGTCTGGGAGGTTAATAACTATAGCATTTGGAGGGTAGGTCCTGAAGTATGATCTGGGGGGCTCTAGGGTTAAGAGTTTTCACAGGCGAAGTCTGTTGGTCAGGATGGTTGAGAGCTGTAAGATCTAGAGGTTAGGTATCTATGTATGATCAGGGGGGTTCTAGTGTTAAGAGCTTCAGGTTTTCACAGGTATAGGTTGCTGGTCTGGGAGGTTAATAGCTGTAGGATTTGGAGGGTAGGTCCTGAGGTATGATCTGGGACTCTAGGGTTAAGGGCTGCAGGGTTTCTTAGGTAAAGTCTGTTGGTCTGGAGCTTGAAAGCTGTGGGATTTAGAGGTCAGGTCTTGAGGTATGATATGGGGCTCTAGGGTTAAGGGTTGCAGGTTTTAACAGGTAGGGTTGCTGGTATGGGAGGTTAATACCTATAGGATTTAATGTGGCATGAGCTCTAGGGTTAAGGGTTGTAGGGTTCATAGCTAAATGTTGTTGGTCTAGAGGATAAAGACCGTAGGGTCTTTTATCTATGTTTTATAGGCTGAGGTATGGTCTTATCATTTTGAAGTTCAGTTTGCTAGTCCAGCGATTAAAGGCGGTTAATCTCGAGGCAAGTCCTACATTTATGCTTTACTATGTCATCCTATTATAAACTAACCTAATATACTCCTTCATTTCTACCTTTTTCATCATTATTGTAACCTAGCTGTGTTTTGTTAGCGGCTTCCTTTGTTGCATCTGTTAACCTAATTGTTCTCTTTCCTTAAGTTCCCCTATTCTACCTCTTTAACCTAACCTAATATATCCCATGGTTTTAACTTCTTGATCATTGTTCAAGCTAGTTGATTCTGGTATTAACATTCGTTCTCTTTTCTTAAGCTGCCCTGTTTTTACCTCCTTAACCTATCCTAAGCATGTTTCTTTTCTCATGCTAACTACTTGTATGTATGATGCAAATTTTTTAGACATATCGGTGTTAGAGCTATCTTTGTCACTGCAAGAGGTATATATGCTGATTACAGATCTTTATACAGTAAATTTAACCCTTTGTGTATCTGCTTCTCTTTTCCTAAAAATTGAGATTCTTTTGTTGCTAGGGTTTCTTGTTTTTCGCACCTTCTCTATGCTTTCAGGAACTCTATTCTACCTTGTTATGTTATGAGGTCTTATGCTTATATCTTAGGCTTTTTGATTAAGCCTTTTGATCTGAAAGACTATGTATTTTGGCTATGTTCCTCATCTCTTATGGTCACATGGTTAGGTCTTGAGGCATGATCTTAGGGCCTGGGGTTTAAAGGATATAAGTCTCATAGCTTAAGCTCGTAGGTCTAAAGGTTAAAGACTGTAGGTTTAGTGGTTAGGTCGTATGGATTCAAGGTTAGATCTCTCGGTCTAGAGTTTAAGGCTGTAGGATCTGAAGGTTACGTATGGAGGTATGATCTGAGGGCTCTAGGGTTAAGTGTTTTAAGCTTCATAGCTAAAGGTTGCTGGTCAGGAGGTTAAAAGCTGTAGGATCTGGAGGTTAGGTATTGAGGTATGATCTCGGAGCTCTAGGATTAAAAGCTATAGGCTTCATAGCTAAAAGTTTGCCAGCTAGAGATATCTTCTTTACTGTTAGAGGTATATTTGCAATGATCTAGGCGTACAGTTTTCTTACATTTTTCATGCAGATTGATGTCTTCGTACTCTTGTGTCTTTTTCAAGCTTTTACCCCTATGCATCGTCTTGTAATAAGTCGTTACGCTAAACCAATGTTCTAATGCTATTTCCTTGCTTTTTTCAGATGTTATGAGGTTTATGCGCGTTTCAGGGGTATTTTAGACCAAGTTACGTTACTTAATTCATTTTATAACTAATTAAGAAGTTTTTTCAAGGATATTTCAGATTACGAGATAGTAGTTACTTTTTAAATTTACCTATTTTAACATTAACTAAAGTGTGCTCAGTTAGCTTATGCGGTGAGGTAGACGTCCCTCGTCTTTTTCTCTGGACTTGGGACCAGCGTCAGAATTTGTTTTCTGAACGGTAGACTTAACGCCCTCCTCTGCTCTTATTATTCAGCTGTTTTCATGCTTAGATGTTTTAATGCTACGTTCTAGTGTTTATTTCTCGGAATGAAAATTATTTTTTGTTTTGTGCTCTAGGGTTCCTTCTTTCTTTCGCCGTTCAAAATATGGTAATGTCCATGGGCATATGTGGATACTCCATCATCTGCAATTACTCTCTTGTCATCATGTGCAGATAGGGATATTTTGTTCACTTCCACTGACGTAACATTATGTTGACGGGACATAATTAGGTTCATTGGCGTTCTTATGATTTCTCTGCTTTTAAGACAGTCCACATAGCTCTCAAAGGTTATGTACTGTTTAACGGTACTATGTTTTATGCCTTTTATCTTCTTGATTATGCCTCCATCGATGTCGAGTGCATACATCTTCGGTCTCAGTCCAACAAAACGACGAATGATTTTTCCATTGGCTTCATCTTTAAATTTTCCCAACACTTTCTTGTCTTTTGTAGAATGGCATATATGGCCGCTAGGATAATCAGCAGTATCCAGATGTTCCAGAAAACGTAACTTATCCTGGTATATGTCTCCGGTAGTCACACGATGGATGAAAGAGTCAGTATCCATGTACATGAGCTTCAGATTTTCAAGCCCGTAATACGGCATTAGCACATCATAATGATACCAATACATCAAGGTCTTCGAGATATCCAGCACACACATCCCAATGTATATAGGCTTGTTGAAGACTATCTCTCGTGACGCCATGTGTACTGCAACCAGATTAGGTCCATATATAGTTCTATCAATAAATGTAGGCTTAGCAACCAGTTTTTCCATTGTCTTCCAATCGGTGACAAGTCGTATATTCAGTCGGTTTCTGATGTTTTCCATAGTTTTACCAAACATGGCATTGTTAAAAAGTTTGTAAAGATCCTTCTCGAAATCATTTCTCGATCCTTGTCGTAACCGGTTATTGAATTCCACATAAGGCTTTAACCAACATGACTGTTGAAATTGTAGCACCCGATGGATTTTAGTCAGTTGTAACCCATGACTAAGGGCTTGCTTCAAGGTCATGTAATGCACCACATACCTAGTTCGTGATCCAAGGTGAGGAATTAGTTTCCTTGTAGAAGAACCCGGGGGCTTGATACACTCAGGTAGGAACGGTAAATCATTGTGCAGGTCATGGAGTTCTGTAGGATATTGAAGGTCCACTTCTAAAATGTATCCGAGAGGGTCATCTTCTCGTAGTATATCTAGGTTGATATCTTCAGGAGAAACCCACTTAAAACCCCCGTAAGCAAGGGGCTTCCGCATCGCCCACGCATATTGATTATTTGAATCCTCGTACGTTATATATTGTGAGGGCTTACTTGAGTCATACTCCTTCATGTAGTGATTGTTCGCTTCTGCATACCGATGAGAAACTTGGCATAATCCTCCTCTTATACCTGCTTCAACCATGAGTAGCTGGTCATAATCCTGTAGTAATTCCAGTTCAATTCCTGTGTACAACAGCATTGCATCCCACGTAAGTCCGGGTGATGTATAATAATGTGCAGGATCAACTTTATGGGTTTTCAGGGTCTGCTCTCTGAATGTTTCAAACACATCTGCTAGTAGAAGGACATCCGAAGTTAAGTAGAGGTCACTGTAGTCGCCTAGTGTTCTGATGTTGAAGTGACTTCATACGGTTTTTGCATGCTGATACTCTGCATCACTAATTTCTTCTCTGTTTAACTTACTGTAGAATGCTTCTCTCGGAGGAAGTTCTGTCTCACTCAAAACATCCCATGATGTAACGTAATCATAGGGAAACACACCTTTACGCATCATCAAATCGATCTTCTCTGCTCCAAAGTACTTCTGGGTTTCAGGATATGATGTTAGATTTTTTGCTAGTTTATCCAAGTTGGTACTAAGGAAGCGATAGGTATCCACAAAACGAAGTTTAATGTCACCAACATACTTGGAAAATGATATATAACTTTCCTCAGAGCTAGGAATAACTTCTACTCTATCGCTAGTACAGCCCAACTCCTTAACAATGAAATGGGAGTCATATCCACTCAGGTTATGTATGAAGACAGGAATATAATTAGGCGTTTTACACGCTAGATTACACTGATTATGTAGACTTCCTCGATATTCACCACTTATATGATCATGATCTCGTACTTTCCAGTTATCGTCGGTAAATTTTTTACCACATAAGTAGCATTCTGTAGAAGATTCGAATGATTTTTGTTGCTTATCTGTCAGAGTTAATGGAGCACCAGTTTTGTATACAGCATTAATTTTCTTTGCGAGAGAACTTACATACTCCATAAACTTCAGTGCAGCATCATAACCCCGATATACATAGGGTTCAGTAGGAAGATCAGTCTGAAAACCTTCAATTGTAGCTGAGGATTTGACATAAACACAGAAACTCATAGGAATATGCTTCTGATATGGATCTGTATAAGACGTTTCGGCATTAGAAGAACACCCGTGGTAAGGGGTAAGAATGCTTTCAAAGTCAGCGTATATGACATAAGGTAATTTCAACATCCTTTCATGATTCTTGAATCTAACAATACATTTCTCCTTAGTTGGCATAACAATCTTAGCAACTCCGTGTTGGCTGCATAATTTTCTATGTTCATTTAACCTCTCAACTCCTCCATTTCGATAATCAAAGTGCGTAAAACAGCGCTTGCAGATGTAGAGTTTTCCCTCACATTTGGTTTTTTGTTGATGAATAAGTCTCTCGAAATTCTTTATATAAACGTAATGATGACGTCCAGCTGAATTGCTTAATAGAAGCAGATCGCGATGCTCAGTCAGTTCTTCATTGACAACTTTCATAGGAAACACTTGATTCTTTTCATCCAGCCCGAAAACATTTATAGAGATGTTATTTTTTCGTTCAAATTTTGGGATGTCACTCAAACTCATAGGAAATGAGACGCTGCTAAAGTCATATCTTTCTTGAAGATTCTTATACTTGCTAACACGTTGAGGATCCTTGTGAATGAACTTGGCAAGTACGGCGTACATAAAACATTTCTCATCATCATAGTTGTGCGGATTTATACATGCTCCTTTAGCTCCAACAATAGCCGGTAGAGGGATGTAACTGCTCCCTTTTAGACCATTATTCTTGTTGATCCTAACACGCACACCATCAACAGCTAATAAAGCCCAGCTGCTTCCTTTAAGTTGACTTTCCTCCATTTCAGTACAAAGTTTCTTGAATTTACTTTCCAATATGGTGTCCAAGTCACTTTCTAAAAATATTGCTTGATTTGGCGTTTTAAAGGCTTTATCAGTAGTGTCACCAACGGCATTCACAAACCGACATTCAGCCATGAGGTTAATTTTCACACTTTTATGCATCCTCAGTTGCTTCTGAACGGCTTGAATTATCCGCTGTTTTGATTCCTGGAGATATGTATTCAGGTCTTGGCATGTAGAGCACTGGATGAAATATGATTTCAGTCGATCCTGGAAAGCTGTTTCATATTCTACGACATCGTCTTCATCAGGAACCATTAACAGCAATTTATGTTTGGTAGGCTCGATCTTGAGTTTCTTAGCAGCAGTTACTCTCTCGCATCGTTCTTGATGAGTATCTCTGCGATTCTCAGTATCATAAACATTACCACAATGTTTACATTCGTAAAACCGGCCACATACCAGCTCATGTCTCTTTTTATTGTAGCTTTTCAGGAAACTCTTTGCACATATGCTACACCTATTTTCAGGTATAGTGTCTAACAGAGCTTCCATCGCTATAGTTTTTTGTTGTGTGCAGGCTAATTCTCGGGGAATATGCTGCCAAGTAAGTGTCTTGATACACTTTTCACTTCTCTTCTTCACCTTGATAAGTTATCAGCGCTACTGATGATGAATTTCACTGTAGAAGCTGATCCGCTATGCTATAAACACACTAGCATAATTACAATCTAAGATCGATCAAGCTCTCTTTATACACTTAGCACAGACCTAATAGAAAACTTCATCATCCCCTTCACCAACGGGATTCGAAGGTGGCACTCCTATCGGAGAAAACCTAAAGGAAAACTTCATCACATCACCACCACCACCACCACCACCACCACCACCACCACCACCACCACCACCACCACCACCACCACCAATACCACCACCACCACCACCACCACCACCACCACCACCACCTTTGTAGTTCGAAGGTGGCGCTCCTATCGGAGAAAACCTAAAAGAAAACTATTATCTTGCTACCACAGGGGTTCGAAGATGCTTCTACTATTGGAGAAAACCTAAAAGAAAACTCTATTAATTTTCCAGTTTTCGATTATTCTTTAACTACTATACAATTCACATGAGAGAAAAATTAGACAAATTCAAATTGAAAAAGGAAATAAATAGTTAGATTTGAAGATAAAATTTAGACAATTCAAACGAGTATAAACACGACTAAGCTCCGCCTTTTAGTTTTAAGGTTACATTAGGAGCTCCCATTGCCACCCGTAGACACCTCTCCGTCATCTTCAACCACGTGTTCTTGATTCTTTTCACACATATCTTAACATAACAGTTCTATTTTTCTCAAGTTCATTTATTACACCGTTTAACTGATCCACGGGGCACCCTTAGAATCCTTCACTTCATCCTCAAACACACCTTCTTGAACCCTTTTGATATATTTTAACCTATTTATGTTTGTTGCTACGGGCATCCGTTCTCTTTTCTTAAGTTAAATTATTACGGCCATCTTGTTATGTCTGAGTCTCATGCTTATATATTAAACTTTGTGATTAAGTATTTTGATTTGAAAGTCTATGTAAATCGGTTAAGGTAAACATCTCTTCTCAACATGAGACAAGTCATGATGTATGATCTTATGGGGTGAGCTTGTCAACACGCCTAAAAGCATTTATATTCAAAGGTATTTAAATTATCCCACCGAGATTTGAACCCTGATCCTAAGGCGTAAATTACCATTTCAACAACAATTCAGACCTAAAGTATATATGTATACGCTATTTCATTGCGCTAACGTTATTAGTTCAAGAGTTATTTAAGATTCAAGTTATTGCGAGAGAAGCGGTTATCGAACCACGGGTCTGTAGGATACGGAATCAAATCATTCACAGCATATGTTGAATGAAAAAAACCTGCGCTTTCCCCTGCTGTTCTATGTGCAATAGATCAGAAATAGAACACAATTACATAATTCAATGGACGATGGGAACTGAACCAGGGACCCTTGAGCTACACGTTGTCAGCATATGATTAACTATGAGAAGCATAACCATATAAAGGTTATTTCACTTCTCTAGACCCAGTGGTTACAGAGATATTTAAATTAAACGATTCAGGACTCGAACTAAGGACTACAGGTATACAGTATATACCCTGTGGACCTAGCTAACCATATGTAAGTAATAAAGTTTATCCGAACTCCCTATCATAATTAGTTTCGGAGTTATTCCAATATAAGCAGTACTCTTCTGCACGAGATTCGATTAGGGGACCATTGATAAAACTACAAGTCAGACAGTCAGTAAGGGCATGGACACCCCTTAGCAGGCGGTAGAAAGGCAGCATACATCGTCTTTCTCCCCTACTCATGTTTCCCTCGGTTCAGGCAAACTCTTGTGCAGCTGTCTAGTGTCAAGGGTTTGACAAGGGTTTGACAGGTGATTAATCAAGGAGTAGTCTGTTTATGTTCCTTCTGGATACAGCGAGGGGGAGGGGGAAGAGGGGTTGGGAGACATGTCTAGACAGGTGTCTGAGGCATGTGGGGGAGGGTTGAGACTGAACATCTGGAATGGAACGTACATAGTCTTCAACAAGCCTATATACATTGGGATGTGTGTGCTGGATATCTCGAAGACCTTGATGTATTGGTATCATTATGATGTGCTAATGCCGTATTACGGGCTTGAAAATCTGAAGCTCATGTACATGGATACTGACTCTTTCATCCATCGTGTGACTACCGGAGACATATACCAGGATAAGTTACGTTTTCTGGAACATCTGGATACTGCTGATTATCCTAGCGGCCATATATGCCATTCTACAAAAAACAAGAAAGTGTTGGGAAAATTTAAAGATGAAGCCAATGGAAAAATCATTCGTCGTTTTGTTGGACTGAGACCGAAGATGTATGCACTCGACATCGATGGAGGCATAATCAAGAAGATAAAAGGCATAAAACATAGTACCGTTAAACAGTACATAACCTTTGAGAGCTATGTGGACTGTCTTAAAAGCAGAGAAATCATAAGAACGCCAATGAACCTAATTATGTCCCGTCAACATAATGTTACGTCAGTGGAAGTGAACAAAATATCCCTATCTGCACACGATGACAAGAGAGTAATTGCAGATGATGGAGTATCCACATATGCCCATGGACATTACCATATTTTGAACGGCGAAAGAAAGAAGGAACCCTAGAGCACAAAACAAAAAATAATTTTCATTCCGAGAAATAAACACTAGAACGTAGCATTAAAACATCTAAGCATGAAAACAGCTGAATAATAAGAGCAGAGGAGGGCGTTAAGTCTACCGTTCAGAAAACAAATTCTGACGCTGGTCCCAAGTCCAGAGAAAAAGACGAGGGACGTCTACCTCACCGCATAAGCTAACTGAGCACACTTTAGTTAATGTTAAAATAGGTAAATTTAAAAAGTAACTACTATCTCGTAATCTGAAATATCCTTGAAAAAACTTCTTAATTAGTTATAAAATGAATTAAGTAACGTAACTTGGTCTAAAATACCCCTGAAACGCGCATAAACCTCATAACATCTGAAAAAAGCAAGGAAATAGCATTAGAACATTGGTTTAGCGTAACGACTTATTACAAGACGATGCATAGGGGGTAAAAGCTTGAAAAAGACACAAGAGTACGAAGACATCAATCTGCATGAAAAATGTAAGAAAACTGTACGCCTAGATCATTGCAAATATACCTCTAACAGTAAAGAAGATATCTCTAGCTGGCAAACTTTTAGCTATGAAGCCTATAGCTTTTAATCCTAGAGCTCCGAGATCATACCTCAATACCTAACCTCCAGATCCTACAGCTTTTAACCTCCTGACCAGCAACCTTTAGCTATGAAGCTTAAAACACTTAACCCTAGAGCCCTCAGATCATACCTCCATACGTAACCTTCAGATCCTACAGCCTTAAACTCTAGACCGAGAGATCTAACCTTGAATCCATACGACCTAACCACTAAACCTACAGTCTTTAACCTTTAGACCTACGAGCTTAAGCTATGAGACTTATATCCTTTAAACCCCAGGCCCTAAGATCATGCCTCAAGACCTAACCATGTGACCATAAGAGATGAGGAACATAGCCAAAATACATAGTCTTTCAGATCAAAAGGCTTAATCAAAAAGCCTAAGATATAAGCATAAGACCTCATAACATAACAAGGTAGAATAGAGTTCCTGAAAGCATAGAGAAGGTGCGAAAAACAAGAAACCCTAGCAACAAAAGAATCTCAATTTTTAGGAAAAGAGAAGCAGATACACAAAGGGTTAAATTTACTGTATAAAGATCTGTAATCAGCATATATACCTCTTGCAGTGACAAAGATAGCTCTAACACCGATATGTCTAAAAAATTTGCATCATACATACAAGTAGTTAGCATGAGAAAAGAAACATGCTTAGGATAGGTTAAGGAGGTAAAAACAGGGCAGCTTAAGAAAAGAGAACGAATGTTAATACCAGAATCAACTAGCTTGAACAATGATCAAGAAGTTAAAACCATGGGATATATTAGGTTAGGTTAAAGAGGTAAAATAGAGGAACTTAAGGAAAGAGAACAATTAGGTTAACAGATGCAACAAAGGAAGCCGCTAACAAAACACAGCTAGGTTACAATAATGATGAAAAAGGTAGAAATGAAGGAGTATATTAGGTTAGTTTATAATAGGATGACATAGTAAAGCATAAATGTAGGACTTGCCTCGAGATTAACCGCCTTTAATCGCTGGACTAGCAAACTGAACTTCAAAATGATAAGACCATACCTCAGCCTATAAAACATAGATAAAAGACCCTACGGTCTTTATCCTCTAGACCAACAACATTTAGCTATGAACCCTACAACCCTTAACCCTAGAGCTCATGCCACATTAAATCCTATAGGTATTAACCTCCCATACCAGCAACCCTACCTGTTAAAACCTGCAACCCTTAACCCTAGAGCCCCATATCATACCTCAAGACCTGACCTCTAAATCCCACAGCTTTCAAGCTCCAGACCAACAGACTTTACCTAAGAAACCCTGCAGCCCTTAACCCTAGAGTCCCAGATCATACCTCAGGACCTACCCTCCAAATCCTACAGCTATTAACCTCCCAGACCAGCAACCTATACCTGTGAAAACCTGAAGCTCTTAACACTAGAACCCCCCTGATCATACATAGATACCTAACCTCTAGATCTTACAGCTCTCAACCATCCTGACCAACAGACTTCGCCTGTGAAAACTCTTAACCCTAGAGCCCCCCAGATCATACTTCAGGACCTACCCTCCAAATGCTATAGTTATTAACCTCCCAGACCAGCAACCCTTACCTGTGAAAACCTCAGCTCTTAACACTAGAACCCCCCTGATCATACATAGATACCTAACCTCTAGATCTTACAGCTCTCAACCATCCTGACCAACAGTCTTTACCTAAGAAACCCTGCAACTCTTAACCATAGAGTCCCAGACCATACCTCTGGACCTAACCATTAAATCCTTCAGATATTAACATCCCATACCAACAGACTTTACCTAAGAAACCCTGCAGCCCTTAAGCCTAGAGCCTCAGATCATAGCTCAAGACAAGCTCTGATCATACCTCAGGACACAGCATTATAAGGTACAGCAAATTAAGAGGATTGACTGCCTACCTAAACACTGTCTAAATCCACTAAACATACCGATTGCGCATGGCCGCCATCTTGCTCATTTGGGTCTGCGCTGGAACCTACCATTTTAACCTACTACTGCTCATTTGGGTCTGCGCTGGAACCTACCATTTTAACCTACTCGAGTGTTTTAACGGTTAGTCAAACATCATACTGTGAAAGTGTGATGTGGTTATACAGTGACTAAACAAAGTTTATTTGCTTTCTTTTCTATTAAAAGACAGCGTAGTTCAGATGATATTGAGTGTGAAGGAATGCTAGTGTATGTGAAGAACTGCTTACTGAGTCTTTGGTTACTTTTCATCGCCCTTCGAACGAAATCTTTTATCCACTATTTTTGACGTATCTATCTTCAAGTCACTATCCTACTCAATGTGTTTAATGCAAAACATAATACAAAAAAAAAAAAAATGAGTACAGCTGGTTTTACTTTGGCCGCGAATCAGAGTGGGGCTTTTTGCTGCATTTAAAGAATGTTATCGAAGGGGGGGGGGAGGAATACGGTGAATATTCATTTATGTACCTTTCACTAAATTTAGAAACACTGCTGTAAGCAGTGAAATCAGAAAAAAATGCCAAAACCGTTCCTCTTGAAAATTGTAAAACTAAAAGGAAATAATAAATGCTATAAATAATAAAATGCTATAGTTCATGTGCAAATAATTAAACAAATGAAAATTGAAGAAGCTTTAAATTGCCAAGCACTAGCCCTTTTAATTTGAAATGTATATTTTCTTAATAAGGAATAAACTGCCCACACACAAAAATATGAACCTCTAATTCGCAGGGAGTATTTACATAACGAAATTTGTCTTGAAAAGATTGAATTTCAGAGTGAAAGGCCCACGTATGTTAGCAGATATACCTCTTTATATTTCTTACTTTTGTCACATTCATGGAATTTCAGGGTGGGTTTTTGCACGTCACTGGTACCTCCCTTGTAATATATAACATCTCTCTGCGTGAAATTTGTGTTTTTGGTACCTCACTTTTTTGGAAGCAATATATTTCCTGGAAGTATATTGCTGGTTCCTTTAAAATTGTTAAATTGTACTACTGAGATTCCAGGCAATTAAAATGAATAATTGTCCGTGATAAATATTTTACGTTAATGACAGACGAATCTACAAAGTGAATTATCCTTGTTGGATCATTATGTGCGCCATATGTCTTAAATGAAGGAAATGATTTTGTTCCTTTTGAATGGAGTGTAGCTGAATTTGCATTTACAGCAATCGATAGTGAACTAAAGAAATGAAAACTTTCTAGCTACAAATTAGTAACATATCCGTTAGTTGGTGCTACTAATTTTAGTGGTTCTCTCACTGGGATCCGCGCTCTGTTAATATAGAAGGGACACGAGTTGCCATATATTCATTGTAGAGCACATGTTCTGTCAATTGCTGCCACCACCTGTGGGAATAAACAGTTGGTAACAAAACGCGCATTATTGTTTATGTAAAATTGCGACAGTCCCCCACTACTGAAGCAAAAATGGTAGTTGTACTGACCAGCGCACTTGCACAATAAGAGAATTGAGAGTCAGCGTTCCATCCGCCGCGAGTGACAAGTAGAGGCCTTGATACTTGTATGTGTGTGCCTCCTAGTTTTAACTCTCCTACTCCTTTGCCCTCCCCCTCCACAACCACTGGCACCCATATAGAGCACCACGACGTTTTACACAAGCTATACGTTTTTAAGCTTCTCCTAAACGAGAACAAGTACTATTATATGAAATTCAATGTACAATACTTTAAATCAACTTGTTTTAAAAATACTCTAAGCCATTGACATGCCTGGTTGAGTACCTATCATATAGCTCAAGATGTAGTACTATGCTGTAAATTCTTGATGGTTGCATGAACAGGCAGATTTGGCAAGTTTAGCAGGAGGAATGTTAAAATGATCAGATACAACTTCATTGTAGGTTCAGTGCTTTTAGATCATACATTAAGCGCTGTCTCAAACTCGGGTAAAGTTTTTCAGAAAGGTCATTACATCATATTTCGGAACTTCCTGTACTTGTTTCTGGAATGCTGAACATTGACTGTCTTTGCGATTACAGTGACCACAGTGCGGATAATGAAACCGTAAACACAATTTAAAACCTACAAATTGACGCAACAGAATTGTGTATTCACAGAAGACAAGAAAAAAACTATGGAAATGAAAGTAAATCTGTGTAAATTGTGACAAGGTTTAATAGGAATGTTTCAATGATTGAAATAACCAGTGGCGGCCGATATAGGAGGGCTGCGGGACTGCAGCCGCCCCCCCCCAGAGCAAATTTTAATCTAATTGTTGTTGCCTTAATTGCCTAAATTGAATAGATTACATCCATATATGTTGTAAGTCATTACAAGTTCATAGACTGTGCGGCAGGTTCATATGTGAAGCCGTTTCTCCGTCTTAGACTGTCAGTCCAGCTCACTAACGTGTACAGATGTATTATTTTATCTTGACAGGAATCCTGCGCGGTAGGGATGAGTAGCAACTCTGGTGGGGGTAGTGCACTCATCGTCACAATGCGTCACACGCGTAAGATTACGAGAGGGGGTGCGGTGGATAAGGTGTCTAAAAATAAATCTCACTCTCGAGGCCAGTATTGCAGCTTTTATAAACTAAGTTGTAATTCTTACTATGGTAGTAATATCCACGCTTTTGTTGGATCTTAAATAGTACATAGGCATTTGGAATAAAACCCTGTTCTTCTCCAGCAGGCATGATAACCAACTGTCGACCTTTCGTCATCGCTGCAGAGTCCCTGTAACGAATGTCACTCCAGGCATATGGTCTAGTATGTGCTGAATTTATATAAGTTTCATCCATATGAATTATATAAATTTCACTTCGATATCTTCGAATATTTCGTAAACACTTAAGCCTTTTTGGCCCATATGGTACGATGTTCGATTAAACTGTGTCTGTCACGCTTAGTGTTTTTTCTATATAAATCCTAGCTTCAAAAGAACTCTTCTTAATGTTCAGACACTGCCTTGGAAGTCAATAGAATTTTGAAGCTTCATAAGCACTTTATTCAGAGTTGGTCTTAGCTTTTCTGTGTTTTAAGAGTTTTTCACAGTTTGCCTAACTACTTCTGAATTAAAACATACAAAGTAGATTTTGGCACGTTCTTAATCTTTGTTTACTGGGCATAGAGAAGGACGTTGTTGCACTAGCCCCAATGGCTTTTCTTTCCGTAATAACAACCCTAAACTGCTTTCAGACAGAATTGCTGCCTCAGATGCCCTTTTCCAGATTTTTGTAGCAGACCTAGACCCTTGCTCCTTTTTATAAATCTATAGATATTGGTTATTATTTCTCGTGTTTTTAAATGTAGCACTTTATTTCCTAATGTGCTGCTTGGATGCGTCATTTCTAAATGCTCTCTTGGAAACAGGAGACACGCACATTTTGAAACAAGCTGTAGTGTTACCGAGTAGCTCTGCACGTGTTTACTCGCTCGCAACTGATACACAACTGACCCGCCCCCCCCCCCTCCAGTTGCAACCGTTCTCAGGTCGACTCGTCCAGATACCACTGCGCATAGCTCTCCATTTGTCAAGATATAAAAATACATCTGTACATTGCTTCCATTTCTCCCTCCGCTAGTCCCCGCTTCACGTTTGGACCTACCGCGCGCCCCATAGCTTAGTGAACTCACTGGACTGCAATGTTTACAGTCCCAAGAGCGGTGTAAATGCAATTTCGTGCGGATTTTCGTGAAATTAGGCGGTTTTTGAACATTCTCACGATGTTTCAAATATAGTTTTGTTCCTGACAGTAAAGTATAAGCAAATGTGACTTTATATACTGCCATCAATGATGTGATTGTAACAATGAGTAATTCAGTCGAGTATTTAAAGTCACTTCGTTTTGGTGCTTTAACAATGCAAGAGAAATATGACATTAGAGTGCGAGGAAGACCGACTCCTGTGTTAAACATTATTCAAAGTGAAACAAGCGACAAAAACAATATAGCAGGTGTTTCAGTCGTGAAATTTACACGAAACGTGAGTAGATTTGTGGCGGTGAAGTCAACAATTCCCTGTTCTATTTTCCTTGTCCTTTTTTTGTTCGCAATTAAAGACGACGCAGCCAACATTGCCTGGGTTCAAAAGGGAGTTTCATACTTGAACAGACTATATGAAAAATGTCATAAATATGAAATGTCCAAAAACCATATTAATAGCATGCTTAATTTTGCTACAATTGGGTCAGTAAATGTACAGTATGTTTATCTGTTATGGCCGACGAAACTACAGATATTGTTGACATGTTTCAGCTTGTAACACTCTTTAGGTATAGTAATGCCTTAGGTAGTCCTGTTGAGCGATTATGGGGATTTTTTATTCCGAATGGGCAAAATTCTGATGCAATTGCGAAAGTTGTAGTTTCTGAGCTTGGCAGTATATTAAAAGAAAATAATAAGAAGCGTATAGGCCAAAGTTTTGATGGTGCAGAGGTAATGAGCGGAGCTATCAATGGAGTGCAAGCTAAAGTTAGAGATGTGTACCCCAATGCTTACTTTGTGAATTGCTTAACTCATCAACTAAATGTGTTAATGGAGAGAGCTGCCAGGCAGAAAAAAAAAAAGATAGGATTTTACTTTTAACAAATCTTTGATTTACACCCGCCTTATTTTCCCGCACTCCACACAGATCATCAGTATTAGATTCATGTGTTAAGAAGAGAATACCTACTGGTGGATCAACGACGTGGAACTACAAATTCGGGACTGTACATGTTGTTTACGAAAAGAAGGAGGCATTTAAAGAATGTTCTCAAATTTTGTCAAAATCAGAGATCTCCAGCAGTGCGACAGAACGTGACGCAAGTGCTTTATTGGGGTATCTTGAAAATAATGAGTTTTGTTTCTGGCTTAATTTTTTTCATTTAGTTATGCCTCATGTCGAAATACTGTACAATCAACTACAGAATCGCCACATAGATGCCGCCAAAGTTCCAGTGTACATATATACTTTCACGGCTGAAATTATAAAAGTAACAAACACGATGGAGTCATGTGTTTTGGCAGCAGAAAACCCACAAAAAAAAAATTGTTTCAAACAAAAGACCGGAGCAGCAGCATCCAAGAAAGTATGTGACGTTATACTGTCACAATTGAATCTCCGGTTCAAGTTTACAAGACATCTTTTTGTGTCTTCCCTGCTACAAGACTCACAATTTGAGTAATTTAATTCAATATTTTCAGAAAATGCGTTCAGCGAATGCATAAAAATGTCCACCGTGTTTGATAAGGGCAAACTACATACAAAACTTTTGGTCATCTATTCAAGAGAACAATTCAGGAATATTGGTGGTGCTGTAAAATTACTTCAATATCTTAGAACTAATAATCTTTCATACACTTTTTCTGAAGTGTTAACCTTTTGAAAATACGAGACATGTTTTTTAAGTCAGTAGCGTTTTGCGATTCCACCGCCGCAGCGCTACGGTCGGCGTTCCGCGCATGCGCGCTGGTTACCTACATCTCTTGTTTACGCACTGACGCCATTACAGTCTGATTCTTCATTATATACGTTGGTTACTGAGTTTTTAAGATGCCTCCGACAATCGTGAGTCCCGCCGATTGTGAAGTACGGGCTGTTATACGATTTCTTAGTGCTAAAGGCGTAAAACCGATCGATATTCATCGTGAGATCTGTGAAGTTTACGGACAAAACATTATAAGTGATGGAATGGTAAGGAAATGGGTGAGAGCATTTAAAGATGGCCACACAAATGTGCATGATGAAGAACGGAGTGGGCGTCCTTCGGTCATTACTGAAGATTTGGTGCAGAAAATGGACGCCCAGCGACTACCATTTGTTCATGCACTTGAAGAAACATCTGGGCGGTCAGCGTCTTCAAGACGATAAAGAAGTCAAAACAGTTGTGATACAGTGGTTAACACGTCAGGCGGCAGAATTTTATGAGGAGGCTATTCAAAAACTGGTGCCACGTTAGAACAAGTGCCTCAATATTCACGGAAATTATGTAGAAAAGTAGATTAAGGTACAGGCTTTCATGTAAAAATTAAATTATTGCGATATCTATGCACGTCTTTTTTTAATTCCAAAACGGTACTGACTTAAAAAACATGCCTCGTAGCTATTACCCTGCCTCTAACAAGTGAATTTGAGTCCTGTTTCTCCACACTGAAAGGAATTTAAACACTCTCTATAGCGTTTAACCTCAGAAAGGTCTTGTGGAAGTTTTAGGTACTCTTAAGACCTTGGGCCAATCTTCATAATATTTTTTTGTGTTCACGTTCGTTCAAATGAAAACTAACACATGTTTACTACTGCGGCTACTTTTCCTTCTACTGCTGCTGCTGCTGCTGCTGCTACTACTGCTGCTGCTGCTGCTACTACTACTACTACTACTACTACTACTACTACTACTACTACTATTACTAGATGCTATTACTTCTAGTACTATTACTACTATTATTATTATTATTATTATTATTATTATTATTATTATTATTATTATTATTATTATTATTATTATTATTATTATTATTATTATTATTATTATTATTATTATTATTATTATTATTATTATTATTATTATTATTATTATTATTATTATTATTATTATTATTATTATTATTATTATTATTATTATTATTATTATTATTATTATTATTATTATTATTATTATTATTATTATTATTATTATTATTATTATTATTATTATTATTACTATTATTATCGTCATTATTTGTTGTGTTTTTGCTTGCGAAGAACACGTTTTAACGATTTTAACAATTATAGTTGACAGCATCTGAAATTTTTAAACACAATGGACATAGGCCTCAGAAATCATACAGCCAAATTACAACATACAACTAAATTATTTTCGACAACAAAAAGGAAGGAAATGAATCACAGGTGCCATACTGCTATCAATGTAGCTTTTTTTTTTTTTTTTTTTTTTTTTTTTTTTTTTTAAATTTACTTCCTCCAACGTTGTCATATCGGACGGTGAATGAATTAGGTGAAATGATGCTCAAATGAGTCCAGGGTCATGGAGCTTAGAGTTACCCGACATTTGTCTTTAAGAATAAGGGAAAACCCCGGAAAAACCCTTATCCAGGTAACTCGCCCTGACCGAGATTCGAACTCGGGACCTCTTGAACGTGAGGCAGACATGCTACCATCTACGCTACCGAGGCGGGCGTAGCGTTTTGTTGTTGTAACTTCTTTAGTTTTTATTTTGTAAATATTTGCAAAAGATGATCGACATTCGATTGAGATTGAACGTTGTTCTGTTTAGAGGAAGATTTCAGTTTAACATATTATTTGATAATAGTATTATTTTTATAAATGTGTTACATTTTTTACTTATAAAAAGGTCAAATTGGATAAATTACCTTAACTATCAATAAAATAGAGTTACTGCAGCTAATTATATGGACTTGACTATTGTTTTTACAGTATGTGGAGAAAGAGTTTTCTTCACTAGACTACACAAATTACGTTATTTGTTGTTCTGCCGAAGTATCTCTATAAAAATGTAGCTAATGAGAGGAGAAGAAACCTTAGTCGAGAAATTAGGTGGGGTTGCCATGACATAAATGGACCAGTCATTTAGTATAGCCTATAGGATTAGGATTACTACGGAGGAGATTCGGCACTGCGACCAGTCTTGTTCTACTGTACCTAAGCCACCAGGCACGGCGGACTCTATGCAGGCGGGAAGGTTGATGGAGGGGGTAGTGACGTAAAAAGGCCTTTACATAGCATGGAGTCCGTCGTGATAACGTGATAATGATGAGATTTAGGTTACTAAAATAGTATTACATCCACCCTCGTACCTTATGAATTTTATTGCAGTGTTTTCAGTTTTCCTGATGTGCCTATCTGCTACATTGATAATACTGAATCGTTCTGCTTCTTATAGTTTAATAACAGAATATTACACACGACACGCACACTTTTGTTTGTAATTTTACGCATATCATTTCCACAGAGACATTTTTTTTATTATGATTGTATTTAATTCTCTGTTTTCACACACTTGTTTTCTACACAACAATGCATGTTTGTCGCATTCTTGAAAGAATGCACGTTAATACCGTTCAGATACAAGTACACTTTATTATTCTAAATGCTGTTTTCTCCGCACTAATAAGTAATAACGAATGCATTTGGGACCGACTATCCTCCTCTATTGACGACTTCGAGTATTGCCGATGGTTTCCCTTTTAATTACTTCTGTGGAATGCGCACGCTTTATTATTATTTTTGTGACAATTTTAAATGCTGCATAACCACAAACATATAAAAGGGCTGATTTATCAATTACTTATATCATATCACAATCAATATCTCTAAAATAACCTACATCCGTGGTATTGTCGTTTTCTTTATATTGACATTCATTTCTCCATTATTACCATTAATTAGATCCAGGTCTAGTTTGAGCATACCATATCGCGCGGATTTTATTCCCAACACATTCTTTGCTCTATGTTTTCTCTGCGTCAATTATTTCAATCTCGCCAACATTGTAGTTTTCACCGCTAAATTGCCTATACATACTAAACCTTTTCTTTAACTTATCAGTTTGATATTTTCTACACAGCACATATTTCACATTTAAAGTAGAGAGAGAGAGAGAGAGAGAGAGAGAGAGAGAGAGAGAGAGAGAGAGAGAGAGAGAGAGAGAGAGAGAGAGAGAGAGAGAGAGAGAGAGAGAGAGAGAGAGAGAGAGAGAGAGAGAGAGAGAGAGAGAGAGAGAGAGAGAGAGAGAGAGAGAGAGAGAGAGAGAGAGAGAGAGAGAGAGAGAGAGAGAGAGAGAGAGAGAGAGAGACTAATAATAATTATAAGACATTTTGTACTTATACTTTGTATTAAAACTTTGCTGGTGTCATTTATTACTGATCCCCCTTTAAGTTCCTCACCAATTTCCATCCAATCTTTTATCCAGATAATGAAATTTTCAAGTAACTGCAATCTCACATCTTCCATGGAATCAAATGGATATTCGAATTCATTATTTCTCTGTGAACCACAAATAGGATTCTTTGTATTTACAATGGACCACCAGTCACATATAATACCAAGAAAATCAGCTGTCTCGTTATATACATGAACAGCCATTAATGCCCTAATGCTTTCATGAAAAAATATTCAAAGCAAGAGATACTTGTTGTCTTTCAATATTGGAAGGGTGAAAGTTCTGAGGTTTAATTTGTAACGCTTTTTTACAATGCTCTCCCTCTCATTCTTGTGTGCAGGCCTCATATGACTGAGTTTTTATTATTGAACTTCTACTGGACGTTTTACCAGGAACTTCAAAATCTGGGAAGGAAAATGTCTTATTCGCATTATTTTGATTTAGCCAATTATTTCTTATGGTTTTCAGCAAGCGGACAGTATTGTGCATAAAATAAACATCATGGTCAATTTCAGGCATAAACAATATACATTCATTTTTATATTCCTTACTTAAAATGTAAAATATGTTCCGATTTACATTTTTGTTATTTGAAATGACAGTAGTTTGAAGCCACTTTTTCAATCATTTCCACAACCTTTCTTGTTATATCGGCCATCTCAGAACCTGATATTATTTTTACAGGATGAAGGGAAACAACATGCTCGAAGCTAGAAAATGTAGAAGATATTAAATATATGAGCACTATTTTAGCCTCAGTGAGATGGTCGCGGTTTTCTACGAAATAAGTAATTTTTTCCATACCTGTAATCTATTCCCCAATGAACATATATTTCATCTAGTTGCAGAAGAACAAATTTTTCCAGTCCTGATAACTTATCGCCAAACAGCTTTTAGAACATTATAATTCTCACAGTTCTGGTTTGGAGATATGCCTAATGAAGTTATGAGCTGTTGCAAATATTTAGGTTGAGGTAAAGATAAGATTTTGTTTGCTATAAGCGATTCATAACATTTTTTGATTGCATGCAAATTATGAAGGCTAACAACATGCGATTTGAATATATTTCCTTTGATACTAAAGCCAAGGGGAACTATTCCAACAAAAATTCCACTTGTACAGCTAAATATCATCATTACTATTTACTCATTTTCGTTTCAGATTTCTAAGATTATATTTTGTATGCTATGCTAATTTGTATTCGATATTAAGAATTCAAGATAATGAAAATGACTAACTCCTGTAAACAGCTACATCTTTTGAATAATAAATCCGATTCAAGAATTTCACTGAGGTCTTGGTAACAAATTGGTCTGTGATTGAAATAAGCATAGACTTAAGATTTTTTCTACATTCATATAAAATTTTACTGACATAAATTTGTAGTTAATATAAATTTATCATTGGCAATCTTATTGATTACCCTGTTTTGTAATTGATAAGGGCAGTTCCTTCTCAATTCCAATTATTAAGTCTTCAAATTGTGTTATTTCGTCCACTTCAGTATCATCTTTATAAGCTTGAAGTTCAGTAATTAATCTTGTTCTTTTAATGTTGATAGCTCTTTCTTCTATATTCTTTCTTTTCACCGCCTGCATTTTAGAAATATATGCAAGTCTTCAAAAATTGTAGGAATGGAACCAATTTTTAACTTAGGCTTTTCATAAACACTCCTTTTATCCATTTTGAATCCAGGTATGATATTTCACATTGAATGCAGTCTAGTTCAAAATGTTTAATACAGACGTCACGTATCTGAAGTAGTCCAGTTTTTGCTTGGAATATTTCTTACCACTTTTCATGCAATATTTTGTCTTTGGGAATAATAAAAACGTCACATATTCACTAACAACACTTTTTAGTGTATAATTTCTTTTGCAACGAGGGACATGCACTTGTACGACATTTTGAGAATGGAATTCTACCTAATACGTGAATCAAGCCATGCATTCCTCACCACGCCTCATGCCCGCCTCGTTAGCGTGGTGGTAGAGTATCTGCCTCACGTTCAAGAGGTCCCGAGTTCGAATCTCGGTCAGGGTGAGTTACCTGGATAAGGCCTTTGCCGGGGTTTTCCCTTATCCTGATAGACGAATGTCGGGTAACTTTAAGCTCTATGGACCCTGGGCTCATTTGAGCATCATTTCGCACATTCCATTCATTGTCCGATATGACTTAACGTAACATTACAAAAAAAAAAAAAAAAAAAAAAAAATATCTGATCACATGGCCTAGTTACTTCACGCTCTTAGCGAAGAGAGGCGGAAGCTTTCCCGCCTGTATAGAGTCCCCCGTGCCCCAAGTGTGGCACCTTCCGGAGTAAGGATAGGGCAAAAGAAGAGAGAGGGTGGCCGTCCCAAGAAGCCAGAGGACAGGGCCCCTAAATTTCTTTTACTCAGATGGAAACCTCTCCCGGTAGACCAACGGACGTTCCTCCTACTGTGGTAGTCCTAGCAGCCGGTTCGGAAACCTGCAACGACCTACCGGAGGAGGAAGTGGTTCACTCAAAGCATATCATCCTGCCATGCACTACCGGCGAAATACCCGCCGTCACGCCAGAGGAACAGGAAATTCAAGGATGTAATTAAACCACCCAGCATTCCTCTAGCGAGTTGGAAAATCCACTAGAAAAGCCATGGATCAGATAGGTCGGCCACGGGAATCGAATGCGGGCCACAGACGAAACCGCCTGAGCCATCCCGCTTGGTAGAGCCCTTATTGTTATATAGGTTATATAGGCCTATATTCTTGGTAGAGTCAACTGTTTTAAGTTGTCTTTTTGTGAGGTTATTAGCTCTAAGCAACTTCGTGAGGGAGATCATATACTGTCCCGAATTGTACGCGTTTACTTATGTATTTCATAATATCTCAATTTTTGTTTCTTATAGTAGGATCCTGTTCATTGTTTTATTACAAACAATTTTGTATTTGAAAACTGCGTGTTACTCTCTTCTGATTCTCAGCGATTCTTACTAATAACAAGAAGACCGATCGATGGCCCGCATTTTGGAGGCTCGATTCGATTCCCATGGCCGAACTACCTGATCCATGGGGTTTTCGGGGTTTTCCCGGATCGCCAGGCAAATGCTGAGTAGGTTAATTACATCCCCCGAATTCCCTGTCGCTCCATTTGATCTCCATTATCATTTCATATCATATTTTATCTGGTGGTCTATTTCAGGGTAGAAGTGTCGGCGGGTTTCTCGCGGTACATGGCAGGATGATGTCCTCTTGGTAAACCAATTCTTCCTCCGTAGGACGGTTGCCGGTCTCCAAACCCAGGTCTCGTGATAGGACTGTTTTCGAACCACAGTAAGGTGGGATGTCCGTTGTCCTGGCCTGCCAGGGGAAGTTTCCATCTAAGTAAAATGTTGGGATCCTGCCCTCTGCGCTGTCATGGTTCTTTGCGACGGCCATCCTTTGTTTCGTCTCGCCTCACCCTTCTTCCCCACAGATGCGCCACTTCAGGGTACAAGTACAATAGACCAATTTGTGACTTCTGTACCGAGTCTCCTCCGAAATAATCAAGTTCCAGTTCCACTGCCACTCACAAAGTCAGCAGCGCACGATATATACGGGATAATAGAAGTTAACTTAATCTAAAGTACGAAGCCCATTGATAATGCAGGAGAACAGTTGAGTCTTTCCAACCATCATATTGTATAAACCAAATGAGCAACAATTTTCAATATGTTCTCATATGTCATCTTCATCCAAACTACGTACATAGAGTATAATGATGATGCTGATGATGATGATAATAATAATAAAATTAGCGAAAAATGTGTACTATAAATACAGTGTACTCCCGATTATTCGTGTGCGCATTATCCATGCATCCCTCCCCCCCCCCAAGAAAGATATTGTACATTCCCACATCATCACCGCGTGACGAGTACCGTTTTCCATTGCTATCGGCTAGCTGTTTCGTGTAAATTGAAAACAAGTTCAGTTATTCTGATGTTATTCAGTCTGAAAGGTCAGCGAAGCAAATTAAATGTCATTTGTAAAAGCGGTGGCGGAGAATCGAAAATAAATCGTGTTGACATTAAAATAAAAATTAGAATTAATTGAAAAGTTTGATAAGGGGGAAACTATTGCAAAATTAACCGCTCAATATGGGACTGGAATGCAGACTTTTGGAAGTGCTGTGCGAAAAAAAATGTTTCTTTCAGAAACAGACCAACATCAGTGTTTTATGAAATAAACATATCTGTATATATAGTACCTTTTCACAAAAGTTGAATAAACCTTTGAACAAAGGGTGCATGTTTGATAATAGGCTTTAAAAGTATTTTCCTATTTACATAAGTACGTTGTACCTTAAAAGCACTAAATGACGGGTTTCTCGATTATTTTTTTTTATAAAATATATATCTATGTATTTTTCTTTTCCTTACTTAACCGTTTTTTATTGTTTCCGTTTATTTTCCTATCTGTTTTCTGTAGTTTCACACATACACACTATATACATAAACACCCATGCCCAGGGCGGGACTCGAACACGTGACCCTCTACGCGGCGGAACGCTAGAGACATACGCTCTAACGACCATGGCTACGAGGGCCGGCAATTATCCATGCATCTTCAACACTGTATTACTTCGTATAATCGAGAGTATGCTGTACCTAATACAAATTAAATAATGGATCTGAAATACCGTAAACGTATCCAGTAACATTTGAATTACTTCTAATGAAACCCTTCAGACGAACTTTTACTTCTCTGAAAATACTGCAATTGGTTGTCTTGTGCAATTACGCCAAATTACACTAACTAGTGTGAATTGCTTTGTCGGAACTGCAGCTATCTTTCTATAAGCCCATTTGATACACACACACACACACACACACACACACACACACACACACACACACACACACACACACAAACACAAACAAACACAGCCTTAGGCCAAAAAAGGAGCAGCTACCAGAAACAAATTTCGATTCGGAAAACATGGGAAGCATTCGCTGACGCTGCGTTTACAATATTTGAATATACGCTTTGGAAAGGTTGAGTCAGACTGAAAATTTCAATGATTTGAATCCTGGCTATGGCACTGAAGTTTTCAGTCTGATTACCTTTCCACACTTCGGCCTACGCACGACTAGTATGAAAGAACAATTAATTGTTCCAGTATACCCTATGATGCTACTCTGGCTTCAATTCAAAGCTATGCAATAGATAGGGAGATGCTTTGCGGCTTGGCCGTATGCATGGTAGCCGAGCGATAACGCGAATGTGTCTTGTAAGTGGATCAACATGAGTTCGAATCCTTGATGTGCATGCTTTTTTATTACTGTTACTTTAATAGCAATGCCTTATGTTTTTCTTGCAGAAGATAACTAATAATATTTTAAACACACTCAATTATGAAAATGCAAATAACATAATTTTGTTCGTTTTGAAAATAAATGCAGTGTTATTCGAAAATTGCCTTAACATTGGTTGTGTAAACACTCGGGCTCATTCATTTGTTATAAATGGTGCTGGCAAATAATGCGAAATATCCTCTCATGAAAATTTCAGTATGCATTTGTTTTCATCCATGTCCCGTCGAATAGGAGCAGTAATAAGAAGAGGATTTACACACCCGATACTAAGCTAATTTCCATTTTATTTGAGTTTACATAGTATAACAATGAAACATTTATTTCAATTAGTTTAAAATAGAGTAGAGTGTTCCAGTGATTATGTGTGTGCATAAATGCCATAAATCAAGTAAACCTTAGCAATTGGAAGTTATATTACAATGTGCATAATACACATTTCGTATAATACAATAAAAAGATCTACAGTAAAAAAGATCAAATTATGTCTAGGATTCGAACTAGCGTCTACATACTTGTCTATAACAGCTCGACTATCCTGTACGTTTAGTAACTGAGACTCAGCTATGAGTCAGTTATGAGACTCGAAGGACTCCCTATGTGGATATGTACGAAACATATGAAATAATACATAATGTGTAAACATTCTCATTATTAAATATGTAAAATATGTAATATTATCTAAAAGGGATAAACTTGCTTCTTTTGGGCCACGCCGTGGCTCAGTGGTTAGACCACTTGGCTCTCACCAAGGCGGCCCGGGTTCGATCCCAGGTGACCGCAAAGTGAGATTTGTAGTGGACAACACGGCGCTGGGGCGGGTTTTCTCCGGGATCTCCAGTTTCCCCCGCCATCTCATTCCACCGGTGCTCCATCTTCATCTCATGTATCATCAGTGTCATCGCCTGCGGTGCCGTATGTAGTAAAAGCGGGCGTTAAACACTACACATTTCATTTAATTTTGCTTCTTGTGATGCAACTGGCTTATTTCCTAGTATTCCTAGAGAAAAACTTTTAATTTATTTAAAAATGTGGTTTAATTCAATAAATTTACAGGAGGACTTAATAGTTGATTTTGTTAAGTTTACTGAATTTTGTTTATATCAATTTTTTTTTCGCTTTTAATGGTGAATTTTTTCAACAAACGTCTGCCTTAGCAATGGGTAATCCTCTTTCACCTTTTCTTGCTAATCTTTTTATGAGTTTTTTTCGAAATGCAAGTCACTAAAGGATTCCCTTTAATTTTTAAAGTTTGGTATAGATATGTTGATGATATTTTTGCAATTGTTCCTGAAAAACTCATAAACAATGCTTTAACATAACTAAATTTACAAGTTAAAGCTATAAAATTTACATTAGAAACTGAAATTAATTGATTTCTTCCTTTTCTAGATCTAAAGATGATACAAAATAATAAATTAAACTTTGATACTTATAGGAAGTCTACTCATATTGATAATTACATAAAAATAAAAGTTTTAACTCTTTTTCACATAAATTTGCTGTTTTCAATAGTTTGATTTATAGATTAATAAATATACCCCTGAATAAAGATGAATTGAATAAAGAATATAAACATATTATTAATACTGATTTAATTAATGGGTTTAATAAAGATTTTATGCAAAAGAAGATTGAAAAATTTAAATATCAAAAAAGTATTAATGATATTTCTACTCTTAAAAAATAAAATATGATTATAAATTTAAAAAATTTACTTACCATCCTTGGGTTAATAAACATTTTCAAATTTTTTAAAGAGTTTGGTATAACTTTAGTTCTTCAAAATAAATATAGTAGTACAATTTATTGCATTTCTCTATAAAAATAAAATTCCTAATAATAAAAAATCTGGTATTTATCAGTTTAATTGTTTCGATTGTGATAGAGTTCATATTGGAAAGACAAAACGTCATTTAGAAACCAGAACGAAAGAACATTTTCGTAACAATAAATATAAACAGACTGATAAATTGGCCGTAGCAGATCATTTTATTTAACCGTGAAATAAATCCAGAAGTTAAATTATTAAAGCAATTAAATGGTCTGATATATTTATTGGTTTGGGAAAATATATTTATTTTAAAAACCAAACAATGCGTAATGAATTTTGAAATACCGCCAGTCGATTCTGTTTTAAAATTTGTTTTATTTTCAGATTTTGGTAGTACTAACAAGAACATATCAACATCTAATGTTTAGTAACGATGACGACAGCTTTGTTTTTCCAGCTGAACATGTGTATGACTATACATGAAATCGCGATCCTGGACAATTTATAAGAATTATCATTATTTCTTATAACATAAGTGAAGTTTTAAGTTACAAATTTTTATATTTGTATATATTCTCATTATTATTATCATTATTATTATTATTATTATTATTATTATTATTATTATTATTATTATTATTATTATTATTATTATTATTATTATTATTATTATTATTATTATTATTATTATTATTATTATTATTATTATTATTATTATTATTATTATTATTATTATTATTATTATTATTATTATTATTATTATTATTATTATTATTATTATTATTATTATTATTATTATTATTATTATTATTATTATTATTATTATTATTATTATTATTATTATTATTATTATTATTATTATTATTATTATTATTATTATTATTATTATTATTATTATTATTATTATTATTATTATTATTATTACTATCGTTATTATTACTATTATTATGATTATCATTACTACTATTATGATTATGATGATTATGATTAAGATTATGATTATGATTGTTGTTATTGTTGTTATTGTTATTATTACTATTATCATCATTATTATTATCATTATTATCATTAAAATTATCATCATCATTATTATGAAAGGATTCAGAAGGACGAAGCTAAAGGGATGCGTTGCGTGACACCATTGTAAACCGGCCGTGGAAACGAGGTGAACTTTGAAAAATATACGCTTCCAGTCTGTTCATTTTTTTTTATCAGAGGGTTTGTTATATGTAACATGAAATATAATTCTTTTATGATAATTACTGGTGACCTATATTATTGCCATCGTTAAGAATGTGTGTCAATGAGCAAAACGTATTAAAATGTGTTTTCAGTGCACCGTACCGGCTCTGGCCCAAGCATCGTAGTCCCTTCTGTTGCCTCGGTTGTATATCATATCATTGATGGTGGTGGATCCGCCAAGAACCTTGCCTCGGGGCCACTGACAGGGTTTCCCTTGGCAAGCTGTTTCCTGAGGCTCCGTCCAGAACTGCCAGTCCACATTTGTTAAAGGCAACAGCTTACCAAAAGCTGCAATATCTGCTGATTCGGGTTCATTCCCACCAGCTTCCAGCAACAATATATTCCAATCATGGATTTCTGATAGTCTGAAATAGCAAAAAGATAATTCATTAGTATACTTATATAACACATCAGATTAGTCTGAAATCTTTCCAAAGGAAGTAACCATGAAAATAGCGCTTAAATTAAATAGCATAGAAATCTCTCAATGCTGCTGAAAAGTAAAGGGTGCGGCACGTAAAACCGTAAAGTCGATCGTATAAAATGAACATAAAATGTAATGTAATGCACTGAATAGGACGGTTCAAAATGCCCCCAAAGCGTCTGTCTGCACACCTGATTTACTTCGAAGGTGAACGTGCTGGAAATTTTTCGTGAAGAAATTTTTTATTTTATTTTTACAAAAGATGCAATGCGAATAAACACATCAACAATCGCAATACACTCGGGTATCGAACACGTCATTATCGCACACGAGGCTTTTTTCTCAACTGGTTTTGACAAGTTTCACTGCCTGCGCTTGCAGCTGCCCTACACGTGATGGTGTGTTCCCCTTCCGGCTCAACACGTCATTTTTGGTAGGAAGGTAGATAATTTAATTATTGCCAAAAACGCAATAGACCAAGTAACCATGTAACAATTGTGAATAATGCAATATACCTTAATATTATGGCAGGCCGGTTTTACGTGTCACACCCTATTGAATAATAATAAACAATAATTTTCTGCCGCAGATAATGGCCTTTTTAATAGCAACGAGTGCACATTTAATTTTGGGATTGTCCACAGACGGGTTCCAATGAACAACAATGTCTTGCGTAGGTCAGAGACACAATGAGAATAGGGCAGAGAACTCAATCTATCATATAGGTATTAACCGCTCCGTTCGCGTAAGATCTGCTATAAATGTTGCAGAAGAACTATTTTCAAGTATCCCATAAGATAAAAATTCATTGAGTGGGATATGGGAATCTTGGCGGCGGAAATAATGTCGCAATGCTTCCAGAATGTTTATTTAGGTCCATTTCTTCAATGGTTAATTTCATCAAATTGCTGGTGTTGGCATACTCTAGCATTAAATTGCTTCCTAGTTCATTATCAGCACAATTTAAAATTGCTTTTCTTTTTCTTCAGAAAATGGCAATCAAGTATTTAACTTTTATACTTTAATTTCGATAAATTAAATTAAACATAGTAATACCATGTGGTCAGCAGCCCCTATGTATACAACCCATAGTTTACAGTCTAATGTGAAAAAACATCGACCCATTTAGCAAACAAATTGTTGTTGTAGCCCTGCTCTTCGGTTGTACGCAAATAACACTAATGATTATCTCCAAGGAGATGGAAAAGGCTGGCAAGATAGTAGGGGAATGTTTTTCCGAAGAGCGGACTAGAGCACATGGGTTTTGGCCGAGTGGGTTAGATGAAATTTGTAGTGCTTAACGCCCGCTTTTACTACATACGGCACCGCAGGCGGTGACACTGATGATACATGAAATGAAGATGGAGCACCGATGGAGTGAGGTGGCGGGGGAAACCGGAGATCCCGGAGAAAACCCGCCCCAGCACCGTGTTGTCCACCACAAATCTCACTTTGCGGTCGCCTGGGATCGAACCCGGGCCGCCTTGGTGAGAGCCAAGCGGTATAACCACTGAGCCACGGCGCGGCCAGTGGGTTAGATGCCGGAATGTAATGAAACCAAAGGGAAGTTCAGAGGTTCGAATCTAATATATCAATTTGCTTTAGTTCTTATTTTTTCTTGTTTATCCTTGTGTTTATTTCCTATATTTTAGTGTACTGATGTATTTATTTTTTGTCAATTGTTCTCCTGTGAACCAAAGACACAAGAATTACAGATAGATAATTGCGTCTTATATTTACCATTGTAATCTATACCATAATTAGCGGTGTGAACCTTATTGTGTATTTCGCTTTTATTCTTTCGGGCGCATACCGACGCTATTAAATTTTAAGTGTTTTGTTTCATGTTTAAACCTTATGTTACACTTCTTCTTTGACAAAGTGTTGTCAATATGCTAAGTTCATCGGTAAATGTTCAGAATGACGACTCCCTTCATCACTGCAGATTTGGATGCGTTACCGGAGAGGACTTTTTGCATGCTGTAACATGGCGAATTTTTTATTTTCTACACACTTATATAAAATTTGCATCATGTCAAATTGTAGGGCCAAAGAGATAAAACAATAGATAACAAAAATTTTGAACTTAATACCTAGGATTTGAATCCGAACTGAAGTGGCACAGTAGTAAGACAACCATATAGTACCATTTAGACAATGCTACCATGCAAAATGAGATTCCTATATGATTAAGTCATCACAGAACTCAAATCATTCTTGAATCTATACACGCTTTTTGCATCTTTAAAGTTTTAGGGGAGCTTGCTCGTTTTAGTAGTTTTAACTGAAATAAATAAACTTCACCAACCATTGCAATAACTGTACGAGCTAAATATGTCATAGTTTATCACAGAAGCAGAATTATCAGTCTAATACTTAGTATTTTTTGATAAGGCTGTACAATGAACATTTGTTGACTGACCGCTTAAATTAAATTGCTCGCACTGCCATTTTGTTTTGAAAAGATTTAGTCAGCTGATGCAGGGGCGTTTTCAAAAGTGTATATGAATATATGTTTAAGAATAACAGTTTGTAAGATCAGCTTAAAGTACTTCTGCATCTCCCAGTGTCAGGGAATGATGCTTTTGCTATCCTTATACCTAAAGATTATCTACCCCTTCTCCATAACGTGTTATGCAAATAAACCATTAGAAGGCATTCAGGAAAGCTGAAGTCATACATGTCTCTTAGCACGCCGTATAAGTTCAAAAATAAATAGAGGCAGCTCACTCATGTATATTACATTGGAATCGAATATAAAATGAACTAAACGTTTGATTTTTAATTTACCGAAACTTTTTTCAAAAGATGTATTAGTATTTAACTCGGGCAGTAAAGAAAATATTTTGCATATTATTGGCAAGTATTTATTGTTTCTACAAATTTGGCTACCTTTTAGATTTATACGAGGCAGAAATTGTGCCAGTTTTACGCAAGTAAACTCGCTTGCCATTGTCGATTTTTATAATAATGTAGAACCATTCGTATAATATGAGTGGAAAAATTTGGTGGAATCGTGGCATGAATGACTTTGTATCTGGTTGTACGAGACTGAGTGTGAGTGTGTGGTGTTTTAGCGCCCGTCGACAACGTATACGAGACTGAAAGAAGTTCTTTTTTTCTGATGATTTTTAATCTGAGAGTTTGGGCTTTTGAGCAATGGCGAACGAAGCATGGACGCAATAGCAATATCAACCAAGTACTATCAATGATTTAAGTACTACAAATTAAGACCATTATTATTGAATGTCTCTCTGACATGGAAGCTGTAGCTCTTCAGACAAATATATACAGTTTATTAAAATGGACAAAATTGCCGATTTTGACTCCTATCTCCGAAACTGGGAAGCTTAAATATTTAAATCCTCTTAGTTTATTGCAATCCCCACCTTTGGATAACTATGACAGTGCAGACAACATTATTGGAAATGGTTTCACTGTTTAAAGATAATTAAAAACACACAGGCGTGTACTTATTAAAATTTGACATAAAATTTGACTTTGCACTAACTTTTACCGTGCAAAATGTCAATGAGGGTCTTAATTCGCATTGCACGGGCTGTTTTTTACTTTTAATTTATGTTATCTCTACTTGCATCTAGAACTGTTTTAGGTATTAATTTGCACAGACATCTTACCCCTCCAAATCCACATGGAAGCTTTGAATTATTTCTCTGCTCGTGCTTGAGATGTGGCATCGAACTCTAGGCACAAATCTATTATTCGTTGGCTTCTTTGAATATCTGCCATGTCTGTATTAAATTCCTTATTGAAAAATTAGTCTTGCTTTTACTGCCAATTTACCCACATTTATGTATCCTAGGGGAAGTATAGAGTGGACAAATTCCATCTCGTACTTGGCTGTGAAGCTGAATAAAGGCTTAACTTTCGGAGGGCACATTTCCATGTCGGTTCCTTTGAAGATAGGCCTTTTTTAACTGCTGTGATCCCTCTAGCACTTTATGCCTGTGAAATCTGGGGCGTGGCCGCAGGTTCTAAGCTGTTGCCACTTCAACGTGTGCAGAACAGATGACTTCCGGCCATGTAGTCTGCATAACCATGCTTCGCCGTGAGACTATGACACTACTTCACGAAGCCTCACCTCTTCCATATGTGGCAGATGAAATTAGACACTGGGCCGCAAAATTTTCCGACCGATTGCCGCACCATCAGAGCGTCCTGGTCAGATCACTTGGGGATTATCGTCCCAGAGAATGCCATGTAGGCGATCCCGGTTTCCTGCCATGGTTTGCAGACATAACCGGTAGCCATAAAGCATTTACAACAGCCCCTAAAACTGAACTCTAATCCATCCAAGAATTCGTATGGATTTCAAAATTATATCATTATTTTGAATAATGCACAAGGGTCGTTGCAACCGAGACTGCAGCCGTTGAGGAGCAAAATGTGCTACCTGTTTTCTTTCGATCTATCTCACTTTTCACAGCCGCCTTATAAACCCCACATCCCGTCACTTCGTGGAGAAGCCCAATGTACGGTAGGTACATGTATGATACACCTCGGGATTTCCCTCAGCCTAGGCATTATTTTTGTGTACATGGATGCCTATATGAAATAGTATAAACATGGGTATTTTAGGTTATGGATTTATATCGTGTTTTGTTTATTTAGTGTCATTGCAATAGGCACTTACATTGTAGCCGCTGCTACTTTGACGAGAGAAGAGAAGAAAGTGTAATGCTCAGTTAGGGAGTGGATATTCCAGCGACAAATTTTAAATGTTCTACAAAAATAAAATAAGTAAATAAAAGTAGCCGGATATTTTTAGAAATGTCTTGATTGTCAGAAAGACAGTCTGTCTAATTATGCTGGGTCGGGGTACGTAGTTCTCAGTCACTATAAAACTTAAATGAAGATCAAATAAGGTTGATCTCTTCACACTCTGTCAAGCAAGCGATGACATTACATCGATAACCTCATTAATTATAATGTATGTGTTGGCAGCGTAGTTACAGGTTTCTAATTGATGGTCTATGCAAAGCTAGCATTAGTTTTCACGGTTCTGTCATCTATTGAGGTTTTCGGTGAAAGAACAGATATACTTTTAAGTTTGAAACTCAGAGATTACTACAGTTGTTTCGGAAGGGACACGGTACGCATCCCTGGGGACATGGCTTAGGGAGTACATACGATATTGCATACGTACCTGTTAGCAAGGACACATCCTGATGCTCCTGCACCAACAATAATGAAGTCATAATGCTGGCGGCTGCATTGTTGTATCGTGTGGCTGTTGTCAGTTTGATTGTAGAGTTCGCTCAAGATATGGAGCAGAATCTGCAGAGCGTTTGCAGCGGAACATGCAAGAGAACTCATTTTACATTGCTGCTTGACGAATTGTTAGCATCTACTTATAACAACCCACAAACAGGAATTGCTTTTCCCGGATAACACCGAGTGTGCAACTTACTGATAAGAACCAGTTACATGTTCCTTACAATGTAACAACTTGCAGCTAATGTCACTATCTTGCAGTGGAGGCTTGTTGTATTCATAGCACCGTTAACTGTGGAAAATATTCGTTTCTATTTTAAAACACTCCAGTAGTCAGATTGATCGATATCGACCTTTTATTTTTAATATTCAGCGAGGTAAAAGTATTTGAATCTATGTTCCGCATTTTTCAAGTTATTATTTTTGCAATTTTTTTAAATGCATCGATTTTTTAGGCGTGCCATTTACAGAACTACTGCAGACTGGTTGAGTAGAGTTATGTTATATAATGCCAATATATGACTAACATTGATAGATATATAAATGGGTGAAGTTATAAAAACTTAGCTGTTAATAAGAAGTTCATAAAATATTGATGATTCCTGATTTTGAAACTTTCTCCTCATCAGATCAAAACTCCTTTTCCAGCAGTTTCAGGTATTATTCCACATTTTTCTTCATTAAATACATGCAAAATAATTGTAGAAATACAACAGCGACAAATATGAATTATCAATTTGGTTTTCAAAAACAAAAATAGTAAAACAAAAAATATTGAAAGTATCAGAATAAGTAAACTGTACTGAGTTTTGCTTTTCCGCATACCAGAAATTTCTCTCGTTAATTTGGCTGCTAGAACTTTTAGATGAGAATATAATATTTTCCGGAGTTACTGTACATAGACCGCCTAAACTGACGGCTTAGGTCATATAGGTTGGCAACCGGCAGCCATTGAGTACATCAAGCACTCCCCTTCAGTTATCTCTTGTACTACCCTGGCTTACTCAAATTGGTTCGCTCTCCTGACGCGGAAAGAATCAGTATTGTATGTTACCATAGAGCTAGGGGTATGTCGCAGAGTAAGGAAACATCTTTCTCTAAGGAATGAGGATTGGATTATTTTTGCACTCAACCGAATGAAACGGTAGTCTGCTTATTATGTCGTGTACCTTTTCAGTCTGCACATTTTAATATCAGACGTCACGTCAATACGAAGCATGCCAATAAGTATGGGAAAAGTATCGTATTGTCAGGCATTGTTTACGTATAAATTGTAATAAATGGTGGCATTAACTTATCTGATAACCTCTCGCAGCGAAAATTATTGTTTACTAATAAACCTGACGGCCCTGCGCCGTAGCGTAGCGGGCTAAGGCAGCATGCCTTGGTCCCTGGCCACGGAAAGCGACCCGGGCTCGACCCCACCCATGGGGTGCGGATTTTAGGCCCCGGGTATAGGACCGGTGCCCACTCAGCATCGCGAGGAAAGTGAGAGCTTACGATAGGTAAGCGACCCTGGTCACGGAAACCAACATTCCAACTGGGGGATGCCGAGTTGCTGACCACATCTCCTTCCCATATCGGTTGGATGATCGTCCACCTCTGTCGTGCGTAAGTGGGCGTGAGGCCGGCAGTCGGGTTGGTAGGCCTTGGCCGTTTAAGGGCTGTCGTGCCATGGGTTATTTTTTATAATAAAGCTGACGAGCAGCATAATACATATATCAATATCAGTGGACCTCGGTGGCTCAGTTGCACATTCTATTCAGAAAGAGGTAGATGAAATTTAACGTTTTTAACGTTCCTTTGTTATTCTATAATGAAAATCTTCCATTGTGGACATTTGTAACCTGAAAGTCAAAACACGGACGCATTGTATGTGGCTTTTTTGGTTATTTAGTTCATAATGTACTTAATAGGTTGTAGCTGAAGTAACACATACAGCCACTTTGCATTGTGATGCTTATAACTTGAAAGAAAAACAGCAGACACCACAGGTAAGAGTAGAATTATAATTTAAAGGACTTAACATCATATAGTAATGCATACCATTTATTATTTAAAGCAAAATAGCTATGTTTCCTGAAAGTTACAGTGGATTACAATAATCACCATAATAATTTAGGTTATGGGTACACACTGGAGTAGAAGAAAAACTATTTGTCCAAACTGTTATGCTAAAATTCGCCTATAGCTATACTCCCTTTTATATATGAAGCATAAATATTGGAATTATATTTCTGAGAGACACCATAAATTTGATACCTACACATCTTGAACATAATGAAGCTTACAAAATCCATTTCCTTTTAGGACAAGTATTATGGATCCTCATACATTTGTTACTTCTGCTGCAGATGTAGAAGAAAGAGATGAAGATATTTCTGAAACAAGCTACAATAATGTGATGCGGAGAACATCAAGAAACAGATTCTCAACCAATACTTCCATGGAAAGGGCAGTTTCTTGCAGATTATGATTCTCTACAGCCACCAACACTATTTTGAGAAATTCATTGATTAAAGTTGCCACTCTTCGATTGCTTATCAAACACATTTGTACAGTGTTCAAGATAATCCAATCAACGGCATAAATGTTATTACTGAAGGGATTAAACAGTTCATAGGATGTTGTCCATATATGCGCCTCCCAGGTATGGAATGAATTGTCTTCCTTTTCATAAAAGTTTATACACTATTGAAATTTTATGATTTAGTGCAATGCTTGGAAATTCACAGAGAAAAGGACAGTAAAAGGTTGGTTATTGAGTTATGTAATGTCTTAAGCAATTTCTGCGCTAGCCTTTGTGGCCCATTGTGACTTCAAAGTAACAACATCTTATTTGCAATTTGTTTTTTAGTTTGGCGAATTCTTGTCAGTTTTCGAATTAAAATTTAAACAATAATACTGGGGAAAACATCTTTTTCCATCGTAGTAAACAAATTTGGACCATAGGGGGTTAAAATTAATATATTATTATTAATAACAAATGAAAATTCTCTCGAAATCCAATGTGCGTTTGTAATATACAACAACTTATTTTGGAATGCGATACTTATATATCACACACACAAACACACACACACACACACACACACACACACACACACACACACACACCACACACACATATATATCCGCAAACTTTATCAAGAAAGATTTCCGAAGCGCCGATTATCTCAGTACACGTTTTTAATTGTACAGTGATGCGAGTAACGATCTGTACGTTCTCTTTAATAATAATAATAATAATAATAATAATAATAATAATAATAATAATAATAATAATAATAATAATAATAATAATAATAATAATAATAATAATAATAATAATAATAATAATAATAATAATAATAATAATAATAATAATAATAATAATAATAATAATAATAATAATAATAATAATAATAATAATAATAATAATAATAATAATAATAATAATAATAATAATAATAATAATAATAATAATAATAATAATAATAATAATAATAATAATAATAATAATAATAATAATAATAATAATAATAATAATAATAATAATAATAATAATAATAATAATAATAATAATAATAATAATAATAATAATAATAATAATAATAATAATAATAATAATAATAATAATAATAATAATAATAATAATAATAATAATAATAATAATAATAATAATAATAATAATAATAATAATAATAATAATAATAATAATAATAATAATAATAATAATAATAATAATAATAATAATAATAATAATAATAATAATAATAATAATAATAATAATAATAATAATAATAATAATAATAATAATAATAATAATAATAATAATAATAATAATAATAATAATAATAATAATAATAATAATAATAATAATAATTAATAATAATAACAGAAACGAAAAATAACAGTATCCGAGAGCAAAAAACAATAACAGTAATAATAAACGAACAAATGACAATAGAACATTACGTGTTCTCGTATTGGCATGGATTCTCTTACATCACTTTACAATGAGTAGTCGGTAGCATTAGGCAATAACAGGGTAAAGAGGCGTGAGTTTATTTCCTCGAAAATAAAGAATATGTAAGTAATGTTGATGACATTCTAATATCCCTTCGCTATTTACACTGTTCCTTTATCACCAGGGCAAGAACTTTAGACACCGAACCTAATAAGTTTGCTACGCCGCAACCATAGAATTAAGTTTGTTTACAAAGAACTGAGGGTGAGAGAAGGACGTCTGTAGAGCGATTCCGACCCTGGGTACGCAATCAGTCGACAGCAAACAGAGGCTCTTGACTAAGTGCGTATATATGAATAACATGAGAAAGTCCCTAAGTTCATTCATTCTCTCTTTTGTGAACAGATACACTGGCCTATTGAAATATCGTTGTTTAAATAGTTTGGTATGAGGACACTTTTTCAGCCCGTCTCGGTAGCGTAGATGGTAGCATGTCTGCCTCACGTTCAAGAGGTCCTGAGTTGGAATCTCGGTCAGGTTGAGTTATCTCTTATCCTTCAAGTAACTGTAAGCTCTATGGACCCCGGACACATATGAGCATCATTTCACCCAGTTCATTTACCATCCGATATGATCTAACGTGGGAGGACGTAAATAACAAAAGAAAAGAAAAAAAAAGACATTTTTCAATCTTCATATTGCCTCTTTGGAAGCTGCTGATCTAAATGTGTTTTATATTTTAGGTAAATTTTGTGTCTACTTTATCTAATATGTAATTGCAGTAAATGGGGGACGTATATTCCACGAGAAATTCAATACCGTGATTTCAATTGTAATACACATTTTGAAACCTTTTGAATCTACAAAGGTATTTTAAGAAAACTCAGTGTGTGTTTGTGAACAGTATAACTCAAAAACAAAAAATCCGTTAAATATCAAACTTGGTAGATATGTACGTTCAGCAACTTCTAAGGATTGAACATAAAAAAATCGAGAAAATTGATCCACCCCAGACTAACCATTACATGGAACATTTTAAAAAAGTTTTATTTTCTAAAACACGGCTCTAATGATTTGTATTAAAGTAAACATATGTTCAGGTATTTTCCCAAGAATGATATGCGTATCTTGCATTTTCTGGAGAATAGTCTCTTAAGTCCCCTTCAAAGATCTTTGCATAACTATGAACCGTAACAGAGAGACAAAATCTTACTATAAAAATGCAGTCTGTTAAAACACATATCTATTTGCTTTTTTGTTTTGGAGTGAAACGTATCCTAAATATTTTTTGTTATCTGTGTGAATTTTCTGCTTATACTTTTCTCTAATTGAAATCGTTATTCATTTTTCTTCTTTCCTAGGCCCTGCAAAGAGAAAAGAATTTCAAAGCCACTACCTTAGGGAGACTAAACCTCTGTATTCCCAATTACCTTCACGTGCAAGAAAACTGACAATACAATAATTGTCTGAAAGCGTTTATGTCAATTAATATGAAGTAGATTAATAAGCGTTTGTAAGAATAGTTTATTAAAAAGTAGATAAAGTCACTTGAAAGCAACATACACAGTTTTTTGTGATTTAACACACTTGTGCGCCCGGATGTTTCAGTGCAGTGCTTTTCAACCTGTGGGTCACGACTCTCCCAGAGGGTCGCGAAGCCTCTGTAGGATGATCGAGAGAAGTCGAAAGGACTCAGTAAAAGAATCAACAAACTTTAAAAAGGTAGATATGTTAAGAAAAAGTTAACAAAATGATACTCGTTGTGTTATTTATACAAATACATTAACAAAGAATAAAATATTCGAGTACTCATTCATTTTAATATGGAGGTTGCGCTTGAGTTTATTCAATCAATTTCTCCCATCGTGGATCCGTTTTTGCAACATTAAGTATTAAATCGTTTTTCAAGTTTAAGCGATTTCTTATTTTACTTTTTATTTGGGCCATTGATGAAAATGCCAACTCGCACAAGTACGAGGTAGAAAATGGAATCAAACACTTCAAAGACTCGATTGTTAATTCCGGGTATTGTGTTTTTATTTTTAAACAAAAGGTATCCAAATTGTTAGATTTGAATTCCACGCGTAACATTCCATCAGATTCTCTTGGAGCTTAGTTGCTAAATTTGCCTCATTTATAGCTGCATTTAAAACGGATTTAAGATCTATCTTTGCCCAGTGATATCCGATATCTCTTGCACTGAGAAGTTATGACACAAATTTTTCTTCAAATTATCTAACACCATTTTCATACCAGATACAAATGAGTTGATGTTTATCTCACTTCCAACTTCTTCAATGAGAGACTGTGTCAACGAAAATAAATCAAAGTTGCTTTGATATATAGGTGATGAACACAATTCAATTTGTTTATAAAGCCATGGCGTTTGTCTTCTGTAATGAAATTTTCATCCTACCCTTGAAGACTTTTATTAAAGTTATTTAAATTCTCAAATATGTCAGAAAGAAGCCAATTTAAAAAGGAATTCTGGGTCACAAATGAATTCAGAGTAATGTGAATTGGCTTGCTGTAAATATACTAATAGTTGAGCGCGAAGTTCAGTAGCTCTGCTCAGTACATTGCCTTTTGATAACCACCTAAACTATATATGGTAAAGCAAATTGCGGTGTAGTGTCCCCATATCTTCAAAAATGATTCGAAACAATCGGATCTGCAATGCTTTTCCTTTAATAGAATTTACAATGTTAATAATAATATTTAGAACTGTATTCTTGTGGCAAGGTTTTGGCTGCAAGAGTTTGGCAATGGAGAAAGCAATGCATCCAACTCCGTTTGGCATCTGCTCTTTTAGTCTAGCAATAAATCCACTCTTCGCAACAGTCATGGCTTTTGCTCCGTCACTACAAATAGCAATGCATTTTTGTGCCCAATCGATGTTAATATTTTACGTAGCTTCAAGGAACATGTCATGTAAGCATTGCCTGCAGTATTCATGGGAAGTGGCTTGCAAAATAGTATATCTTCCACTAATATTTCATTGGATTCAAAACGCACAAAAGCTACAAACTGCACACAACCCGCATCACCCGTTGATTCATCAACTCGCAAGGACTCAAAATAACTTTACTTTTTCTATGACTTGATCACGAATGTCAGTCGCCAAATGTCTTATCCTGCGTTGGATGGTATTGTCAGAGAGAGGTATACTTTTGAGCTTTACGGCCTCTTGCTTGCCAAACATAAACTCTGCTATATCTAAAGCCTCTGGTAAAATCAACTTTTCGGCAAAACTGTGAGGTTTTCCTGCTTTAGCCATACGAAAAGCTACTCGTTAACTAGAGAGCAACGCTTTCTCATTTGGGTTGGACATTTGTCCTATAGCAACTTTTTTGATGATCAAGAGCTCTTAATTTTTGCTCCAAAAATTCCACGGGTTCATTTTTTTCATTAGGATGTTGTATGTTTAGGTGGCGTACCAACTTCGATGGTTTCATGCTTTCTCTTGACAAAATGTCCAAGCAAATCATGAACTGCGGTTTATTGTCAATCACTGTAAACTCAAATTTCTAATAATATCGTCATAAAGACGTCTTCTCTTTATTCCACTGCTCCCGCTAGACGTTAATGGTTCTAATGATCTTTTCAGGAATTTATTGATTTTTAATTATAACAATTATAACTCAAATAAATACGTTAAACTGAAAACAAGTGATTCGCACACTTCAAACAACTGTACAACAGACGACACGACCGCTCTTACTCTCACAAATCACTTTACAATTACTCCAACTCCAAGGCACCTTACACACAGTCCGTATAATACCGTAGTGTCACTTCCGATTCGTTTCCACATATCGCGGTCTTGCTTGCGATTCCACTTGCTTCGCGGTCTTGCACTCAACTGCCGTGGCCACGGTCGACCGCCCTATTTACAGGCCAGCGCATTCTAGCGAGAATCATCTCGAAGGATAACGAAACGTTTCGAAACTTGTGGATCTTTCGCGGAGCCTGTACTAGTTGCGAGTGTTACCAACAGATGGTGCTGGGAGTCTCAGCCCTAACAATATGTATTTGTTTGTTAGTTATCAATGTGGGAGACATTCAAGCCATTCCCGACCATCAGTTTGGATTTCGTTTGGGGCACTCGACAGTCCAGCAGTTACTTCGTGTGGTGGAGACCGCCGCCCTGGGCTTCCAGGAAGGCGCCTTCACGGCAGCGGTTTCGCTGGATGTCGAGAAGGCCTTCTCTACGATATGGCATGCCGGGCTACTGTATAAGTTAATCCAACTGGGGCTCCCAACACTATGATCAACATGCTACACAACTTCCTACGACACCACACCTTTAAAGTCACAGTCGCGGGGAAAACATCAACACTCAGACCAGTGAGAGGCGGAGTCCCCGAAGGCTCTGTACTATCTCCCACCTTATTCAACGTCTTTATGGCAGATCTCCCCACAGAACCACGAGTCGTAATGGCACAATACGCTGACGACGTGCTTCTGTTATGCAAAGACAGACACATACTCAGAGCCTTCAACCCCATACAGAGACACCTCCGTCTCACACAGCAGTGATGTTGGCGTTGGCGGATGTCCGTAAATCCGGACAAAAGCCACGCCATACTTTTCACAAAGCGCCACACCCCCGCAGACTGCCCCAACTTCAGCTTCCGAGGTCGAAGGATAGAGTGGACTAACTCTGCCCGATACCTTAGAGTACATTGGATAGAGGCCTAACCTTTCGCCAACACATCAGAGACCTAGCGGCAAGGGTACAGGGAGCTATCGCTTCCCTGTATCCTATGCTGGGGTCGAGCACGATGCCGCTTGGCCATAGGTTATACCTCTTCCGAGCGCTGGTAATCCCCGTGATGCTATATGCCTGCGAGATCTGGGGCATGGCCGCAGATAGCTGGTTGGCATGGCGTCAACGTGCACAGAATAGAGGGCTACGGTCTATCTATTCTGTGGGTCGCTATTTTCCTACCAGGTTGCTTCATGAACCCTCTGGACTTCCATATGTGGAGGACGAAGTTAGGCGCCAGGCATCAAAATTCTACGTAACTTTACCAACTCACAGAAGCGCCCTTGTTAGATCACTGGGAGATGATGACCCCAGTAGACGCCGTTCTAGACAACATCGGGTCCCCCGCATGGCATGCGGGCACCCAAGATAACCCAAGAGCTAATCCTAACAGCAGCAAAAGCTGAGCTCCACGTAATTCTCCTAAGTTGTTTGGCAACAAAATTCTCCCCATCCCAAAACAAAATTAAAAACACCAGGGTGCAGGGAATTGCATCCTGTTCTTTCATCCCGAAGGTTCAAATTTTAACCTCACATAATTCTTCTAATCTGAAAACCCACACCATATCCATCCCACAAAATCCCGTTCAAATACCTTACCTGCGGTAAAACCCTTAACGGGTGGGCACGCAGCAAAAACCTTCTGGCTATATACAGCCAGCCAGTACGTCATGGTCATGGTCATGGTCATGGTCAACCACGTATTCGATTTAAAATTATATGTATTAGTACTTAATTATATATTTATATCCAAATCGTAATAACGCAAAAGCCTAAATTTTTGTATGGAATATATATTTTTAACATACATGAAAAGAAGGGTCGGGGAGTCGCGATATATATATATATATATAATACTTGGGGTTGCGTCATGAAAAAGGTTGAAAAACTGTTTTAGTGAAATGGCTTTTATTTGACTACCTCAAAGTATACTTCTTGTTTACCTTATCTCTAATAGTACCACTTACAGTGGTGTTAGGAGATTCTTGCTCCTCTATCGCTTAAGGTCGGGCCTGAAGAACCGAAGCTTTGGATCAGATAGCAAAGCAGGATGGGTGATCAGCCCGATGCCTGATGTGAGGGCGAAGGAAGTGTATGATATTATGAGGGCGAGATGAATGGTAGGAAAGATGATGATGGAGCAATTGGTGAAATCCTGGCGGGGGGAACCGGAGGACCCGGTGAAAACCCGCTCCAGCACCGTGTTGTCCACCAGAAATTTGACTTTGCGGTTGCTTGGATCGAACCCGGGTCGCCTTGATGAGGGCCAAACACTCCAAGCACTCAGCCACGGCGCAGCCGCTCAAAATATATTTTCGGATAAATTTTGAATTTTTATGCAGCACTTCCTATACTTACTATTGTAAGTGGTAGAGAAAGTAAAGACCAAGATTACACCTACACGAGTCTGCCTATCCATTAGAACTTCACATAATGTTTTATATAATATAAAAATGATTTTTTAAATTTACATCCTCCAACGCTAAGTCATTTCAGACGATGAATGAAATGGGTGAAATGATGCTTAAATGAGCCAGGTTCCATAGAGCTTGGAGTTACCAGATTTTCATATTTCAAGATAAGGTAAAAGCCCATGAAAACCTTATCCAGCTAACTCACACTGACTGAGATTCGAACTCGGTTCCCCTTGAACGTGAGACAGACACGCTACCACTTCCTAACTGCGATGGACATAGCTCTTCTCCTCATGTTACTTTTCTCATAATGTAGTTCTTCTCTGAAAGTATTCTTAAATTAATCAATATGCACTTGGCTGAATACAACATACGTAAGTCAAAGCCTAATTGTTCAAACATTGTCAGCTTTTTGACTAATATAATATGCTTTATAAATGACAGTTTAACCTACGAAAACATAAAGATGTAGCAACGGATATTCAGAAAGTGCTAAGAAAAATTTTACCGTTGATTCATCTGGCTCGGTTTAAACTGGAGTTCATCTCTCGTTTTTGAACATGTTTTATATTTATCCACGCTGTTATGAAAATGATAATGCTTTTAGGAATGTTGCTTATGGCAATATCCACCGAAAGCACTTGATGAAGGGTTTTCATGTGCTTGCACCTGAACTGGAGGGTTGGTTTCACCATAACATTTGACATTTTTCGAGACTTCATTCTTTAAACTGCTCCAGCATTATTAAACTATATCATTGAACTATAATCCGTTGAAATATGGTGAGAAAATGTGCAACTGAGCAACAACACTGTTCTTTGCCTCATTAGTGTGTTAGAAGTTGTAAACTAAGAATGACGGCTGACTTGTGTAAACCCAATAAAGAACCAGCCGCCACTGTAAAGCCATATCTATGCGGAGAAAATAACCAGCGTTGATATACCACGAAGTCAAGCGAGGTCATGTTTTGATCATAGGGAGTCATTACGTCCATAGCTACCTTATCTTTAAAACCACCAAACTTTCAAATTTTCGGTAATCCCACGAATAGATAAAACAACACAAATACGCAAGTACTTCTGCTGTTTATATTTTTAACCATTAAAATACTATTTCAGGAGCTTTCAGGTAATTAGTCCTAAAACAAAATCCTATCGGCATCAGAAAAATAATCTTATGTGCAAGAATTTTGTACGATTACGTGTTTCTTGCTCCAACTACCCATTTATTGCTACGCTGTATCAACGAACCAAAAGAAAGTTGCGTAACTATAAATTCAGTCTAAAATATTCTTTATTTTTAATCCTATAAAGTGGCGAAAATAAGCAACTGGACGTAGCTAAATGTCTGCACATTAAGTATGAGGCTGGCATTCGAAATGGTCGCGGTTCAATCCCTGACAGAATTTTTCCAGTCCTCATATCTTGCAAATGCCCGGGAGGTAAGCTAAGCATGGATGTGGAATGTTTTCTTTCCAAAATTCCCAATTACTATTTATTGATATCATGTATCATCAGTGTCTACCGAGTGTAGGGTCTTATGTAGTAAGAAGGAGGGTTAAACGCTAACACTAACAAAAAAGCATTTGTTTGCATCAAGTTAATTTTTCTTAATTGACTTCTTCCAACGTTGTCATATCGGATGAATGAAGTAGATGAAATGATGCTCAAATGATCACAGGATCCACAGAGCTTAGAGATACTCGATATTCATCTTTCGGGATAAGGAAACGCCCGGAAAAGTCTTATTTAGGTAACACCCTGACCGTGATTCGAACTCGGGACCTCTTGAACGCGAGGCAGACACACTGCCACCACGCTACCGAGGCGGGCTGGTTTGTGTTAGCGTAGAGAGAAGAAAGTGTTTCGTATCTCAAGAAAAGTCTTTCAGGATGCAGTGTGGTTCTGAACTCTAATGGCCTTAAGTTTTCAAAATTTAAATCTCATTGGCTACTGGTTGAGATTTAGCAGCCACTTGGCTCTTAAAATGGGTGCAAAATGAACTCAGCTGCAATGGTTTCGCTCCCGTGTTATCTTGTATACCCTCAAAACCAAGCGGGGAACTCTAATCGTCTGAAGGGCGAATTGTGGGGTCCTAATGCCCAAGAAACCTAATCAGGGTACTCCGGTGTAATGGTAAACTGGCGTAGAATTTCTCTACCTTCATCTTCCCCGTATGGAAGCTACGGTTCGTGAAATTGTCTCACGGGGAATGAGCGGCAAAAAAATAAATAAATAAATAAATAAATAAATAAATAAATAAATAAATAAATAAATAAATAAATAAATAAAGAAAAAGAAAAAGAAAGAAAAAAAGAGAGAAAGAAAGTAAATGTATTGGAGTCCTCTATTCTGTGCCCTGTAGTAATCAACGTAGTCAGCTATCTGAGACCATTCCCGAGATCTCGTGACTATAAAGCATAAGGGTCTTTATAACAGCCCCGAAAGTAACTTTAGTCGAATGGGCATCCCGCATCTCAGCGGGAATATAGTGAGGCAGTGGGTCTCTGCACTCATGCGGAAAGGTCCCTGGTGTGTTCACAGAAAGTTACACCTTGTCCAACTTCACTCCTACGCCATTTCATTCGATACTTTGTCCTCTCAATGGGAATGTGGAACAGTCTGGAGGGTGTGGTGCTAATTTAGTAGTAAGGCGTGGTTGTTGTCCACGTTAAAGTACATGCGCCAACGCTGCTACCAATCTTGGGCAAGATGGAGGTTTCTTTGTGTAGGGTTAAGGGCACTAAGAATGACTGTTAGCGCAGAACACCAGCTTGCCGTTAGCATAATAGGCTATATGACTTTTGTCTGAGCTAGGAAGTCTATGATAGTGACGTTAATGGCAGAGTCTTCGGGGAGAACAACTCATATTGGCCTAAATGTAGGTTTTCCCTGCAATTGAGACCTTAAAAATGCTATGGCTGAGAGAGCTGTTTAGGCAGTCCCAGTTGAATAAGTTTGATAGGACACCCGTGCGCCAGGCTTTGAGAAGGTATTTAACAGAGACACCTCAGCAGCAAAGGCGCTCTCCTGGTACCTCAGGGCGACCGCCTCCAACACCCGCAGTAATCGCTGGGGGAATTGAATGCTCAGAGCGAAATCCAAACGAATGGTCTGGGAAGGATTGGATTTCGATATAGGACTAGATTTTTGGAGTTCGAAAATGCAAATCTTCTAGTAACCTACATTTTCCGGAGGGTAATTCAGGGCGAGACACATATTGGACACGCTCATAAGAAACAGTGGGGCGTTGAAGAAAAGGTAGCGGTGCAAGAGGAGTATCAAACGTCAGGTCCTGTCACCTTTTTGGTGTTCGCTTGTCGGATCACCGGGGAAACGTTCCGCATCGTCCAGGGGACGTTGAAAGTATTGACGTACCTCTCAACGAACACGCTCACATAATACGTCGGCCTAGGAGTTGTCTCTTAGATGCATAGTACGTTCAAGATACTGTGCCGTGTGAGGCCTACCAGGAGTCGAAGTTTCTTTGCTAAAAACCAGGTGGCCGCCGAAGCACCTACGTGAGGTTTTCTAGTGGGGCAATAACCTGAGTCTAGAAAGTTTCCCTTTCGGGTGGAAGTAGATACGCCATTTACACACCAGGGAAGACTACCGATAAGCTCGATCGGACTGCCGTGATCTAGTACACAAGCTACTAGCTATCCAGGCTAGCAACGGAGTTACTTACAGGCGTCTCTCACCCTGTATGTGCTGCAAAGCCAGCCAAACGTACCCCAATACCCATGGGTGTCGGGGAGCATTTCCTCGTCGAGACCAAGTCATCCAACAGCTACCACAATATTCAGGATACTCGGCGAATACCTCACCTTGGCTTGGGGATCATAGGTCAGGCCTTGGGTGTCCAGGAGAAGTGATTTGTACTGACCAAGAGGTCTACAATGCTTTTGGCGATCCTCCATAGGTCGTCATTTTAAATGCGCCAACTTCTCACTGGTCCTCCCACGTGCTCCGTAACTAGACTATAATCCATCTCAACCTAGTTTAAGCCCGCCTCGGTAGCGTAGATGGTAGCGCGACTGCCTCACGTTCAAGAGGTCCCGAGTTCGAATCTCGGTTAGGGTGAGTTCCCTGGACAAGGTTTTTCCGGGGTTTCCCTTATCCTGAAGGACGAATGTCGGGTGACTCTAAGCTCCATGGACCCCGGGCTCATTTGAGCACCATTTCACCCTTCCATTCATCGTCCGTATGACTTAACTTTGGAGGACGTAAATTAAAAGAAGTCAACCTAGTTTAATCGTGCTGTAAACATCTGGGTGGAAAGAGAGACAGAGACAGAGATATTGGGACAGAAAACGGTTAAGCTGTTGATTGGTTTAGCAGAGTTAATGGGCGTTTTCTTTTATTTTCATGCGTACGATAAACTTCTCCTTTAAGTACAGTGCTGTAAGTAGTTTTCTGATCACTGCTCTGTGCCAGCTAATTTTGGAGAGAGAAAAGTATGCAAATGTTTCGATTCATATAAACTAATAGCCCCACATTTTATATTTCTACTTCTCATACCACATAGATGTGATCTGTATACTATATACAGATTAGACAGAAGACAGGTGAAAGTATACCTATTAAATTATTATGTTAAATTAAGCTGCATTTTATTTAACAGTTACTAAAGGACACAGGCAGCTCTCTCACAACGAGTTCTGTATCGAGCTGAATGCTGATTAAGATGTTATTGTTTATAGTGTGGAGTTGCTTCTGATATTTAACACTGTATTTCCTGTACTACATGGAAAAGCGAGAAGGCGTATCTGGAAAAATTCGCAACACAGAGACGTTTACCTCAGCTTATCGCACATATACGGTGAGTCCAGCGTATATATAGTCTGTTCAGATATGATCATGTCTTCTGGACAGCAATGAGTCATACATCGGCAGGCGCGAGAAAACATATTATATAGACACACGCAGCTTCCAGTCGCTCTATTTGTGTTTTGTAGCTTACTGTACATCAACTTACTAACATTTCACTCTTCTAATCGACCAGATAAGACCTGATAAGAGAAGATCACAGCGCTGGTCGCCTGAAGGTCGATACGCCTCAACGCTCTGTCGAGTAATACATCTCGTTTACATCACAAGCTCAAGAACACTTATGTATATGCAATTTAAAATAAATAACCTTTTCATCACGGAACAGGCCGGTGCTTCAGCCGAAATGAAATCGAGGCAAACTTTTAAAAAGTGGCGAGGGGTAAATGATCGCTCATTGTTTCACGATGCTTAAAGAAAGAAACCCGGAATCGTCTATAAAACATTGAGAAAGAAACTGGTGATCATCTTGGTGTTTCCGCAAGTAGTGTACATAGTGTTAGAATGGAACAGCAAGCATCCGGAACTCTTAAGAACACCGGGAAAATCGCGTAAATGCGAACAGCGCTTGGAGAAATATGACCATTTTACGAAAAGTGCCATACGCAGTAAATTTCATGATTGTGTTTTTCAGAAATGGACCATCTCATAGATTTAATAAGTTTAATGTGTAACCCAACTTTATTTATTGTCTAGAAGTTAGCGCTGCTATATATACTGCTAGTGTTACAAAACTTATGTGCGTGCATGTAGCGTCTAACACGTGACGAGTTGAGTCAGCTCCGCCTTGTTGTTTACAGCAGGATTAAACTAGCCCGAGACAGAGTAAAGTAGGTGCCGACGTAAACGCCGATAGTGCCCCCAATTGTGACTTGTGCAAAGTCAGTGATAAGAATCTTCGTGATAGGAGGAGCAGCGTATGAATAATGTTATATCCAAGGATAGGACATCCGGGTAGGGGTATTGGGACGTTAACAGTTAGGTTGTAGGCACCAATGGATGTGGAGGATGAGCCTGCAACCTTTATTGTTAACTGACCTTTTTGACTAACAAGGCATTTACACTGCATTTCTGCTTTTATGCACGAAATTCAATAACACCATGTTATAAATTTTCAGGATGCCATATAACAGTTTAGAATATAAATTTTTTAAAGAGGTAATCCAGCAGTAATATTACTGTTTTAAATCAAAAATAAGAGCACAATTTCACCCTGTAACATGCCACTGAAGCATAACTTGTACTAAAAAGCACAGTATAGATAGTGCAGCGAAGTGATTTCAAAGATTATTATCCGATAGCTCTTAGATATCGCACTTGGCAATTCAGGGTTCGGCCTCTATCTCCAGACTGAAACGAATTTCTTCTTGATTGAACGATACTGTAATGATCATGATCGGCATAGTTAAGTGTATACTTAATCATCAGCTGGGCTGATATATCTGAACTTATGAATGGAGTAGAAGAAGAAAAGGTCCACCTGAAAAAGAAAGGACCGCGTTGTGCCTGAGTGGTTAGACCACTCGACTCTCACCAAGGTGGCCCAGGTTCGATCTCTGGCGACCGCGAAGTGAGATTTGTGTTGAACAGCATGTTGCTGGGGCGGTTTTCTCCGGGATCTCCGGTTCCCCCCGTCATCTCATTCCACCGGTACTCCATCTTCATCTCAGGTATCATCAATGTCACCGCCTGCGCTGCCGTATGTAGTAAAAGCGGGCGTTAAACACTACACACATGCACTGAAAAAAGAAAGTGTATACAATATACACCTGTAAATTAATGCCAAACAGAAAGGTTGTTTTAATCAAATGTTTTTAGTTCCTTTTTGCGTAAATGTTAGCGTATCTTTTATGGTATCCACTTAGAAGGCATTTAGGGATATGTTGTACAACGATTTGGTCTTTGGTTTTATGGAGATATCTGGAAGGAAGAAGATCCTTGGCTGGGCTCGATAGAGTAGGTAGCTCCGTAGGAATCAAGGCCTTGGAATTCTAGGAATTTTATTTTGTACCGGAGGTAAATAAACTTAATTAATTCATTAACTGCCTCTTTACGATTTTCTACTCAAACTTGCACTCTAACACAGAATAGCCCGCCTCGGTAGCGTGATGGTATCGAGTCTGCCTCGCGTTCAAGCGGTGAGTTCGAATCTCGGTCAGGGTGAGTTACCTGGATAAGGTTCTTTACGGGGTTTTCCCTTATCCTGAAAGACAAATGTCGCGTAACTCTAAGCTCTATGGACCCTAGGCTCATTTGAGCATCATTTCACCCACTCCATTCATCGACCGATATGACTTAACGTTGGAGGACGTAAAATTAAAAAAAAAAAACAAAAAACACAAAAAAAAAAAAACACTCTAACACAGTACTTCATGTTCACAAAATTCCAGACGCAAATGCTATTCTAATTTTTTTCTGCCTAATACTATTTAAGTACTACTTTTCTTTATTTTATATTGCTTATAGCTGAAGAGACTCCTCATTCACGCTGAAAATAGCGAAGTAAGATTTTCACTTCAACCAAATAACGAATCTTCATCCTCTGAGAACGAAGTTAAGACTCGAATTACAAGACGAACACTGCCAGAAACTGAACTCTACGCCAGGTCAGTTTTTTTATTTTATATATAGTTTTTTTACAGTTTCACGTGGTTTTTAAGTGTTTTTGTTGGTACAAAGGACACTTTTAATTTTTATTGGTTTCTAGCTTTCATAAGTAACGAGGACAGACCATATACAATTGTATTACTTCACTTTACTTCACTAAGGTTGAGGTTGTGCTCCTGATCAAGTTTACAAATCCACTTATTAAAATGGTTCCAATAGTTATTGACTTTATCGGTGACGGATACCGGTTAAAATATTATGTTTTGATATGACTCAGTGTTGTGCGGACGCGCACTTAGTTGTAAACGAAAGAGCGGAATAAAATAAAGGCATTTAATTATGTTATTTTAAATGAAAACCCAAATAGCTGCACGAGTTTTTAGCTATAACTTAACCGAGCGGGATGGCACAGGCCCGCAGCCCACATTCGGGAGGTCTGGGTTCGATTTCCGTGGCCGGCCTACCAGACCTATGTTCTTTTTTCCGGGGGAGAATGTTGGGTATGTTAATTACATCCTCTACATTTCATCTGTATTATCATTTCACATTACTGCTCAACTGGAGATCTTCTTTAGAGTAGATGTGTTGGTGGGTGTCTCGGCGTTGCATGGCAGGATGATACGGTTTTCGGCCTACGGACCGAGCTCATTGGCTGTTTCCGGACCACGGTGGGTGTGATGCCGGTTGTGTTGACCTGCCGATTGAGCTTCATACTGCGTAATATTAGAGAACTTGCCCTCTACACTGTCTTGACTCCATGAGTCGGCCGCCCTCAGTTTCCTCTCGACTCCTTTTTCCTCCCTGGGATGCACTACTTGACGCACAGGTACAATAGATCAAAACTGGTCGCAGTGCCAATCCCCTCCGTACTGTAATCCAATCCAACCCAATCCAATTATTACATAAAAACATAAGTTAAAATGTTTCATTTTATGAAAGGATTTACATAGAAACAATTTACAAGAAATAAACGAGATAATGACCATGAAATGAAGAGGGAGAGAGAGGGAAAACTATCTTACAAAGGGTAGTTTGGAGTGAACATTTCTTTAAAATCTTTGTGTCACACGTTTGGAAGATGCTAAACCTAATCATTAAGCGTGGACGTTTCATGCTATTAATACACAGACCATTTTCTCTCTCTTTGTTTGAGTTTCAGAGATCTTCTAAGTACATATTTCCAGTGAAATCCGACATAGAACTTTTAAGTGTAATACAATAATTTTTGTACCCATTATAAATGTGTAGCTACATAGTACAGCAAGTGAAAACATTATCGTGTATTTCAAATAACACATAATTTAATCTTTCGTAATTTGCTTCCCTGTTAGAAGTTTTCCTTCCTAAATTGATACATCCCAAATAAATAAATAAATAAATCCTTTTCCCTTTAAGTACGGTGAGCATATGAATTTCTTATAATAGTGATATTGGTGATGTACTTCTACATGACATGGTGCCGCAATGAAGAGAAAAAGTAACAGAAAGAAAGGAGAGAGTCAGATAACTTCTGATCAGGAGAGGCACCAACATTAATGCTTTTAAGACCAGTTTATAATTTGTGGTCCTGTATTTTATCGACATATGTACATGGATGTTGACAACTAACGAGATTCGAGAAATAGCCACCAGAGGAAGCACTTGCGCTGCACATTGTCGCGATCTGTTGTGCAGCCGGGTAAACAGTTTTCGTCACTATTTAGTCGAGGATCGGCGTTATGGAGGGTCAGTTGACGGAATTGCGCTAGTGAGGAAAGTGAATACAATCTCGTGTCAAAATAACGTTTATACGTGGTGCTGGTTGTGCCTACTATATAGGCGTAATGTATTTATTTTGCTTCATTGGCATTAGTGACACACAACTTCTGGTGAATGTCAAGAATCAGGTAAGCAACATTCTGCACTCGTACGTACCCTCCTCATTATTGCATGTGTATTCAATGGACTTTGTTTTCTTAAAGTTAAGTTACATTGTCACATTTAGGGAACACGTGATTCTGTCAGCTGCCAATTTCAGCACCTACTTCTGTCTTTCTTGTGGTAAAAATTGCAAGAGGAACTTAATAGAGATGAAAAGCGATATTTTGAAAACATAAAAGATTTTATATTATTCTATTTGAAAAGAAATGACCATTTTGAGACTAAAGAGGCACATGCAATAAGGATTTAAGATGTAATTACATAGACATAAATGACAGAAATAAAAGTTGATAGTTTAGAGACTTTGACTTACCGACAAACTTACGTCTCTGTAGACGCAATGTAATATTTTGAACAAGACCAGATCAACTAAGAATATTAATAATCTGAATAATTACATTTAGTGTTACGTAAATGCAAAACATTCGATGACTTTTTGATATCTCATAACGCTTAAGAAAGGAAATTCTTTTCTTCATAAGAATATTGTAATAGTGTTATACATTATTTTGTAATTTTTAAAATGTTGGATGGGTTTCTATATAGCATTGCTTGGTTTTCACTATTAATTAGTTTGCGGGAGAACCGTTTTACGAGTAAAATTTTACTGCTGAACAAATGATGTTATACTTTATATATAACTGTTTTGAAAACTATTTGTTTGCATCTTTTACATTTATCTGAAAGCACAAACAAATTAAGGGTTATATTTATGTATAACTGCACAATATTAGGATTTATATAATTATTTATAAACATTTCGAAAATAATAAAATTCATCACTAATAGCCTGTTTAACGCCACTGAAATTTAAGGCTGGATATATTTACTATCTTGTTCTTTACTACTCAGTATAAAAAACAACAAAAACATTGTTAGTTTGGAGAAATTATTTAAATAAACATATAAATAATTTCAAGTAACAATTCGATACTTCCTTTGTTACATATGTCAGCTAATTACGTCTATTGAACTCATGGTCATGGGTTCAAACTCTGCCGATACCGTTTTTTTTTTTTTTTTTTTTTTTTTTTTTTTTTTTTTTTTTTTTTTAAGTGTGCATGACAGAGAGAGCTCCATTCAGTAGATTTACTCGCAAGTAAAGGAATTCCGGCACGAAATTCTGGCACACCGGCAGTGCTAACATGCTTCGTTAACAAAGTAATTTCAATTGCGATGTGTGATTTTGAAGACAGAGAAGAATGGTGTTGCGAAGGTTTCTTTTTTAGAATATCTGAAACATAAGAAGACTTGTGCTTGTGTTGTTGCTTAAGGGTGTTGTTTGTTGTTACAAAGACTTACAGGGATAAAAGTCTACAATCCATACGAATTTATACAGTGAGCACCATGTGATTGAAAATTAGTACAAACGTATCTTCACAAATGAGATATATCAATGTTTGAAAGTTTGGTCCAGCCAAACATGTTAATCCTTTAACTATGCGTTTTATGTCACCTAAGGCTTTTATGGAATCTGAATTGAAACTAACTTTTGCAATAACTAGCAAATTTGCTAGTAATATAATCTATCCAAATTACAGCTTTTTACGATAGGCTGTTACACTTCAGGGATATTGTTAACTCAATATCGGATATTATACAAAAGGTAAGTATCTCATAATATTATGCTGATATTTTGTTATGATTTTAATAATACGATGATATATATATAAGGTTGAAAATAGGCTACTTATATGTGATCAAACTAAGTTTTTCGAAAGGAAATCAGCAATGTTTGATCACTATATGGACCTATGGTTCTTGATACATGAAAACGTATAATTAATATAACTTTGAGTCGAACTAATACTCATTGCTCCATTTATTGCTAGTATTTCCCTAGAACGCGTTTCGTTAGGATCTTTCTAACATAATCAGCTGTTGTCGACTAATGGACGTTGGTTTGGTGAACTCATTGGAGGTGACAGGGGCTTCTCTGTCTCTGATGAACTTGAAGTTTGGGTTTTCATCAAAGGTAGTGTCGAAATTAAACAATTTTCTTTCATATTTCTTTATGAATACTTTTTCCCACGTGGTTAATGCAGCTGGACCTTGGACACTTTTAATAAGTGGATTTCTCGTTCTATATCAGAATTCTCCTTCCAAAAATGGTACGCTACCGCCGATTTATCTATTTCCTTGTTCCTGATGTTCCTAAAATGCTCTTTAAGCCTAATGTTCAAGTTCTTTTTGTTTTTCCAATGTAAAAGTTGTCACAGCCTTTGCAGTTTATCCGGTAGACACCTGATTTTTTGTCTGTGGGTATCTCCTTTGTATTATGTGATTTCAAAAGGTGTTGTACACTTAATTTGTTCTGTGGAGCCAAAGTAACATTGTGCTCTTTGAAGACTTTTTGGAAGAGGTGTGTAGCTCTGGGATGATATGTAAATTTTCTGTATGAAGTTTCATTGCTGATTGGGGAAAGAGTAGTTACTTGTTTGCATCTTTGTTGTCTTTTGAATTTATCAATTTTATTTTTTACCAGTTCAGCACTGAATCCATTGTATTCTGCAATGTGAATGATATTATTGCACTCTTTGATATATTCCATCTTGTTTAAAGGTGTATTGAAATGGTTTCACAAAATATAATAACTTTTTCTTGTCTGAAATATTTACCTTCCACTCTATTCAAAACCTGTTGGTTTTCAGCTATAAAAAGCCCAAAAATGAATCTTTACCTAACGGTAGCAATTTTCCAAAATACATATTACGATAACCAACATACAGCAGAAAATGAGGGTAATACTGATATAATTTATACCCATGTACAAATTGCATAACAATGTTTGTCCATATAAAGTTTATATAATATAATAATTCTGCAAATAAATATACCTTAAACATTTTTGCGTAGGGTAGTCTCTTTAATAATCGACAGCTGTTACTTATTCTCCGAGGATTGTCGCAACCTATTGGATATCACACAGACATTCGATTAAGTGTGCTCGAGACAGCCCTATACAAACCTCACCACTTGGTTACGCTTTTAATCAGGTATATTAAGAATTACACATCTCCTGTAAACAGGTATTGGTGCAACGTACATAACAACATCATTGCTGCAGAGATGAACTTTTTACTTAAACACTCTTTCATATTTCCACCTGAAATATCTTTTGTATGCACCGTGCTATTCACAGACGTTACTGTAATCTGTACAGTCCATTTTATAATTACGTACACTGACTCGCTTGCAACACTAAAGTGCAACCGACTTTTGTCACATGATCTTCCCCACGTAGAATACATCACATAATGAATTGGTTCCACTTTATTGTTGTAAACATTTTAGTTTCGATGTCAGCGTAGTTATAAAATGTCATTACACAGTCTCAGCCATTCTTCAGTCCTCACCAGTCCTCTGCAATATCAAGATGGATACGTTTTGCAATATTGATTTGTAAGTTAATCATTTTGAACACGTATTTGACTGTGTAAGCTAAATTTACAGTTCACTTCTCAATTACCATGACAATAAAGATGAATTATCATTAATACTTACGGTTATAGTTTTCATACTTATAGTACCAGTAGGAAGTATCATTTCGAATAGGCGGCATACGCGCTAAAAGGGTTCACGCGGAGTGATAACGCGGCTTGTTTACTCAAAGGAACTGATAGGCAGAACAGTGTGGAAATAAAACAGCATGCAAAAACAGATAAAGATAGCCTGCAGATAAAAGACTTACCGACATAGATAAGTGAGGTAAATGGAACATTCTGGTGACGTCTTGATTGTTTTATAGAACATTCGATTTATTGCTTGTTCCAGAAATATCTAGTGATTGTTACAGAACAGTCTCGAATTATCAATGAGGTATTTAAGGAAGCAACGACTCGCCAAGGGTCAGTTGTAAGGACAGTCGTAAACATACGTAACAGGAGATTTTGTAAACAGATGTAATCTGAACGTTGTTTGTTGTGGTAATCGATCTTGGTAGATTGTGATTGTGTATGTAACGTAATTTCTGCTGAAATCTGCAAGTGTATTGCTATGCAAATAAAGAACGATTTGAATGTCTGAAAATTGGACCTTTAATTCTACGAATCCACAAAGTCACAATACGGTACAAATAGAAATGACGTAATACACAACAGCATTGTAGCCTAAAAAGGGTTATTAGTGAATCCTTGCTAAAATATACTAAATATTCAATACAGTTTCATAAACAAATAACGTAACAACCAAGACTTGTGTTACTTCAATTCATTCGTTAACACACGAGTGGATAAGAAGGCTTCACTCATATAATTTATATGTAGTTTGTTCATATTTCAATTCATTATTATTTCTTAATGTCCGATAAAATATGGAATAGCAATTTTGATTTAGTACTGCATTTTACGGTTTACTCAAGTATTGCAAAACGTAATTAGCTAACCACGAACTGTAAGTTACTTATCAGATCTCGAATGCTTGGAATACGAGACCCGCATTATCACTTACAATTCTTAATACGCTATACTATTTCTACATTGGTTATATAATTGCTGCACAGAACCAAATCATGACAAATGCCAATTACACATTCACTTTGTGAAGACTACCGGATGCTCCTGCAAGATTAAGCAACACAATGCTACTCTATGTAAATTAAATAATTATAGAGTAACAGAGTAAAGCATTTCGATCTTCATTTTGATCTCTACTTAATCAGAAATTCACACATGAACGATAAACCCAACCAAGCCAATACATTACTGCAAAATTGTATGCCATAGCAAATTTAAATTAATTATTTGCTGACTACATATTCTCTTATAAAATAACTTTCTGTGATCCTGTGTTCTTGTCCTTTCTCTTGCGTCTCTGATGTTATTTAAACGCTGCTAAATATTTCAGGCAAAGGTTGTACGTACTTCTGATGTCAGAAACAACCAGCTCTATTATATCACTGTGGCTTACCTGTGTAAACACACATCTGATTTAGCAAGATCATTCTTTGGTAAGTCTAATGCGATGATGTTTGGTATCCGAAATACAAACGCAAATCAAGACAGGGCTATTTCAGAATGTATTTATCAACTAAAACGAATTTTATTTTTACAACATGCAAAGTCCATATTGAGAAGTAAGACGCAATTGCCTCTTAATGATATTTGTCATTTTTCATTAATCAGTAATTCGAATCATATAACTGTGTGGAATATACATGAAAATCTCTTGTTACATATCATATAACTTACTCTAACATTGATATTCAATAAGAACGTGATTCCATCCAATTATCGTTATTTTTGCCTAAAATGATTTCAAGTTTGCGATAAGTAGGCATCTGTTAGTTACAAAATGTGGAAACAGCATTATTATGGTTATCGAAAATAAGGAGTAATATATTCAAATGTTGTAGTCAGGGTGGGGTAAATTACCTTTCGATGACAACAGTAACAAGCTGTTCCGAAGTAAACGAAAATCAGGAAACAGAAACTTTCAAGCAACTCTGTGAGATACTTTCATTTGGGGAATTGTAATGGAATATGTGAAGAAGTCTTATAGTACAAAGAAAATTATTTCACGTAAGTGTTAATTATTATTTTAGTGAGATATACATTTTTTCTGAAACATAAATTTGTTTTTATCATATTGTTTTCTAGTTACACCGAATTGAATAAAGTTTAATTATCATACCTTATATGATATTCAATTAAAATTCAATACATACATTTTATTACTCATGTAAATGATATTTTCATCAAAATAATTTGAAAGATTTACAGGAAAAAAAGCCAAAGTTTATCATCCAAAAGAATTTTGGGCTGAAGGCTTGCGTGCTGAAAGTTTGGCTCAAATATGAAATCTGATATATGTGTGTGTATGTGTGTGTGATTTATAGTTTTTGAGTTACGCTGTTCAGACAGAGGAATAGTTAATCGATCTCCTCCCCCCGGCACAAACACTGTGTCAGGAACTTTTTATAAGTTTACATTTTTGTACTCAGGGGATCTCAAAACTTGCGATGACATCTCCTTTGTTATATTGGAGGAATTTTCTACATTAGGCAGTAATCTAATTCTCAGGGTCCTCTAAATCTATTCCCAGAAGACAATATGCACATTTACTGCTTTAAATATTCAACTGATATTCTAATAGTTAAAAGAAAGCAATTTCTACATAAAGTAAACATGTGCTATGTATCTACTAAAAGTTTCAGTTCCTTTCTTGTATTGAGATTTCAATTTAAGCCGCGGCTTGGTTATAAACTTATCACTCATAAAAATTCAACTCTTTCTCTAAAAGCTGCATTAAGTTTTTGGGCTGAGAACAAGATACTTTTACGGAAAAAAAAAACTCTGGAATTGTTCACCATATTATTGATAATTTATGCCCTAAATAATTAAGCCCTATGTTTTTATCTTAATTAGGTTTACCTGTAATTGCCATTTCAAAGCAAGAATCAATTGCTTCTGAACTGTTCATCATCAATAAATTTTAAATGATAATATGTACCCTCATAAGCCGTCACTAATAAATAAAAGCTGTACAGTCCTCACTGAATTGTTCATTGCCATTTATGAACGTCAGTATTGTGACTTTGTGGGTTCGTAGAATTAAAAGTCCAATTTGTCGAAACTCTAAATGTTCTTTATTTGCGTAGAAACACACTGCGTAGCAGCAGAATTACATCACATATCGCAATCTACAACACGAAGGTCGATGACAATAACAAAGAGCTCTCGTTACAACACTTCACAGCTGTTTACTACTCAGCTGACTGTTTTACAACTCACTACTGGCGTGTCACAATCTCGTATATATCTCATTCATAAATTCGAGAAGTTTCTCGTACAAATCAGAAAACAACTTTTCTCTGTTAATCAAGATATCACTAGAACCTTCCAAACGTGAAACCCTATCTGTACCAGCTGCAAGTCTTTACCTCAGCTATCTATTTGTCGGCACTTTGTGTACACTAGCCGCGCTATCGTTAACTGCTTATGTAAGCTCTTTATTACCGTGAAACATTATCCACCGTCTGTTATCTATTTGCGCCTAAACTTTGATAACCGTTGCCGCGACAGTATTAGAAATACTTCTTATGCTAGTTTTTCTTTACCTACGGAAGGACTGTATTAAGTTCATACGCCATAGCTGTTTGATTTTGTTTGCACCATCATTACATTCAATGAAACATTCGTCAGGATAAACTGTTTTTCTGTTCATCGACAGCAAGGTTTCTTAAGAGTTAACACGTGGATAGATCCGGAACCATTCCATAAAAGTGAATCCAATTTGGTTAAGTGCTGTTCTTTCTTCTTATTCTTTAACTGTCTACCCTATTTATATGGAGAACTTGCACCCCCAGTGCCTACAAATGAGCGTTTGGGAAGATGCCTGTTGGGGAATAGACAAGTATCCAGGATGGATGATCAGCCCAATACCTTGTGTGAGAATGAGGAAGTAATGACATAATAAGAGACCAAAATGATAGAAAAGGTGACATAGGATGAATTGGTGGGATGATGGCGGGGGAAACCAGAGGTCCCGGAGAAAGCCCCCTGCACCGTGTTGTCCACCACAAATCCCACATGCGGTCGTTTGGGATTGAACCCGAGTGAGTCAGGTGGTCTAACCGCTCGGCCACATTTGGTTGATGACACTGTAGTAACTATACTGTGTAGTAAGAAAGCGAAGATGCTACAATGCTTATCTTTAAAGAAGACCCGTTTTCTGATTTTGAAAATAATTTAAAGGACACGTTGTTATTGTAACTTTAATTTTGTCAGTGAAATATACAATAGAATATTCTTAATGAATGATGATAGTTATTGCAATAGAAATTATAACATTTTGTAAGTTTAAAATAGTAAAAATACAAGGTATTTAAATCAACTTTTAGCTCAGCAATCCGGACTGTTTCTCTTGTCTTTATTATATGTTAATTCATTATCTTTCTCTTCTATTGGAATTGGTGCGTCGAATCATAACTACAAATAGTTCCATTTGATGGAATTTTAACATTATACGCTACTTATGTTATCCAACATTCTGAAGTTCTTTTAATTTTAATTCTGATTGTATGGGATATTAGAACTTTTATTTTCAAAATTCTGATCCCCCCCCCTATTATTTAGAGGGAGAGAGCGTAAAGCAGAAGTGGAAATAAAAATAGTAAATCGAAAAATTTTGTTGTCCTTTTCAATAAAATGGAATGGATTTTATGAGAGGTTTTCTTAGTGGTTTTTCTTGCCTTTATATTCTTACTGAGAGAGAGTTTTCGGATAACTACTCCCCTGGTTGTTCAAAGCTTTCAAGAAAATTATGTTTAGCCTTTTCTTGGCCTGAAACTGTTCGACTAGATAAAAACAGCGACTGCTTAGTTAAATCTTTATACAGAGGCTTAAGCTTCCATCCTCAGGGGAAAAATTTTGCAACTTCATTTCGTTCGTGAATCAAGAATTTTCGAGACTGCGTATGTTACATTTGTCAAGACCTTTAAATAATAGATTTTGACTTCTAAATGCTGTCGCAGCGTGAGACCTTGGAGAGTTGATAGAGCTCTTTCTCATTATTTATAGATCATGTTTGTCTGATATAGACTATAGAAAGATTCTGACACGTCTTCAAGTAGTAATGAATTATAAAATCAGTTAATATACTGTTATATGCTTTTGATTTGTGTTTCAGTACAACTTCCGCTCAGCATTTGTGCACAAAAATACATCTTAGTGTAAAATGAAGTATTAAATTCGTAAGAGGTAAAACTAAAAGTATGAATATAGAATTCACTAATGTGAACTTCTGCGTATAAGTTGCGTTGCGTAGGCCTCGTACCCGATCTGTTCATTCTCAGGCAATTTTTCATCTCTTTAAAAGGCCCGCTGGGAGGGTTAGAAAGTTTTAAAGAGTGGGGAAGCAAGCGGTTTTTCATAATGTGAGAAGCAGTGGGTTGCTGACGAATCGAGACGGAAGCTCAGATAATAATCAAGATTTGGGCAATCGATACTTCACGTAGACACCGCAGGCCATGATGTTAAAGTTGTGACGTAACAAGTGCGCTTGCAAATTGATTGGGATAAGAGCTTGAAGTTATTGATAGCTTAAAACGTGTTTGAGTTCAATTATTACTCTTCCTCTTAACCACCTATTTTTGGCAGTTTCTATCAATAGATTCTGCCTTCTTGTTCATGACACACCAAGGTGTGTCAGCACTACTTAGGAATTTTCAGAAATAATACAAGAGTTGCATGAGTGCAACACATTGTTTCTTCATCAGCATCGAAAAATAATAATCTCTACAATTTAACAACACATGTTGTAAAGATTTGGAGTTGCTGAAAGTAAGTTGTGGAGGAAAGGATGAAGATGAACCTCGTTGAAGATCTAGTTGCTGGATTCTGGTAGTTCCACGGCTGCTCTGGTATTCGCATAAGCTCTTATTTTCAGGAGCGGTCTAGATGGGAAGTGATACTTTAGTTATAGTAAAATAAAATGGTAGTTCCTCCTTTCTTCTATAAAAATTGGTATTTTAATTAAAATGAAACTTTTCCAACTATTAGTTACACTTTTCAATGCTTTATATACGTTGATGGTATACTAGCTTGTGCAATCCTTTACAACCTTCCACTTTCCAATGCAAGCCCATACACTGCAGAAATGCAGACACACGCAAAACACACCTTCACACTTTTACGTCCATTTGTAGAAGAAAAATGGAGTTTAGAGTAAGTGTCTTTGGAGGGGGTTACCGCCAAGTCTTGACGGGGCCTTCCGACATAAACCATTCCTTCACTGGTTCAATGGGGTTGTGCTGTTAAGACTGTGATAAACGGTGGCATTTTCGTAGGTAGTATTTTATTTTTATTTTGTATTTTTTATTATTGTGTTTTATGATGAGGAATTTGGAATGCAGAGAGGATGTGTTTAGGTTCGGTGGAGGAGAAGAAAAAATGGCTTTTTTCGAGTGGAGGAAAAATGCATGTACGCATTAACCCTGGGATTGAAGTGTGGGACTCCTCTGGGGAATTGAACTGCTAGCCCTACCCGCTAAAAAACCTCCACCGGTGAGTATTCAGGAGTGGTGCTGTGGCAGTACCGCTGTAACCTGCGGATTCAAGGAAGGGATATATTAGCCAGGCCGAAGCCTGGTCCAAGGTGAGGATGGTGGCAGGACGTAAGCATGACCGAAGCCGTGCTTACGCCCTTTCAAAGTAGTGAGGGATGTGTCTGGATTTTAAGTGAGGTATCTGTGGTAATTGTGGGTGATATGTTAAGGTATTCAAGGGTGAGATGTTTGTGGAATTCTAGGTAAGGTTGTCATGGATTACTGTCTGTAGTTTAGCCTCTTCACCTGGCCCCTGTCGCTGGAATCAGGTGGCCATCTGGATGGCTCCTCTGCAGTGTGCTGTCAGTCGAGCATAGTTTGGAGGGCTGCCACTTCCTCCTTGATGTATCTCCGGATGGTCAGTGTCTATTCTTGGGTGATTCTGTTCAGAGTCGTTAGGTTATTGTACTGTATTCTGAGGGAGAAATCGTCTTTGTCTTGGATGTCGTACAGAAGATTGTCAAGTTTAGTGGTAATGTCTGCTATTGGCTTTGAGGTGAGTAGCTCATCTAGCTGGACTACTTTTTCTACCAGGTGCAGTATTTCAGCCTGAATATCTTCCAACTTTGACAGGATATCCGTCGAGGCTGGAGAGGTGACGGAGAGGGTCGACTGGTCCTTTGTGGCATATGACGGTGGAGCAGAGGCTGGAGGCGGAAGTGGAGTCATGTTCGTCCGGGGTGATCTACTGTAGTCCTGGCGAGGGTAAGCTGGACACTGAGCCTGTCCTGTAAAATGGCCAAAGCCATTACAGGTGGTACAGTACCTGCGTCGGCAACGGAGATCGTGGGCCCAGCATGCTGCTGTTGGTGGAGAGCCACAGTATTGGTACCGTGGCAGCAAGGTACATGTGTCTGCGGTGTGCCCGTAGGCGCAGCAGTGCCTGCATGGGATGTGGCGCTGCAGTCTGCTGGCCTCTACCTTCAGGCACTGTCCCAGTAGGTGCATGTCTGACGTCAAGGCAGCATTGCGATCCCGAAAATCAGCAAACTGCAGGCGCACGCAGGTGGTCAGGCCTCGTCTAGACGAGATCCGAGTGGCACTCACAGCTGAAGGCCACTTCTGCGTTGCAGCGGCGAGGATAAACCTCACAGGGAGGTCAGGGGCTCTGATGACTACTGCTATGTGTTTCAACTTTTCTACATTACATCGTCATTTTTTAAAATAAATTTTCTTAACGTAATCTTAACATTTAAATAATAATTATTTTACTAATGTTAATTAAAAATAAACTTAAATTAACTACTTAAACGTTTCAATTTCCAATAACACATTTTCAACACATTTGTAGTAGCAGTTGGAAGAATTTCATTTTTCTTAAAAATGTAATTCTCCGATATTCATATCTCAGCTGTATTGGTTTAATTTAACGTTATAAAAGTTACTTGGAATCAAATGAACATTGTCCTGCTGTGGACTGTGCGAGGGAAAATATCACATTGTAATTGGTGAAACACCTTTCGAGTGACCATTTTCTCTTAGTTTGCTATGGATATAGTTCTGTCATTGGAATATCGATTGGTAAGATTAATAATTTTAAAAAAAAATTACAGCGAGACAAAAATAATTACAATAAATCAGGTGCATATGTTAAAATTAATATAGAAACATGTACGAGTAGGAATTTTTCAAGGAAGTCAATAGCTAACAAGGTTTCGTGCTAAGAAAAAGCAATTAGTCAAGTCAGAATAACAAGGCAAATTAGGTGTTATAATAAAATCAAACATACAAGAGAGCTTGATTTTAAGCGTTCCGGGAACAAGTTCATTTACAAACCATCGAGCTCAGAAATGCACGTAGACAAGATCTGAAAACACTGGTCGACAAGGTTTTTTTCCACAAGAGATCTGAATAGTGATTCTAGTGGCATTTTCCATCCTGAATTCAGATATGTAGTCAGAATTTCCCCATCAGGCATAGTTTTTCTGTAAAAGCTACTTTTCAAAATATGATTTTAGCGTTTTCTTTGACCTGTCATAGGAACCGTTACCTCATATGTAGCTATTTTACTCAAGCTGTATTATTGAAATTATTTGAAATGTTATGCTGAAGCGCAATAAAACATGACTGTGCAGGTTCATTGTTGTTCATTGTTGTTGTTTAGACATGTTCAGACCTGTTTGGCATTGTGATGTGTCAGTATTTAGCTGACTGTGAGATTGTTGAGTAGTGAAATATTTCCTTCGTTTCTGTTTAGAAGTGTATTGTGTATGTTGTGTATGTTGTATTTCTGTGCTTTATTTTTTCATCATGCCAAGAAATTGTGCAAATCATGCAGATAATTTCTGCTATATTTGTGGTGAGCTGATTTTCAATTCTCAGAGGCGAAATTTGACCCCACTTGTAAAGAAGTGTTATAAACTTTACTTTGGCTGTCAAGTTGGTGATTTTGATAAGAGCTGGGCCGCAAATACATGCTGTGTTTCGTGAGTTAATGATTTGCAGGGAACCGAAGGATCATTTAACTGACTGTTATTTTTGTTTGACAAATATTAAAGGAATCACATCTAAAACAAAATATACAGTTAAGTATCCGAATTTGCAATCTCAATGAGACCTGTCATACACAGTGAAGAGTTCCCCGTACCAGTATATGCAGATACGACCTTAAGTGATAACTCTGGTTCTGACCTGACTGAAACTCCAAATGATTCAGATGAAAATACAAATGATTTTACATATGAAGCCAGTAGCTGTTCATCAGAACCATACTTTCCCAATCAGCAAGACCTTAGTGACCTGTCTAAACAGCAAGCGGAAGTTTTAGCTTCCAGACTCAAAGGGTGGAATCTACTCCAAAAAGATGTAAGAATTAGTAGATATGGTAGCCGCCATAGTTTTTTCAAAGTATACTTCTCTGAAGAAAATGTTATTGTGTTTTGTAATAATATTTGTTCAGTTATGGAAACTCTTGGGCTTCAACACCGGCCAGATGAGTGGCGATTGTTCATAGACTCCTCTAAAGTAAATTTGAAGGCTGTGCTGCTACATATTGGCAATAAACTTCCATCAATACCGGTAGCGCATGCCGCTGATATGAAAGAGACATATGAAAATATGAAACTAGTTTTAGAGAAAATGCAATGTGGAAAATATGAATGGAATATCTGTGGTGATTTAAAGGTCTTTGCTTTATTGCTTGGTTTGCAACTTGGGTTCACCAAATTTTGCTGTTTTTTGTGCGAGTGGGACAGCAGAGATAAGAAGTCTCACTACGTTAGAAAGTCAGGGCCAAAACGTGAATCTCTTATCCCTGGACAGAAAAATGTGGCATGTGTCCCTTTAGTGAAGCCTGAAAAAAATATTTTTACCTCCATTGCATATTAAGTTAGGAGTTATGAAAAATTTCGTCAAAGCTATGGATAAACTTTCTGATGGATTCTTGTACTTGAAATCGAAATTCCCCTAAGTCAGTGAATCTAAATTGAAAGAAGGAGGTTTTATAGGACCACAAATCCGATCATTAATGGCTGATAAACATTTCGAGGGACTGTTAAATCCACTGGAGAAAGCAGCCTGGCAGTCTTTCAAAAGTTTGTGTTGCAATTTTCGTGGAAACCATAAAGCAAAAAAACTATCGTGACATAGTGGCTGATCTTCTGCATCCTTATAAAGCTATGGGATGCATCATGTCTTTAAAAATTCGCTTCTTTGACTCTCACTTGGACTTCTTCCCCAAAAACCTTGGAGCTGTCAGCGATGAGCACGGTGAGCGTTTTCATCAGCAAATTTCTACAATAGAGAAGAGGTACCAAGGCAAGTGGAGCTCCAATATGCTGGCTGACTACTGTTGGACTAAAATGAGAGACGTTCCAGATGCAAAATATACCCGAAAATCACTATCTACCACTTTCTAGGTAAGTCAGAATCAGTAGTTATAATTTTGAGTTAGATAGCTAGTTACGGATTTTTTTGGAATATTATAAAAATTCAAATGAATATCACACAAAACTCCTGCCCGATGGGGAAAAACTGTAATTATATTTGAATTCAGCAAGAAAAATATTTTCAGAATCTGTTATTTTAATTCTTGTGAAAGAAAAAAGTTAAATTTTGTCAAGCAGTGAAATTAGAATGTGAAAAGTATTGTTAGAATTTAACAAGTTGTAAACATTCTGTTTCGGATGTGAATATACAGGGTGGACCATTTAACTTGAGGCAGTACAGTATCTCCGAAACTAAGCGCTGTAGAAAGAAATGTCTTGAATTTGAGTCGGTTGATATTATGGGGGAAAGTAAATGCCATTAGTCATCTTTTATTTGGAGGACATTGTGATAGTCAGTTTAGGGTCAATTCAATTGTTTTAAATAGGAGCCTACTTTTTTATTTTTTTCTCACTCCTCCTAAAAATCTAAACAACTTTTGTATAAAGCACTTTGCAGTTGCTCTTACAGTTACGTAAATAATGACGAAAATTCTGAATGGTTGCCCTGTTTTCCCCATTGGATTCTACTTAATCTATGGCACCTTAACAAGTGCAAAGTAGGAAACTTTCTAAAGGACTGGTTGCCGTTTTTGTTAGATGTCTCATTACAAACAAGGTGGCAAATGTGGTACAAGCATGAGGGATGCCCTGCTACCATGATCGTTGGATAGGACGCGCAGGTCCCGTTAATCGGTCAGCTCGATCTCCTCATCTTATTTCACCAGACTTTTTCTTGTGGGGTTACATCAAGGAAGAAGTGTGTTGTGAAACACCAACGACACCTGACAACATAAAGGTGCGCATACAAAATACTTGTGCTAGTATTGAGGAAAACACACTTATACGGACACATCAATATTTCATTCACAGAATCGTAAAAAGCATTGAGTTAGGGCATCATTTTGAACATTTATTATTACAAGGTACGTGGTAATACTCTGTATAGCTACCTCTCATTAATGTTTAATTGTCTAGTGAAAGATCCGTGTGTTGTGAAGAAAATGGTTTATGAAACTTGTTTATTTTGTAATGGGGAATAATAAATAAATAAATAAATAAATAAATAAATAAATAAATAAATAAATAAAATCTGAATATTCTACCCCGGCACCTAGACAACTATACCGGGGCATGTATCCAAATTTTCTCTTTATTTTTCCATAAAATCTTTACAAATGTTATAATTATACAAATCTCTCAGAAAACTACTCTACAAAACTAAAATGAAATAAAATAACAGAAATAAACACAAAAAATCAAAAAACAAAAGAAAACAACTATGAAAATTACAAAATCCTTATTTCCTAAATCTATATCTAAATCTACTAATTCTGTAGTCCACCATGGCCTCTGCCATCACTCTCTCCCTCCGCCGCCCATGCAGTCAACTCCATTGTTAGATTATTCAATAATTCTTCCCGTCTTATCCTATTTTGTATTCTAGAACTCCTTCTTGGATCTTGTACTATTCTTCGCCTATTATCAACTCTTTCTCCTTTGAATATTTTTACCTCCCATGCTTTCTTACTTACAAAGTTAGTCAAAACTTGTAATTTATTTACTAATTGTTGATCTCGAATTATGTCATATACGATATATCCTGCTAGCGCATGCCTCTCTTCTTGTTGGTGAATTGCATATCTTCCACATTCAAATACTACATGTTCAGGATTATCTTGTTTGTTACATAATTCACATATATCATTTTCAGTTTTATTGATTTTCTTCCAATAGGTCTTATAAGGTCCGTGTCCTGTTATATAATGTATAAATCCCTTTGTTGGTTGAATAAAATTCAATTTTAGTCTCTCTTTGACGTTCTGAAAAATTTCAAACACTCTTCTACCTTCTAGACTTTCTGTCCATTCTTTTTGCCATTTATCTTTTAAACTATTTTTAATCACCCAAGATTTGTTTGTTCTGACTCCAGTTATATTATAAACTTTTTCTAAGTTTCCTTTTTTCGCCCAAAATTTTGCGCCCTTCAATCTTATTAATAGATCAATCGGCCAAATGGCCGTTGTTACTAGCAATGCCATAGTTGGTGTTGTTTTTACAGCTCCTGTCAGACGTAATAATACTTTTCTTTGCGTTCTTCTCAACAATCTTCTTATGTAATGGGGAATAAGGAAACCAAATAAATACTTTGGTTCCCAATTGCGATAAGTAACTTGACCCTCAAATGGTCATTCACGCATGGTCCAATTAATCGCGTTCTTCGTACAGAGCCATTCAGCATTTTCGTCATTATTTACGTTGCTGTAAGTACAATTGAAAAGTGTTTTATACAAAAGTTATTTAGTTTTTTATGAGGAGCGAGAAAACAAAATAAAAAAGGTAAAGTTCCATTAAAAAACTGAATTGACCCTAAAATGACCATCACAACGTCCACCATATAAAAGACGACTAATGACATTTACTTTTCCCCATAATATCAAGCGACTCTTACTCAAGACATTTCTTTCCCCAGCGCTTAGTTTCGGAGATGTACTGGTTCAAGTTAAATGGTCCACTCTGTATATAAAGAGATTTTGTGACATAGGTATCTTGGAATAGGTGATAAAAAAAAGATTATATATTTTCCTTAATTTACGTCTTCCAGAGCTAAGTCATATCGGATAATGAATGAAAAGGGTGAAATGATGCCCAAATGAGCTCAGAGTCCATAGAGCTTGGAGCGTTCCTCTTTCAGGATAAAGGAAAACCTCGGAAACAAACGTCATCCAGGTAGCTCACCCTGACCGAGATTCAAAGTCGGAACCTCTTGAAAGTGAGATAGACACGCTACAAAGATGGATAAGAAAAAGAAGAGCGAGAGAGAAAGAGAGAGAAAGCGAGCGTGTATTTCTTTGGTGTGTTGCAGAAGTGTATTACTGTTATGACTACTGGCTAAACACTACCCTAATCATTATTTCACATAAGCTTGCCCCGTATCTCTAAACGGTCACGTGACCTTATCACCTCTCATTGGCTGCTGTTGAAGTATGGACTGTTGTGCGGTAAAAATTAGTTCGTTCTTTAACATGGTGATACATCTTAATATGTTGAAAGGGAATTGTCATATTTATATTTTATAACTGTTTTAATTAAATATATCACGCAACAGAGTTGATTTATCTGAAGTACATGTTAATTCTTAAACAAAGTAAAGAGGAGGTTCCTTTGCTCTCAAGCACGTGGCACGATAGCACGTGATTTAGCGTTAGTGGTGACATATTTTTTATGACTTTTATCACTAACCTTGTTTTGAACTGGATTAGTCATATATCGCCATTCGAAGGTGTGTTGTGCGGAGTGCGAGAGCTAAATTATTTTATCGATTGTTTATTGCGCGTGTACTTATTATATGTATAATGGCAGAATCTACCGCCAGTTTTCGCTGAAGCATCGCGAGGGAAAGCCTTTAAAAAGCGGCGAAAAAAGAATTGTGGTGTATGTGTTTAATGCACTCAGAGAAGAATCCGTCTTTGTCAATGAGAGAAGTCGAACAGCTGTGCTCTGAACTTACAGGTGCGTTAGATTCGTAGGAACATCGCAACATGAAATTGAGACAACAGGAAAACTTACCACTCCAGGGGCGATATTGCTGTGTGGCGAAGACGTTATTTAAGGACAATCAGATTGTACCGGGATACAAATCGCAAAATATACTTCCTTGACGAGACTTGAGTGAATATACTACCTTGACTATGGCGTGACATGACTTATAAGACTGAAAGGCAAGCATTTTTGCAAGGTGGTTTTAAAAAATCCCAGTGGAAAATGCCGAAGGCCTTTCATTATAAACTTGTTTCAGTTTCATTGCTCATTAATTCAGTTTCAACTTGCTCAGTTTTATTACAAACTTCATTATTTTTGCATGTCTCTTATTTGTATGATTTTATCTATCTTCCTGGAAATTATTATGACGTTTACTGCAATTTTAATTGTGACGGGAAGGCACCGCCTATAGCCTATGGTGCGAAAGCATTTGCCAATTAGGATGAGGGGAAAGGTAGTTGCACGCGGAGTGATACATGTCAGTGGGACAAGGTTATATAAAACAGAGATTAGTGTTAAACCTATATGTACTTGACAGTCACCATAAGGGAGCTTTACACAAAACATTTCAGCAACTCATGCTTGTCATGTTTTTACAGAAACACATATCTTAGGCAATAAGATTATTAATTTCTATGACAGAAGTTGGAAAGTAATAACAGTGGCCGTTTCTTTTACTAGGATTCAGAAACCAATTACATTTATATGCTCAAATAGTGGCTAAGTTGCTTCAGATAGCTCATTAATCGCCTACATTAAATTTATCAGCACAATTTACTTGTCTACTCTCACTCTACCCAAGCATAGCCAGAAAAAATATCCCACAGTTCACAACTGTAGAAGCCGGCAGGAGATTCATCGAGGCTCACTGAGAGATGGTATCATCCATTCCCTCGCAAATCGTTTTATCTTCACTGAAGTGCGCAGATCTACATTGATTGTCCTCTTAGGACTTTCAACACACTTTCAGAGTATCGATAAACATAGAGTCTTCACATACTTCCTAAAGTAACTGACAAATTTCCGTTGACTGCATCGACATAAAAAACCGATTTGCCTAATTCTGGTTTTGAAATATTACTAACGAAATATAAAGTGCACACGCAAACTTTTACGGACACATACACCTTTTATTTTCGACAGTTAAAAGCACTACACAAAATTAATTTTTGAACGCACTATAAATATTTGACCAGAGAGAATTGTCAAATATTGGTGAATCCTTGAATACCTTTTATATAATTTGTGTTTGTGAATTTGTGAAAGTGAATTGAATTAACCAAAATTAATTGAATTCCTTTGTGACTTTGTAAAGTTCGCGGAAGCTTTTTTACTTTGCCAAGGAGATGAAGAAGTCGGTCAAATGTGCAGCGAGCTACGTCACGTGCTGACTGCACTGATGAACAGCGAGACGCAGTTAATGCTAATGCAGATAATGTATTTGTATGTCAGAATTGCGTTCTAGAGTGTTTGTTTCTTTTGGAGGTGTTTTTTTCCCGCACAAATGGATTGACACAGTTGTAAATCAGGATGACGTAGTTAACTATCCCACTTAGAATTACCAGGACTCTTACCTCACAATTTTAAAATTAAAAGTAGGATCAGTTGTGATCATTCTGTGTAAAATTAACCAACCACGACAATACAATGGAACAAGACTAACTGTGAAAAAGCTAATGAATAACGTCATCGAGGCAACAATCATCAAGGGAAAGTACAAATGAGAGGATATCTTCATCCCGCGTATTCCAATGATTCCAATGGATTTACCTTTTCATTTTAAGCGTCTACAATTTCCCGGTCGTTTGGCCTTTGCGATGACCATAAATAAATCGCAAGGATAGTCGTAGGAAGTTTGCGAAATAAACTTGGAGTTTCCCTGTTTCTCTCATGGAGAATTAATTATACATCGCGTGTTCGCGCGTCGGAAAACGTTATATATTTTTGCACCACAAAATAGGATAAAAATATTGTTTATCAGAAAGCTTTAAATTGATTAATTTAATTATAAGTGTATTGTATTTAAACTTCATTCCCAACTGCATTCGGGATTGTTATCTGGCCGTCTTTGCAAGCTTGTAGCTAATTTACATACGTACATGTGAAGTTAATATGTTCCACTTTCGAATCCCATAATGTGAGTTGGCTTTTCCGAATATTTCCTAACCTGAAAAGTAAACGAAATTATAAATTAATAGGATCCTACTTCATTTATTCTTATTAATTATTATTTAAATCTAGGCAATAGAACTGATGAAACTTACTACCACAACAGTGGTAATAATATTTACAATAATAACAATAATAATTGTTATTATTACCCTTTTCTCTCGTACTTATTTCAAAGTACCTACGTATATGACTGCAATGATTTGTTGAATATTCGATATATTTTGTATTCAATTATTCGACAAATGGCATTCATAGTTATTTATCCATTTTAACATAGAGAAAATACGCTGAAATAACAATAATTCAAATTATCAGCTTTTGTTTTCAGGTCAGTAATACACACTGAAAGAAATCTACAGACTCACATTAATTTAATACTCGGTCTTCATCCACGCAGGTAATGGTGCAATCTGAATCGGAGCTTGACCCCAACTGTTGTCATGAATATGTCAAGACCACGTTCATAATATTCTCCAGCTGCATTCCTCCTTGATTACATGCATGCTATTTAGAACGACTGCGCGTTTGCAAGATCGCCCATTTATCTCAAAAGTGTTTTGGTTTTTCTCTCGTTTTGCACTGTGTTGTAACGGTACCAAATCTCTCAGAACATTAAAGACACTGAATTGTGATTAACCGGTCTTGTATTCGACAGTTACCGCAACATCATAATGATGATTCTCCATTAACTTGCGAGGCATGTTTAACACAATCTGACTGTCATCACTTTTCAGAAGTTGTACCTTAAGAGTCTGTTTTGTAACCCTGAGTACTCATTCTTTATCACTCACAAATAAACCGCTCACATGTCCTCTATATCTGTGCCATATTGCTATTGCTGTCTTTTCTCCTTGTGTTCAACTGTTCCCGATCGCAATAGCTAATGTTTAGGCAACGGAGTTTTAGTGTTTTTGAATAAAATTATGAATGTGTCATGATGGTGCTAAAATAACAGGTTCTAGACAAATATAACGTCAGTAAATGGCGAAACTACTTTTTCATTGTCATGATCAGCGCTTTAGTGAACAACCAATCAGAGCGTTCGCAGTGGTCATGTGCTTCTGAATTCTCTTCCGTTTTATATAGCAAGTGTGGTGCTTATTTCGGCGGGAGTGTAGCATCTGGTATTTCCTGGGTCTTTACAAGTGTTAGACCTTCCAGAATCTTAGAAATCTCTCTAAAGTGAACCAGTAGGGAAGTGCGGAAAGTAAGATAAATATAAAAATATAGAAATTCACCATAATGGAGAGGAAATTTAGTAATAGCTTGTTTGATCGATGTTGCTATTAATCATAAATTACAAAATTGGCTATGCAGGAGCGCAATTTTATATATTTCTAGGAGTTTCGATTTGTGAACTACTTCTAATACCGTGCTTGTTAGCTCCCTCACTGTTCATTGTTAAGTTGCACACAATATCTTATTTTCTTTAAAAACTTTTTGTCGAAAAACAGTAGCTAGGCTGAATCATTTCACACATTTTATGCAAATATTGTATACAAGCAGACATGATCTTTACGTCAACGTGCTCTTTAGCTATATATTAAAAAACTATACAAAAGCTTGTTTAGCACATGCTTTCACGAATTGTTTACAAGGTTGCGATATGCGTTTACGTATAGGTGGATGCATAGTATCGATGGGTAACTTAAGGAATAGGCGATAATTATCAATATAAATGGTGAATGGATATTTGTACTTACAGCTTGCAGCATTTTCACCAGTTTCATAGCATTAGCAAAGAATGAGATAATTATAATAGAGAAAACTGCACATGGCATATACTGATAATTGAAAACAGGTTTGAAATTAATTACTATTATGAGGATGAATAAAATGTTCTATTATCATTTACATACATTAAGCTTGGTAATTGGGTACATTTCCATTGTTAGCCACGAATCGGAAGGAATATAAGTGTATTGTTTCATATGACTTTTGAATTCTGCAAGTTTAGAGGAAATAATGTTATTCAATCTAAAATGAATGCATTCGCTTCACTTGATTCAAGTATATCCTTATTTCTAGGCAAGAATTTTGCAGTAATGCCATTAAAGACAATTATACACAATTGTGAGTATTGTCGCGGCAACGGGCATAAATAGATAACAGACGGCGGATAGTGTTTCACGGTAATAAAGAGCTTACATAAGCAGTTAATGATAGCGCGGCTAGTGTACACAAAGTGCCGACAAAAGCAGACAAACATAGCCCTTGAGATAAGTGACTTGCCGGCCCAGATAGGGTTTCAGGTAAGGAAGGTTCTAGTGATATCTAGATTGACAGAAAATAGTTGTTTTTCTTTTTTTGCTCGAGAAGTCTCTCGAATTTATGAATGAGATATATACGAGATTTTGACACGCCAGCTGTGAGTTGTTGTAAAGACATGTAACGAGAGTGTTGTAAAACAGTGAGTAATCAGAAAATAGCTGTGAAGTGTTGTAACGAGAGCTGATGTAATCAGAACGTTTTTTATTTTCATCGACCTTGATGCTGTAGATTGCGATAAGTGATGTAATTCTGCTGCTACGCAGTGTGTTTCTACGCAAATAAAGAACATTTAGAATTTCGGCAAATTGGACGTTTAATTCTAAGAATCCAAAAAGTCACAGTATTGAAGATGTTAGGGTTCTGTAAGCTGTTGTACGCAACCCAACCAACTAAAATGGTTATTTTATTCATTGTAGTCCACCATAACATGGTTACAATAATAAATATAACATAATTGCTATAGAAATTAAAGTTTTGCTATGAAATTAAAGATTTGCTATAGCAATCACGTAACATCAGTATTCCATGTTGCCTCGCTTTACAGGCATAAGATGACATTTTGTGATATTCTTTTCTCTGTACATTAATAAATCCAGAATAATTAAGATCTCACTTTATAATTATTTACTTGTGTGTTAATATTAGGTTCCATTAGTCTGTAACACTCTCTTTCCCGGAAACAGAATATGTGCGAGTGCTTGTCTTGTTTATCGCTTCAACACGTCAAGTGCTAACAAATGAAATGTGTGAAGAGAATCCAGTATCACTTGTGGCGGGGCCCAAATGACCTTGTTGTCGACGGGCCCTTAAACACCACACACTCACTCACTCACTTGTGGCATGATCAAGTTTATCTTAAGTACTTTTGCAAGAGCGGTGTATCCAACTTCTGCAAGAAGAACAGACAGTTATGGTCAATTGCATAAGACTTTCCCGAACCTTGCGGGAACACCTCTGGGGAACATGATTTCAGCACTACGGTGCTATATGACACACTGCTAGAATTTCTAAGCATGGAGCTATTTTACTTAGTACCCACGACTCTATATCTCCTCCTGTGCGACTACTTTCTCTGGGCTCATCTGAAGCACATTTTATATATCTGCAAAGTCTTGGGGTAGGTACTGCAATAAAGGATGCGTAGAGAAATCTGCATAAATATTAGTATTATGGCCATATTTTTGCAACATAAAGTTTACAATATGTTTTTGAGACTGGTGGATTATCCTTACAGGATTTGGAAGCTATACGAGATGCATAAAATGGCATAGTGTTAACATCAGTTTTCTACATAACGGAATAGCTTAACAGGATTGACTTTAAACTATAAAACGACGCTTAGTGCAATTTTAAAAGTAGATGTACAGGAAGTATCTGCAAGTTGTAATATTTAGAAAAATGAAAGAAGAACTTTTCTACCAAATTTGTTCGTGAAAAATATTTGTAAGGTGAAAACAAGTCAATACGTAACCTTAGCTACATGCGCTTCCAGGACTTGATTTTTAATAAATGTTGTTCCCTGAATTCATTCAGCGTTACTATAGATAACGCAATACTGCAGTTAGTGATGTAAGAAATCATAATTTGACTATTCCTAACTTCTTTGACATCAACGCTTACTTTTAAGATTATATATATAACTAAATAAGGAATTGTCTTTTCTTTCTTATATAAATATTTCGTCAACTCATTTTTCATAACTCAAAATATGAAATGTTCGATAAATACCAAACTTGGTATTTAAATTCAGTTAGTTTCAGGAGTACTACACAAAGGAAAGTTCCCCACCCCAAACAACCTTATTGTTTTGTTTTAGCAAAACTGACGCTAACAATTTTGATTAAAATATCTCATTTTTAAGATATATGCATGGAAAAAACAATTTTTATCTTAAAATTTATGAAAATATTCTGCGAAATGTCTTTCGTTCTGCATAGTGTGCATACAACTTGTGAAGAGAAAATTTACACTCAAAAATTGAAGTTATACTTAAGACGCACAATTTGTGATATAAATATTTTGCGACTTTAACCTTTTCGGTGATATTTTTATTGTTTTAATTTCAAAAACTCATACTTTTTTCAAGTGGTAAGTCACTATTCGTTATTTTCTCATGGAATTCATCGAGAATGGAATTTGGAAGATATCGCATTGTGATCTGCCTATAAAGCATTTGACTACCTACCGTTTAAGTCTCCTGTATTCCCTTTGTACCTACAAAATAAAAACAATTTATGCAAACGCTTATCTCACCATCCAGCTGTACTCCTTGAGACTTTCGAGAAAGACAATAAATAATTCCAAGGAGGGTAACAATATAATGACCTAGAAATCGTTGAATTGTTGAGATCGGAACATGCAGTAACCTACTTCATGACTGTAGAATAAGTGTTTATGTTACTTAACATGTGATGCACATGGAAGTTAAGAATTTGGGTTACAATTGCTGTGGTTCTCAACGCCCCAAGTTACATTAGGCTGAACTTTCGTTTATTTGTTCATAGGTCTCTTTATCAGGCTTGAGTTCTTTTTACGTCCCGTAAATCTACGACACGGGGCCATCAGAATTACTTCCCTTCCGAAAGAAGCCATGCTAAGGATCTTTGCGATCGAAAAAACATCCATTGCCCTCCACCGGGATTGAACCCGCGGACTTGGGAATCAGAGCCTAGCACGTTATCTCTAGGTCATGAAGGAGTAAACTTTGCAAATATAGTTTGTTAAGGAATGGGTCGGGGTCAGCTGAAGGTAACAGCAATTTTTTATCGTTGACGTTATTCCTTTAATTTAGATACTCTCTAAATGCAGCGAAGAACAGACGTAAACGAACTGTAAGAAATTTCTCAGAATTATATGAAATGAAATATCAATACTAATGGCTGCATTTCATAGGCTAAGCTCAGTTCGGAAAGGATGAAGGCAGTGGTGAAGCGTGCAATAAAACACTGGAAGCGCCGCTTCCCCAAGAATTTAAGGAGAAAAAGAAGAATAAAAAACAGCATGCCAAGCTCTGCATAAGTGTTTTAAAATTTATTCGAAAGCATCCACGGAGCTGCGGACAATTGGATAGTTGCTGCTTAATGCTCGAGCTCATTCAATCATTTTTTTTTTTTTTTTTGTAATTTACGTCCTCCAACGTTAAGTCATATCGGACGGTGAATGGAATGGGCGAAATGATGCTCAAATGAGCCCGGGATCCATTGAGCTTAGAGTTACACGACATTCGTCTTTTATGATAAGGGAAAACCCCGGAAAAAACATTATCCATGTAACTCACCCTGACCGAGATTCGAAATCGGGACCTCTTGAACGCGACTGTGTTCTCCCATTCATTACCTTGAGTACCATGCTTCCTATTTCCGGAAGCAATCGTGACCCTTCGATAGTTCGAAAACACTGACAGATTTTGTCACGTGAAGTCTCTATAGCGTGTAACCAAAAGTTTGTTTTTGTTCTGTTTTATGTGGTGCTTTTAAATACGCTACTGTTTGTGAAAATTGCAACACCAAGAAGAAAACGTTTGAATTCAATGAATTTAATACGACAGTTTAGGTACATGACAAGTAGCAAATGATTAACTTTTCAAATTGGTACATGACCTTTGAGCCCTAATATTCAGTATTTCGTGTGGCCTCCATGCGCTGCAATTGGAGCCCCTATACGCCGTGGCATTGCATCAGAAAGGTTCTGAATCCATTCATGAGGGATTTCCCTCCACTCAGTTTCTATTCGAGCCCACAACTGCGTGACACTAGTTATTGGAGGACCATGACGCACCAGGTGCCGACTAACCATATTCTAGACATATTCGATGGGTGACATGTCAGGTGAACGTCCAGGCCAGGGAAGCAATGGTACCCGATGCTTTTCGAAAAAGGCTTGTACATTCATCGCAATATGTGGCCGGGCATTGTGCTGTTGAAAAATGACCTGAAGAGATGCCTGAAGCAGGTGGAGTACCTCAGGCTCCACAACCACCGTTAGGTACTGGTTGCTGTTCAAAATGCCTTCAACTCGCAGGAGGCGAGATCGGTTGTAACCTATGGCGCCCCAAACCATTACACCTGGTGTCTATCCGCTATGCCGCTCAACAATGCAGCCCTCCAGTTTGCGCTCACCACGGCACCGTCGGACATTTAAGCGGCCATCTCTTGTAGGACTGAAGCGGGACTCATCCGAAAAAGACTAAATATCGGCACTCAGCACCTCAATAACGGTGTTCACGTCCCCGTTGCATTCGGAGGAGCTTGTGGTTTCTGGACAATGGAAGCCGACGTAATAGCATGCGTGCAACCAGTCCAGCCTGCAGCAGATGGTGATGAACCGATGGTGCAGACAAGTTCACACCTGTTGCAGTACTCCAATGCCGAGTCAATACTGTGGATGAAGCTTACGGTCCGGTATGGCCATACGGACAAGATGTTGGTCATTTTTTGTGGTCCAGTTCCCGCTCTTCGCTGCGTACGACCTTCATCTATCCACTGATTCCACACACACACATCATTGTCGTAGCAGCATGCCCTGTACGAGCCGAAATATTACAGTATGACAAATCCGCTTCCCGGAGACCGATCACTTTGCCCCGTTCGAACTCGATCACATGCCGATATGGCCCTCTTTGACGTCGACGAGCCATCCTGGCACTCACTTTATTGTTTCTACCTAGTTTGACAGCTCTGCATTGACTACACTGGGCGCAACACTGACCTTGTCGGACTGACACGCGAGGGCTCTGTTCGGCCTCCGTGTCCCCCGTCTCTCTGAAAACCTACTCACTTTATTACTTGCGTACTCTTCTACACTTCTACCAAGTTTGGAGTTTTTCGGATAATTCCTTCTTGGTGTTGTAATTTTTACAAACAGCAACGTACAACTCTAGGTATATTTCAATAGCATTATGAATAGTATTTTACATAGGTTGGTAATTAGTGGTGACAAATAGGAAATTCTTGTGAAGTTTTAAGTTGTTTGCAGAAGTGTGTGAATTGCATTCGTGTGGTGTGGCCAGTTGTAGGAATACTTGGAACGTCTGAGTGGAGAGGAAAAGCAGAAACATGTCTGCTTGTAGTGTGAGCAGTCTTGCAATGCAAGAAGGACCCACTTGTGACTGTACAGTAGAAAGAGTACTGAAGAGTAGCTTTAGTTCTTTGAGCTACGAGGAAGAACTAAATACAACTAGATGTGATAAGAAAACTCTTAATATCGATATGCAAATCAAAGGTATTAAAAATTTATGTGCCACTTTAATAAACATTTGTATGATACAGTTCCATGGTTACAAGGAAAATGGTTTTGTTGGCCATGCTTGCTATTTTAGATAGCTGCGCATATATACAATTCATTATTCTCTCTTATTTTAATGAAAATTATTACTTGGAGCTTCCCTTGCTTAGAAAGCCATGCCTTACCACTGGAAAAATAATATTTTTATAAATAAAGAAACAAATTTCTTCACAATGATGAAGATATAATGATGTTACTACTACTACTACTACTACTACTACTACTACTACTACTACTACTACTACTACTACTACTACTACTACTACTACTACTACCACCACCACCACCACCACTACTACTACTACTACTACTACTACTACTACTACTACTAGTACTACTACTACTACTACTACTACTACTACTACTACTACTACTACTACTACTACTACTACTATTACTACTACTCTGTGTACTACCTCGCTGATTTATTTGTCTTAGAGCAACATGGCATCAATAACAACTATTCAAAGTTGGGAGTGCAATCAAGTTGTTGACATTACATTACAGGAACGTCAAAGTGCTGCCAGGTTCGCGTTATGAGCTGCTAGCTCGTGCAGCCGTCAATAACGAATGCTGAAAACGCTCCCAGTCAGCAGAAACGAAAAACAAACGAAGCGCGGATTGCGGTTTCTCATTCATGATTCGTTGACGTTCGGCCAGCCTATCTTTGCGTTTGTAAAAGCTACATTCTGACAGCGTTTTATTAATGTTAAAATCACTAACATGTTACTGTCCTTTTGGCTTAGAGAATGAGCTTGATGAATACTGAAATGGGTTTGCATTAGAGGAAAATTAGGATAATTCCTAGCTTAAAACGTGCCCTTTTTAGAAACTGCCGTTTGGAGGGAATAAAAAATGACATATAGTTTGAATAATATCTATGGTTATGGCGTCCGATAATTCAGATTAAATGCGTAATATAGCGTCTACATAGTTATGACCTCAGAGAGGTAGCAACAGAGATCATTTATCTCATGCAACAAGGTGTATATAGAGGCAACATCACTATAACCAGCTTTTAATTTAATAGTTCAATGTTTAAAGTTTCGCTAAGTTATGAAAAATAAGTAGCATTTCACTTACTTTACCGTTTCCTAAATCTTATATTACACTTACAACTTTAATATGCAAATTTGAATTTATAATCATTCCCTAAAAATTTATTGGTATTACTTATTGGTGGTATTAGCCATATCCTCTAAGAGATCTCCTTACTCCAAAAGAGAAAGCTCTATGTTTTTGTGGCCCGCCTCGGCAGCATGGTGGCAGGTATCTGCCTCACGTTTAAGAGGTCCCGAGTTCGAATCTCAATCAGGATGAGTTTCCTCGATAAGCTTTTCCCGGGGTTTTCCCTTATCCTGAAAGTTGAATGTCAGGTAACTCTAAGCTCTATCGACCCTAGACTCATTTGAGCATCATTTCACTCATTTCATTCATCGTCCAATATGTCTCAAGGTAAAGGACGTGAATTAAAGAAAAATCTTTATGTGTTTGCGATTTATGTTTCTCTCTATCTCTACGTGTATGTTGTGAATTTTTTTTTCCAAAATAATTAAATAAATCAACACACAAACAAAATATATAGATAATTAATCCGACATATGAAAATCTCAACATTTCGTAATTAAATTAAACTCCTTTTCAGATTTCAATGCTAAGGTCTGCGAAATATTGTAACTTAGTGGGTACGTAGAATTAAAAGTCCAAGTTGCAGAAATTCAAAATGTTTTTTATTTTCGTAGAAATACACTTTAGTCAACCCTTACAGTAGCAGAATTACGTAACATACACTGATACAATGCTCAAAGTCGATGACCACAAACAAAAGAGTTCACTTCAAAACAGCGTTGTTCTCAACGGAGGATTCTCAACTTCCAAATCCACTCTCTTTACAACTCTCCGCTGCTTCCTGTTATACGTCAATTGCTAACTCTAGACTGTTCTTTAACAAAGAAGAAATCAAAACTTCCAGTCACCTAACTTGATCTGTTTCGGCAAGCCTTTTATCTCCGCGCTACATTTATCTGTTTTAGCAGGTTCTTTTGTGCGCGTCAGCCGCGCTATCACGATGACTCGCGACACTGCTCCCTCCTCAAGGCTGGTCGTCCCGAACGGCACCATCGTAGCAGGCCAGACGATCCAGGTAGACCACGTCGTTAATCCTCTTCACCCCTTCGGTACAATCCTTGCCATGGTTGTTGAAGTTTCGGGCAGCGTTCCTTTGTCCGTGTCGGGCGGTAGAACCAGACTAGGTCACCTTGCTGGAACCCTTGGCTGTTGGCTTGCCTGTCGTACCAGGTCTACATGCGGTCGCTCGCCTTCTGGATGTTCTGACGAGCCACTCATGAATGTCGTGGAGATGGTCCACCAGGTTCTCCACATACTCGGTTGCTGGCTGTTTTGTGTCCGGGGGCTTCCAAAAGCCAGTCACAAGGGAAGCGTAACTCTCGGCCGAACATTAAGCTGGCTGGCGTTATCCCTGTGGTGTCGTGTGTTTGACGAGCGGTAGGCCAGTAAGAACAGTGACACCTTGACGTCCCAGTCTCGCTGATGGCTAGCCACTTTATTCAGGCGTTCTTCTAAGGTCTTTATATATCTCTCAACCATGCCGTCCGACTGTGGATGTAGAGGCGTTGTGCAGGTCTTGTTCCCCCCCCCCCAAGTCTTTCCAGTGCCTCCTTCATCAGGTTAGACTCAAAATTGGTGCCATGGTCGCTGTGGAGCTCTGACGGTACCCCAAAACAGCAGAACAGTTGCTCCACGAGGCAGTCTGTAATTGTCTTCGCCTCCTGGTTCAGGATGGCATACACTTCCGGCCACTTGGTGAAGTAGTCCACAGCCACCATAAGGTATTTGTTGCCTCGGACGGACACTGGGAATGGTCCAGCTATGTCGACAGCGATTCATTCGAATGGCGCCCCGACGTTGTACTGCTGCATGCGACCCAGGCTCTTAGTCTGGAGGCCGCGACCCACAGTGCACACGTGACATTGACGGCACCATCTCTCAGCGTCTGCTCGGATCCTGAACCACTAGTACCGCTGACGGAGTTTGTCAATCGTCCGGTTTGCTCCCAGGGGTCCTCCTGAAGCACTGGCGTGCACTTCCTCCAAGACTTCTGGAACCTTACTTCGGGGAAGTACGAACTGCTCCCTTTGGGTCTTCTCATCGGGTGATTCACATACCCGAAACAGCACGCCCTCTCTGATCTTCAGTGAGTTCCATTGGGCCCAGTACGACTTGCACGTGGTGCTCCTCGGTGCGATGTCCTCCGAGGTTGGCTACAAGTCGGCGTCCGCCAGTTGCTCCCTCCTCAGGCCTGGGCTATCCCAGCCATCCGCAGGCACTGCCGTGACTACTCTGACAGCTGCAGCACGCTCCATCTCTGCCTTTCTTGTGCATTGGCCGCACTCTTCTGGGCAGGATCTTCGGGACATGGCGCCTGCGTTGCCGTGGCTTTTCCCTCTACGATGTTTGGAGGTAAAGTCCTACTCCTGCAGCCTCTGGACCCAACGTGATGTCTGGCCTTCCAGGTTTCTAAAGCTCAGTAGCCAGGTTAGGGCGGAGTGGTCAGTCCTCAGGTGAACTGACCGTACAGGTACTTGTGGATGTGCTCCAAGGTCTTTACCACCACCAGTAACTCTCACCGGGTGATGCAGTAGTTCTTCTCTGCCTTGGATAGCGTCTTGCTGTAATGGGCTATCACTCGCTCGTGCCCGTCCTGGACTTGCGATAGGACATCTCCAATGCAATGGTCGCTGGCGTCGGATGTCCACAATGTAGGCGCCGCCTGGTTGTGGGAATCCCAAAATAGGAGCTTTGCACAGTGTCTTCTTAAGCTGCTAGAAAGCGCCTTATGCGTTCTCCGTCCACGCATAAGGCCGATGTTCTTCCGTCAGGCGGCTGAGGGGCTTGGCGATGTTGGAGAACCCCTTTATGAAACGGCCGTAATAACTGCACAGCCCTAGGAAACTGCGCAGTTCTCTCTTATTCTTCGGGCGATGCCAATCTCTCACGGCCTATGTCTTCTCCTTGACTCTCGAGTCTAGAGCCCCCTGCCAGAAACCCGACTTCAGGTCCAGGGTCGAGAACCACTGCGCACCAATAAGCGTGTCCAGAGTGTCGTCAATCCGGGGTAAGGGGAAGCAATCCTTCCTGGTGACAGCATTCAACTTCCTGTAGTCCACGTAGAAGCGTAGCTCACCGGTCTTCTTCGTCAACAGATCTACAGGGGAACACCAAGGGCTGTCAGACTCTTCAATCACTCCCCTGGATTTCATGTCCTCTAGCATGTCCCGTACCACCGCTTTTTTCGCCAGAGAAACGCGTCTAGGTGGTTGCCGAATAGGCCTGGCCACAGGAATATGTAGATATGCTTGAAGTGTGACCAGTCTTACAATGCAAGAAAGACCTACGTGTGACTGTATATCAGAAAGGGCACTGAAGAGTAGCTTTAGTTCTTTGAGTTATTATTTCCCCTTATTTTAATGAAAATTATTTGGAGCTTCCCTTGCTTTGAAAGTCACACCTCGCTAGTGATAGTAACTAAAAAGAAGCAATCCCTTAAAATTTCACCTACTGTAATTTCTGGAAAAGGTGTTCTGAATGTGATCTCGTATGACTTTTTCCATTCACTCTTGTACAAATCATTCTGAAAAATGCATATTATTCTATTTCATGTTATTCGAGATAAACGTTTACAAAAGTGGAGTTCTTGCATATTTCCTTCTAGATTCAATGGGAATATGGGAATGCAATACACTTAAGCGATTTTAAAATCTTTTAAGGACTTGTCGCTGTGTGACTTTGACATTGCAATATATTTGCATGGCCAAGATATAAATAACACTACTAGGACTTGCTGTTTGAGAAAACTAAGTATTTTAAAATTAAAACCAGCAACAACGAATGAGTGAGGGGGTCTTAAGAGGTCGTTGACAACTGGGACTTGTGAGCCCGAAATAACAAAAAATATCTCGAAAAGGATTACATCCACCAAAAATTTGACATAAATTTTTTCTCCAAACAAAAGGACATTTTATGTTTTCATACGAATTTGCCTATGTCTTATTTTAAGAGACAAATGTCATTCCGAATGAAGAGGGCTTCAGGGGCTATTCCCATAAATGTCAAGATTAGGGATGGCTAATCGATATTTGCGATATCTCGATACTCACGATACTTGCGTGGTATCGACATGTAAATAGAAAATTCACTTGATACTTTATCGATACTTCAGTGGTGATTCTGCAATTTTTATTTTAGTTTAAAATCACAAAATATCATTGCCCCAAGTAAAACGTTGCAAAGCCCGAGAAATTTCCAGGAATGTGGTACTTGCACAATAATATTATGCAAGAAAGTGCCAGTTACCGGTTCCCAAAAAGAAATCACTGCATATCTCAACAACGATTTCTCACTTTCTCTTTCTAGTGCACGAGTCTATTGAAAAACAAATTGTAAAATGTTCGGAAAAAATGCCGCTAAATATTAGTGTAATCCACCTCCAAAAAATGTATCTTCAAAGACTATTTAGCACAACAGGGCTCATATGTGACAGAAAAATGTATATATGGCCCCAACAGAGTGAAAATGCTAGCATTTTTTTAACAAAAAGTTATAAAAGTGGAACATATCGCTTTGAAATAACTAATGTAGAGTTTAAAAATAACACTGATGGTTGTAAGTTTTGTCTCATTAAATATGTGCAACTATTTTATTTTATTGGCATTACACAGATCTCCCAACATTCTATTTTGTACTGAAACTAGAAGTAGCAATAACGGTCGAGTATCGAAGTATCTGGTATTTTGGAAAATACCGTATATCGGTATCGGAATCGAGTATTCAGAAAACTGGTATCGACCCATCCCTAGTCAAAATATATATTTCATTTGACATTAAAATAATTGTACATGCTACTTTAATAAAAATATAGTTTTAACCATTTTGTGAAAACCGAATTTGTTTAAAAGAATATTGGACATAAAGGATAGTTTAGGATAAGGGGTATGCGCTAGAACATGTTGGTGTCATTACTTGGAAGATGCGAAACTTAACAACTTGTTTGGTATTTAACCAAATTTTCATCCACATGACATCTTTCCTATGCAGTGGGGTCGTTGCCAGGAAGACTCGTTGTTTGAAGTAACCTAGGAAACAGCACAATTTGCGCTTATCAAAGGCCATGTCATTTCTTCCGAATGCAGATCTCGTTTATACTGAACTATCTTAATTAGCAAGAAGTTTTAAATACTCCCTCTGCGAAGATTACACGTACTTACTTCAAAAACAGTTTTCCACTGGAAATATCCTATTTTTCATTCATGGCGAATTTTATATTTAAATGATGTTCATATATACTGTCCATTAAATCCATTTAAATACTACCCATTAAATGCCATCTGGGGATACTTAACGAGCCCAAGGTTAATACATTTCGAGTTGATAACGTGTCTACATGACGATGCGTGTTGTAAACTCACCGCGAGGGTTGTTCATTGTCTTTTGTCGCGCCTAGAATATGTGGAAGAACGCAATGATATCGCTAGAAATAACCTTGCTGTAAAAAAGGTACTCTGCCACGCTTCCACTTGAAGGGTTCCTAAAGATGAATCACATGCAAACATAATAACAGTAGTTCGGTATTCCGCCGCGTGTCGAGGGCAGTACGCGTCGAGTACACTTCAAAGTGCACAGCTCGTATTTTCCCGTTTAATGAGCGGCAAATCTTTTTGTCCGCATTACATGAAAGGGGACGCACGGCAGCAGGATGATGCTCGCTTTCGAATGCGAGGTTGCCATGTATCCTCTCTCTCTCTCTCTCTCTCTCTCTCTCTCTCTCTCTCTCTCTCTCTCTCTCTCTCTCTCTCTCTCTCTCTCTCTCTCTCTCTCTCTCTCTCTCTCTCTCTCTCTCTCCCCCTGTTCGGCAACAACGGTCCTCAAAGTTCACTAGCTACTACCTTAAAAAAAAGAAGAGGAGGAATGAGTGGTGACAAACCTGAATTTTCAATTTCTATTTTATTTTATAGCTATTCAATACACTGTTCATAGAAAAAGGAAATCATTGGATCACTGAAAACTACCCGGAAATGCTGAGTTTTATAGTGTGGGAGGGCAGAGCGATCGAGTTTCAAATCGGATCTAATGTCAGCAAAAACATGGTTTGGTCCACTGTGGGATGTCAAATCTGACATTGATTCAGATGTGTAGAAGTGCGTTTCACATTGTTTCAACACAACAATGCTTCACATTGAGCCAGTTATTTTAGGTTTAATTTTATTTAAAATTATTGGTGATTCTAGTGGATAGGAAACAGGCTAAAGATAACAACTGATAGTGTAAAAATGATCTGATAAATAGAAGAAAAGAAAATTGAATATTAATCATGATTTTAATAACAACAAAATTAATGTAAATTTTAAAGATATTTTAGTATTAAATAATGTGACAAATTAATTTAAAAGAAAAATTGTGAAATGTTATTAAATATTACACCAAACATAATTATAATTCGATGTGACATGGACCAATAGAAAGATGCTGATTTGCCTTAACAACGGCAGGACCAATAACTCGAAATTGGCTGCAGCTAGCATTCTTCTGCACTTAACCGTCGTAGAGAATGGACGTGTGTGTTAGCATGTGTAAATCTTCAGAAAGGACACTGTGCATAAAACATTGCGAAAGCAACGTAATTGTTTTTAAATCTACGAGGGCTGTTCAATAAAGAATGATCATAATTTTTTACGGTCATAATTTTTCGCACTGAAATTCAGTCTTATTATATTCTGTTAGCTTAATGTGAAACAAACACGCCATAGTAGTTTCGTTGTTGGTACTCCTGAAAATGAAATGTGTAGTGTTTAACGCCCGCTTTTACTACATACAGCACCGCAGGCGATGACACTGATGATACATGAGTTGCAGATGGAGCACCGGTGGAATGAGATGGCGGGGGAAACCGGAGATCCCGGAGAAAACCCGCCCCAGCGCCGTGTTGTCCACCACAAATCTCACTTTGCGGTCGCCTGGGATCGAACCCGGGCCGCCTTGGTGAGAGCCAGGCGGTCTAACCACTGAGCCATGGCGCGGCCTTTGGTACTCCTGGTTCCCGTCTGTGAGAACCAGTCAACTTCAGACATGTTCAGTATCACCTACCGCTGCAATGGAGGTAACATGAGTTAAAGTTGATGTTAGAGGAAGATCCGGAGTTTCTTTGAAACGTAATCACATTTTGATCCTGAGAGCAAACAGCAAAGCTCAATGTGGAAATCTCCTTCATCACCAACTCCCAAAAAAGCAAAAGTGGTTGTTTCTGCTGGGAAAGTTATGGTCATCTCATTCTTTGATATTCATGGAATGGTTTATGAGAATGTTGTACCTGCACACATATCAGTAACTGGACAGTACTACAGGGATGTCCTGAAAACATTGCAAGTCTATATCAGGCGCAAAAGACCACATTTCCATGAAGCAGGCTGGATGCTGCACCACGATGATGCGCGGCTGCATATTGCCAATGTTGTTGCTGAATATCTTGCAAAAATCAACGTGAAGTGCATCCCTCACCCTCGCTATAGTCCGGATTTAGCCCCATGTGACGTTTTTCTATTCCCTAACTTGAAGAAACGCCTTCGTGGGAGGCATTATTCATCATCAGAAGCAGTGGTGAAGGCTCCGGAGGCGATTTTGAAGGATCTCTCAAAAATGGTTTCCAGCATGTCTTTGAAGACTGGCAGAAACGCTGGGACAAGTGCATCGCATTCAGGGGAGACTATTTTGAGAAGGACCATCAAAATTATGAGGATGACTAAAGATACATTGTCAAAAAAAATGTGATAATTCTTTATTGAACAACCCTCGTATATAATATCGACGTTCACAAAACTTATTATGCGTTAAGCGTTAAAAAGAGTTGTTTCAAATGGTTTAACTAAATTAAAAATACAATCTGGAAAAGAAAGTATTAAAAATTATTTAATCTTCCTACAAATCCATCATCCCTTCTCATCCATGACCGCACCCTGAAAATTAGATCTTGTGTTAACACGGGAGCAGCTGTGGTAAGTTCCAGAATGCATCTCAACTGAGAACGTCGGGTCCAGAATCCAGCTTCGAGATGAGATGGTGCATCATTGCGCCACATCATCACCATCCCTGCACCGCTATAGTTGAAACAATTTCGTTTCATACGGCTTACCAACGTGGTGCTTCTAGAACATCAGCTCAACATCAATACATACGTAACTACCGTTATAACATCCACATTAAAATAATATGTGTTCCAAATACTGCGCACGCAACGTCGCACATATATGATCTTTGATCATCAATGTGAATTTTACGATAAGTAGGTTCAGCAATTCAAACTTCTTCTTATACTTGTGTTATTTCTTGTGGCTGAAGGAAGTTCCTTGAAAACATTTGGAAGCAACCTATCACCATACCCGAAATGTGAAATTTTCCTAGTACCTCAAACCTACTTATTCGGACACAGGACTTATTTAAAGGAACGAGTTCTTCGAGCAGGTGCTGTAACGGTATCGAAGTGAAGTGAGTGCTGTTATTGCAAGGGATTCGAGATATCCTGTTGTCCACTTCTCAGTGAGTGAACCGTCCAAAAGAACGTCGGAGGTATTTCGTTATACTGTTACGTCGCCGAACAAAGTAAAGTAATAGTACAAACCGAACAAGTTCTACAGTAGATAAATCATAGAGTGAGCTTAGGATCTGTCGGCAAAAGTTGAACTAGACCATGAAGTAACATTGAAAATTGAGTTAAGTGACTATTTGAAAAACTGAATAATGCCATAATATGTCGGCATATATATGATATGGATATAAAAAGGGAACAAGGAAAGTTCCAGGACACCAGCAGCAAAACTCACATATTGAACTCAGCTTTAAAATAAAGAATAATCGAGAAGACGTAGTGGAATAAGCGAACCAAGAGCGAAGTCAGCTGTTTTTATCGCTATGAGAAAGGAAATAGATCTTATGTAGGCATTCATTGCACCTTCTCTATTCACTCTTCCACAAACAGTTCTGAAATAGCTTATTTATCTATTTATTTTTGTTAAAACAGTCAGACGTTCACTATTTATACAAGAAAAATACAATGCGTTAAAGTGACAGTAAAATCCTTTCAAAACCAGTAGCTTATGTGATGGCTATAATTATCTTCTTTTTGCATGAGCATGAAAATCAAAGAAAGAAGGAAAGAATAGAAATTTGCACTTAAGGAAAGTGAAAGTATTTAGAACTTAAAACAAATAGCAACAAATTTCTGGGAAATGTTTGACACCACACAAATTTACTTGATATAGTCATTTTTAAGAAAATCAAAATTATGAAAATGTTTCACGTGAAACATATTTTGGGTTGGGGGATTTTATTTAAAATCTTTATCACATGCTTCGAAAATATTGATTTAAATACCAAGTCGTATTTAGCTACCCTTCATTTCTGAATTATATTTTTTCACAGGCACAGAGGCAGAATTGCATGTACACACTCAGGGTGGACTCTCTCTCTCTCTCTCTCTCTCTCTCTCTCTCTCTCTCTCTCTCTCTCTCTCTCTCTCTCTCTCTCTCTTTTTCTTCGGAGAATGTTCTTTTTAGGAGGCGTCGAGGGTGCCCCAAAATATTCTAGTTCTGTGAAATCACAACCTAAATCATTTGTTTGGAACACAATTGTTCCTCTATTTAGGTAAATGTTCTGAGCCATGGCGTAGTGGGCTAGAGCGTTAGGCTTTGTTCCCTGCCACGGAATGGGTCGGGGTCGATTCCTCCCCTGAGGATTACGGATAGGACCGGTGCCCGCTCAATATCGTAACGAAAATGAGGAGCCAGCTAGTTAGCGAAACCTAGTCTATAAATGTCTAGGCTTTTACTCACACAGACATTCCTTAAGATTTCTGTAATTATTCTCACTAAAATGTTTAGCTAGCAAAACAGATTATTCAAGTTTTAAAAGTTTGACACTATGATATAATATAGTCCTATTCTGTTTTGACATTTTCACTATCTGAAAAATTAAAATGGTAGGAACTAGCTAGTCCTAGCAGCTAGCTGGGTAGCAAACCCTGGTCTAGATATTGTAAGGAAAATTGTTCGGCATTAGAGAAGACAGTGAATTATTTAGGTAATGATTAATGTGAGGAAAGAAACAGGAAAAGTGGCATTTATGCTTTGGGTAACTTGTCTTGGTGCATAATTTTCTTCGTAATGTAGTGTACACATAGAAATCCGGTTGTATCTTCTCACTGAATTAATACAATGCTAGCGTGAATAAAAAGCGGCCATTCTACCGAGTTTAGTTAAGGCTCTATACAAGTGATTTTGCTATTTCAGAATCAAACGTTTAATACTAATCCTAGTTAAAAGCCTTCCTTCTCTTTTTACAGGTGTTCAAGCAATTATTTTATATATTTATATATATATATATAAGGTTTCACCTGCGTCAAAAGCGTTATTTAAAGAATGGTATACAAGGCAAAATTCCACTACATACAAAAGACAGTCTTTAATTAAATTTACAGTAAGTTATTCTTCATAATTTAATACTTAGGTAATTCAATAATTAGTGGCAACATTTGAATTAACAACAAATAAAACATATTTGGAGCAGTCACATTATTGCAATGCTTAGAAGTAATCTCCTCCAATATGAAGAACTCGCATTCACACATCAGGGAGCCGACGGATGCCATCCACAGCGTCTTGTCCGAATATTCGAACAGACTGCTCTACATATGCTGTGTCTGTCTCGTTCTAAAGCGAACTCCAACAACGATGTTCTTCCAGCAGTGCTCTAACATCATTCACATGCACATCATCACTTGCTGATTGCGATCTGTCAACTCCACCTTTTTTATGTACGTCTTCCCTTCCTCTACGAAATGTATTCGCCCACCTAGCCGCTGTACAATATGGTAAAGTCTGTCTACCACAAGCTTCCAATAATTCTGTATGATATTATATTGATATCTCTTTCAACCTACATTTTAATGAAGCATCTTTGTTTGTATTTACTAAACATGTTTAGTGCACTAAAGATAACAGCTTACAATTAAACTTATTAAAATGCCTTATTAAATAAAATTGTCTTCAAACTCACAGCTAACAAACATTATATTCTCTATTTTTCATTATTATCAGCTTACATGATTTACAGCTGATAGCGCCAAATGCATGCGGTGTTGCCACTAATTTTTGAATGACCCATGTATAATGTTATATTAGAGTAGCTAACTTGTTAAACACTCTTGGCATTTCGGGAACCCAACTTCGCAGTAAAATACGGCGAATTCAGTCCTTTGCTGTTACACGTTTATAATTTTATTTGTTAATTTATGCTCCTTCTTCAGGATTACTATATTAACTTTCCTGTAACTTGCACTGCTCACAACCTGAGATATATTGAACAAAATAAGAAGCATAGAGTAGCACACTCAGATATATAAATATGACATAGATCTGTAAGCTAATCCAAACTTGTTCCGCACAACTTTACAGGTAACCCAGATTTGATGCTATGTTTTGTGTGTAGATAACGCTTGAGCACTTTTCTTAAGGTGGTGCAAACTCAGTTGCTTTGCTTGTTGCCTACCAGCCAGTAAGCAGGCTGGAAGTCAAATATGTACATCTCAGTCTCAGGGGCGGTTCCTCCATAAGGTTGCAGGTTTGCGCTACACCCACTGATTTTGAATGTGCAACAGGTGCATTTTGCACATTAAAGCTGTACTTGTTTGCATTGTTTTATAGACAAACATGTTTCAATTACGCTTATCGTCTGTAGCTGCCCATGACGACAGAAGTCGAATTAAACAGAGGTTAGCTGTAGGAGCCGCCAGGTTTGCAGCGAAGTGTTAACCTGAGATTTTGCCCAAATGTAGTCTCTCTGAGGGGGTTGCGGGAAGGTGAAGAGATGGAAGTGGCTTCTTATACATTGCTTAAATGGAGGTTTATCAACCTAGCTCCTCCTACTCTTAGAAACGGCTATAGCGTGACCTTCAGGCTTCGCTTAGTTTGTATCTGTGTGTTTCTGCTTGTTTTGTGGTGTGTTTTCGTGCTCGCAGAACATTAAGAAAGCTTTGTTTAAGGTTAAACTGAGTATTCTGAAATTTTATTTATAGTGCTTATTGTAAGGTGTTGGTTTTGTACGTTTTTAAAATTCTGATAGAATGAATACCGTGCAATATTTACTGGAAAAGCCCTTTTCGCAACGGAGTGCTGAAGAAAAATCTAAAGGGAAACGAATGGGTAGGTCCACGCCAAACATTTCTATAACTCAAACGGTTAAGACAAAAGCTAGAACATTCAATAGGAAGTTCAACCCTGACATGTACAAGAAGCACTAGTTATGTGGATGTGAAATTAATAACTCTTTATACTGTTTCACATGCCTGCTCTTTGGAGGAGATGATTCCTGGGTGAAGCAAGGAATGAAAGACATACAACGCATGCACGACCGTGTGAAAAAGAATTAGTCCTCTTCGTCTCATATAAAAACGCCATAAGTTTAGCAATGTATGGCAATATTAATATTGCTGCACAAATGGACAGTGCATACAGAAGGAACACACAGCTGCATAACGATAAAGTTACGCAGAATAGATATGTCCTAAATATCATAATAAACTGTATAAGGTTTTGCGGCTCATTTGAGCTGGCTTTGAGAGGTCATGGTGATTATGATACGTCACAAAACCCTGTTATCTTTCGAGGCCTAATAGATTTCAGCGCTGATCTCGATAGTGTCCTGAAGGGCCATCTGGAAAAAGCAACTGTTTTTAAGGGCACTTCAGAAACTATAAAAACTAAATTCTTCAGTGTATGTTAGAGTTATGCCAATAGGAAATAATGCGGGAGATTAAGGATGCAGAATTCCTTGCTGTCATAGCAGATGAAACCACTGATGTTTCCTCAGTGTATCAGATGGTTATTATCTACAGATATCTTGTGAATGACAGGCCTGTAGAATGATTTTGGAGTTTTGTTTGACCTGCTGGTCATGATGCAGACTCTCTTGCCACAGTCTTTAAATCTGAACTTGATCTGCAACTGTCAGGGTGCCCGAATAAACTTGTAATACAGACCTATGATGGTGCATCGGTCATGGGAGGTAGGAAACACGGTGTTCAGGCAATTGTGAAAGAGAAGTATCCTTGTGCCTCTTATATACACTGCCATGCATATAAACTTAATTTAATAATGCTGAATGCAGCCTCAGTAATCACCAGTGTGAGGATACTTTTTGCCAATTTACAAGGAATATGCACTTTTTTTTTTCAAATTCTCCTCAAAGAACAGCTGTGCTTGATGAAGTTGTGCAGAGACGATTGCCACGTTATGTTCCGACAGGATAGAATTTTCATTCACGGACCGTCAATACCATTTTCGAACACAGGGAGAATTTAATTAAATGCATGGAGGAGAGCTCTGTTAAACAACAAACGCCACACTTGTTCAGGCTTCTGGGTTTATGGCCACTTCGGAAGATGCAAATGTTTTATTCTGGCTGTCTTTCTTCCACAAGATCAAGCCCCATGTGGACATTTTGTATAATCAGCTACAGAAACGAGACTGCAATGCAACATTTGCCCTCGCCCAGCTAAACGCATTTCAAAGGGAAGTGCAAAACGTGAGAAATAGCGTGGATATTGGGGAACATGAAGGAACTGCAATTAAGAGAAGAATATAAGATCATGATGTGAAAAGAAGAGAAGCTCTTGAAGTCTGTGACATTATTCTTAGAGAAGCAAAGGACAAATTTAGCTTCACGGGGCATCTGGTAGCCTCGACTTCATTTCATCAAGAAAATTTCTCCGACTATGATAAGACATTTCCAGAGGATTCCCTTAGAGAAACAATAAGGTTCTATCCTTTTATCATTGGAACAAATATTCGTACAGAACTGTTCTGTAATTTACAGTTAAGAGGAATTTCGTGGAATGTCCGGCGCTTTGTGCTTGATGGACTTCATTAAGGAAAACAATTTATGTGCTACATTCAGCGAATGTGTCTAACTCCTGCGAGTGCTGTTAACTATGCCAATGTCTACCGCTGAAGCAGAATGCTGTTTCTCAACTTTAAAAAGAGTAAAAACTTTCCTTAGGAACACAATATCACAGGACCTACTGTCAGCATTAGCAATGCTTTCAATTGAGAGGAAGTTTGTTATGAAGATCAGTGACTTCAACGCAAAAGTTATCGATAGAGTCGCCAGGTCTAAGGAGAGGAGAGCAGAGTTTCTGTATAAATAGGGGCGTCACTACTACTCTGTATTTTATTTTTCAATTGTGCACCACCAATAATTTAATCCACCCGCCGCCACTGCTCAGTCTAGCTGGAGCTCTATTTTATTCACAATAATGACAGCAAAGAGTACTTATAAATCGTGAACAACTCGTAGCCTAGCCTCAAGAGCGGGTAGACTCTCTTGGTTACGGGTTTTGCTGGCCTATGGCTGCGGATACATAAACGCAAATCCTGCTGTATGTTGCGTCTTGCCTTTTTGTTAGTTAAGTGGGTAGTTAGTTAATGTAGTAACAAAAGGAGATGAAAGAGCGTTTCACTTTGACAAACTAAAGGAAAAAAAGGGTTCTTTATGGACAGAATGTGTATGAAACCCTTTTGATTTTTAAACTCAGTTCATCCTTCACCATCAACTAAGCAACTAGGAGTGTTTGTAGAGTGACTGCTTTTGGTTACACAAGTCGACACTTGTTTTACTTATTGACTTGTCAATGAATATTATTTTAATTTGCTTTGTTATATCTAACCTATGTTCATGCGCAGAATGCATTATTTGTTTCGAAAACAGGAGTGGATAAGTTAAAATTGGCCTTTTTTGTAGAGTGAATTGTTTTTAATACGTTCCCTGTTATTTGTTTGATAATTATCACACTTATAAGTATTTCTCTCAAATGGAAAGACGTATTCGCTGTTTTATCTTCTGACCATGCAAAGAGAACTACATTTCAAAGACATCCCAGGCCCGCCTCGGTAGCGTGGTGGTAGTGGGTCTGTCTCACGTTCAAGAGGTCCGAAGTTTGAATCTCGATCAGGGTGAGTTACCTGGATAAGGATTTTTCCTTTATCCTGATGGATGAATGTCAGGTAACTGTAAGCTCTATGTACCCTGGGCTCATTTGGGCATCATTTCACCCATTCCATTCATCGTCCGTTATGACTTAACGTTGGAGGACGTAAATTAAAAAAAAGACATCCCATGGTTACCATTTCTTAAACTATTTGACTATGGCTTAAAACCTTTCTTTTCATATATTTTCTTGGGTCTACAAGCAAATTAGCAACAAATTGTTTATCACAATTTACATAAATAGGTAGAAGAATAAGCGATTTTAAAAATATTTTGTTCAAGGGTAGAGAAAGTCACGTGAGTGCAAAACATCCGGATTTTGCTTTTATTCGATCAACACATCTTCTTGATTAGAAAATTATTTCAATTTTATTATTAACCGCGATGTACCTCTATTTTGGTTTCAGTAGACTTTTAATTGAAATAAGTAAGAAAGTAGCAAATAAACTGTAATCAGGTTCATCCTGATAGAAAGGTATTTAATATACCCGTATTTATCATGTTTTCATTTATTTTTAGCTTCATGTATGTTATCCGTCAAATAAATACTTTTTGAGGCTCAAAAGAGTAACACATCTTCTTTCAATGCAATTTCCTGGTTAATTATCGCAACAGCGTTTATAGAAGGAAAACTCAGTGACGTCCTGTTTCGTTAAATAGTTTTAATGACCTTTATCTACGTAGATATATGGGATTATTAAGGAATGAAGAAGTGAATTAGCACGGAGCCTATACAATTTAAAGTTTCCCGAAACTCATCTTCAGTACAAAGGAAAATATCGGAAATAAAACGTTAACTGAGTAACTACCCTAAACGAGATTCGAAATATAGACCTGTTTGAAAGAATAGGCAACTACCATGAAGATAACTTGTGATCTACTTTTAGCACTTTAACCGTAGTCCATTTTATCTTTTATCCTATATTTATTGCCAAGTATTTTCTCATTTCTCTGGAAGAGGGCTTTTGAATGAATAATAAAATACTTTCCTTAATTTAAACACCGTCGTTTACATTTGCACATCTTCTACTAGGTATGCTTATAAAATATTACATATTCTTCTGCCTGTCTCATGTTGATTGAAGTAAATGTTTGCAGAAATGACATCATTATACGAGTGGAGGCCCAAAAGAAACCGGATTGTTGCCATGAACCTTTTTACAAAAATAATTCAGTCACCTTCAAAATACTCTCCATTACATGCGATGCACTTGTCAAGTCTCTTTTCCCATTGTTGGAAGCATGTTTGGAACTCTTCAAAATTGATATTGTTCAGTGCCCTTTGCGAAGCTGTTTTTACCGCCTCCACATCGTCATAACGCTCCCCTTTTAGCGTTCTTTTCATTCGTGGAAATAGGAAAAAGTCGCACGGGGCTTGGTCCGGCGAATACGTAGCGTGGGGAACGACAGACCACCTCTGAGATCCCAAATACCTGTGGGTCACTCATAAGGCCGTGTGTGTTGGAGCGTTGTCGTGATGCCAAAGTTCCGGGGGTTTCCTCCTCACATCCTCTCGCAGACGTCTTAAAACATCCAAGTAAAAGTGCTGGTTAACAGTCTGGCCATGGGGTTCGAATTCCCGATGCACAGTTCCACTAACATAAAAAAAGACAATGATCATCGTCTTCACATTTGACCTCACTTGCCTTGCTTTTTTGGTCTGGGAGAGTTGGGAGTCCTCTCCACTGGATTGACACTTGCTTGTTTTCTGAGTCATACCCATAACACCAACTCTCATCCCCTGTAATGACTTTGTTCAAGAAGTTTGGATCACGTGCAATCTCTGTTTTCAAGTCCTAACACACGTTCATGCGGATGGTTTTGTGCCCCTGTGTGAGAAGGCGCGGAACAAATTTAGCAGCAACACGTCTCATGTGCAAATCCTCCCTCAAAATCCGCTGGAACGAGCTCCAACGGATTCCTGTCGCTGCTGAAATTTGGTCGATCGTGTGGCGACGATCCTCGTTGATTTTTTGGCGGACCTTTTCAATGTTCTCGTTTCGTGATGTTGAAGGGCGTCCAGAACGAGCTTGGTCTTCAACACACATCTCACCACGCTTAAAGCGCCCAAACCACTCGAAAACCTGTGTGGGGCTCATAGCGTCCTCCTGGAAAGCTTCCTGAAACATTTGGCGTGTCTCCGTTGCAGTTTTTTAAGCAGGGAACAAAATTTCACACACACTCTTTGTTCTTTTAAAGTTGCCATAACGACTTCGCAGAGGTAACCCGCCAACAGTCAGAGAAACACAATACCACACTTGCACCTTCAGCTCTACATTGACGCCATCTGCACAGCTCTTTCATGAAGGTCTCTACTAGCAGCATCTAGCGTGAGAACCCTGCACTATGTCTACGCAGCGCTCTCGGAGTCCGGTTTCTTTTGGGTCCCCCCTCGTACACTTAGTTGCAGCTGTAAGGGGATACAACGCTGAAACAACTATCAAGCGATTCGTTTTCACGTATACTAGCTCTGAAATTCCACTCTTTATATATATATATATATATATATATATATGTATATATATACGAAAAAATATTCTGAATTAGGACTTCAAAAATGATTGAGAATGTATTGGACAAATAAAATCAAAGGGTTCTCAGAAATGGCTATAAATTTGACTGTATTTTAAGCCATTTTGTGTGGTTAAAGTTTAGTTTATCTCTTATGGCTTACTAGGAATAGGTATAGCTCACAATATAGAACTGTTCAGAATTATAATCTAGTACCAGAAAATTTTATGTTTACGAGTTATTATACACGCAATGTGCCTTAAATAGCCATATATAGTTTTAACCAAATTTGCTTGGATAATTTTTGATATTATTAAAATAAAGAAAAGATTTAATGGTAATTAGTGAAAGGGATTTTTTTTTTGAAAATGTGTGTATCATATCTTTGAAAGACGAGCTTAAGTACAAAGTTTGGTAAGTAAATAGCGTTTTACGTTTGAGTCATGCTGTTCTCTCTCTCCCTCTCTCTCCTTTTCTCACGCTCACATGCACGCACAACACGTGCACTTACACACAAAGGAACCTTTTTATAAATCTTTCTTCTTTTTTATAATAATAAATCTGAAAGCATAATTTTCCGAGCAAATCTTGAAATTGAGAGAGGACGATAATACCTCTATTTTTATACATAATTGATAGAAATCAAAATTATGGCATATTTTAAGTAAATTGACCATTCAAAGCCACGGAAAATTGTGTATATAATTTAAAATTCCACTGTTTACTTTTTATATTATGTAACATAAGTTATTAACTTTCAAAGATATAAGAGAAGGATTCAAATAAAAATTCTCTGCCATTAACTGCTTTTTATATGGAAAATGTTCATAATTCTTCATTTTTTTTTCAAAAATGTCTGTAACAATTGTGATTAAAGTAGCGTTTATGTAACGTTTTAGCTAATTATATGAATAGTAAAATATATATTTTGAATGCTCTGGGAATGCCCGATGAAATTCTTTTCATTCGGGAGAAAAATAGTATAACTCTGAATAAAGCTAGACAAAAACTTAAACAGTATACAACAAATTTGTTTCAAATAATGTTTTTATGGCATCAGTCATTCCAAGATATTTGTTATTATTGTTCTGCATTTGTCAATATTTCGCGTCATTTGAAGTGCTATGGCTACCAAGTCATTTCTTGCGATATTATTGACAAAGCATACAAATTTAAAGCTAGTCTTTAAGTGATTTACATTTAACTATCGCGACGGTTTTATACATCCCTCTTATGTCCTTAATAAAGTGTGCAATGAAAATATTGCTGTAAGCATTTGTCTAGCAGCATGAAATGAAGGGTTTGAAGATATAAACAGAAAACTAAACGAAACTGTATAGAGACAATAATGTGAAGAAACTCTTAAGATTTTTCTTTGTACCGGGTGTGGGATTAGAAATAGTCTTGCAGAATGTTCTATCTATTGGAGTATCTGTGTAGCATTTGGCATTCCGAAATGCAGAATCCTAGCTTTGCAAGCTGCAGCCCTCATACCGTACTGCACCCGGGAACAATTCTGTAGCTCACACAGGCAACTCTACAGCGGCGTTAATAATTCACACTTTCATCACTTCTCCCCGGATTATCGTTTTCCATTGCATGTTCACTGAAATCCACTGGTCCGCCAGATATCCTGTGCTTTCCTCCACTACGAAGTGGGCCATTTAATACAGTGCAATACGAAAAGAAAGAGGCAATCCCTTTCGAAAGTGTATGATCGATGATGAATACCAACTCTGCTGCTTACTAAGCAAATGTTAAGTTTATCTCAAGAGTTAATAACACTATTAATCAGTGAAACGGTAGAGCCAGATTGAAAAATTCAATGCCATAGCCGGGATTTGAACCACGGATATTCTGGTTGCCATCCAGACGCTCTAACTATTGAGCTACTATGGCCAACGTGCCAACATGACATTAAATTCTCCACCTGACTCGTATTTTTCCCGGTAAATCACTAGGAATTCTCATAAACACATGAGACAAACATACGAGTCAGGTGGAGAATTTAATGTCATGTCGGCACGTTGGCCATAGTAGCTCAATGGTCAGAGCGCCTGGACGGTATCCAGAAGATCTATGGTTCAAATCCCGGCTATGGCATTGACAGTTTCAATCTGGCTCTACCGTTTCATAGCGCGTCCTACACACGGCTGGTGTGAAAGAACAATTAATTTCCATTATTAATCAGGTTGCCTGGAACATTTTTACATAGAAACAGGGACCGTTCAAGGGCTGCATCGTGTACATTCTCTTAAGTTGTATTACTGCATTGTAGCACACTGACTGCAGCGCTAGTTTTGCCTATTATAACAATTCTTGTATAATCGTGTTAGTAAAATTGGAGCAACGTATAACTGTACATATGACTACTTTTGGAACGTTTCAATTTTCAAAACAATTGCAAAATAACAGTTACATTATTTTCCATACCGGTGCGGTCCTTAGTTTATGTGGAGATGTAAACAAAACGGAAAATGTATTATTCTCCACCAGCGACTGCGATCAGAAGGGATATTCGCGCTATTTGTTTCCCACGTGGCAAACATGGGCGCTGTCAGTGGACTTCAATGCAAAGTTTTGCTTTGCCGTATTCGATGTATGAGTAGCTTATGCGGTAGCACTTTTACGTTATCATTAAATGCAAAGGTGTGTGTCCTGCGTAGTTTTTCTTCCCTTCTGTACGTTAAATGCTTATAACCATTGCTTAAATATTTGATATCTTCAGACAACCCTCATTTACAAATTAAAAGTTAAGGCACGAATTTCTTTGCGTAAGCGCTAAATAACTGGGTGTAGTCACTTTGGCAATTACTTACTTGAAAGTTCTACTGGAACGCAACTGAATATATATATATATATATATATATATATATATATATATATATATATATATATATATATTACGTACCTAATTGGAATCTGACAATGGACGAATTCCTTAAACGACTTCCTGATTTTTCCTTTGATAATTCCTGCGCCGCAACAATATATCTACACGCTCAACAATTATTTTTTTTGTTTCTGTTCAAAAATTCAAAACCTATGTCCGAAGAATGGTGTGGAAGTTTGTTTTTCTAAAGCTCGGCAAATCTCGATTATTGTTTACTACTTGAAACACTGTTATAATTGTTGGTGGCTCTTCTTTCAAAGACGAACAGCACTTTTTAACAAATTCATCAGATTCACCTTCTACAACTGGCTTATTCTCGATGTTTTCCTGGGAAAGCCGGCAGAATTTCACAACTTCATTTCGAGCGGCATTAACTTATAACCGCGGAAAACCCAGTTTATTCTGCTGACAAATTAACAATGTCCTCCATTGCTTAAGTCGGACATTTTTCACACAACTTGCGAAACACCTTCAATATAATTTGTTTTTCATCACTTTTTAACGATTTTCCTCTGTGATATAGCATAGCGCACGGAAGCAGCCATGTTGTACAACTGGTTTCCCACTCCATTCTGCTTTTAAACTGCGCATGCGCAGTGTACACTCTGATTAATGCACGCAAATTACGCTTACATACAATACCAAATAAAATACTAATTAATTACTGTTTGACTGTTGCATTTGTAATAACGTGAAGTTGTTTATAAATTTTGCATTCGATTTAAAGCCTTTTAAATGATATGCGAGCTATATTTTTCATCCTCAGAGAGTTACAAGGCTAAACAGCCAATGATGTCACAGACGTACACGTGCTTTAGTTTACATTGCCACATAAACTAAGGACGGCGCCAAGTATACTTCTAATATTGAAACTATTTTTTACATTTCTACATATTGTATTTGTCGTAGCTTGCTAACTCTTCTCTTAAATTATTACCGCAACTTTTGTGTACGTTATGCTACAAATCCATTAAAGAAGGATATTTTTGAGGAAAACGCCATATACTTACAAGTAAAGGATTATACGGAACATGTAATTCCTTATGAATTCAGGTTTCCCATTCTATAAATAGCTTAATTTAAGATTTAAGTGTCATTTTCTCTTTCCTATGAATTGAAACGTTGATGTAATCCATTTCATTTATTTACGAGATGAATGTAGACGCAGTCTCCAGGATTAATGGTGTCTTTATAACTCAAATGAAATAATTTCCATGCATATATTTGTTATAATGGATAAAAAAAGAATGAGAAAGAAAAACATCAGACTTTTTCCTCGCCTCAGTTTAATTTTTGCGCGTTTTGGATTAAACACTGCGAAAGGAAGGTAGCTAAACAGTTGAGGTATTCAACATGGTGTCTGTTTTGTGTTAGAAAGCTAGAGAATGCTGGCCACTTCGTTAGACGTGCATACCTGCTAAGTGTTACTACACTGTTTTCAGGGCGGAGACGTACTACAGGAGAGCATAACAGCGAATGTGAGTGAAGATGCAACAGTTCTCGAGTTCCAGCGTTCAGATGGCACTCTCATCACACAACTCGTTGACTTCAGAAATGTAAGTATTGTATAAATTAGCTAGTTTAATTAACACGAATATATCATGCTCTCTGTATTTAACCCTCCTAGAAACCACTAATGATGCATATGGCCTATGAAGAAAGGAAACTAAAAGTTGCAGCTCTTACGTGATATAATGAGAAACATTCATCATTATTCTAAATTAGTGTTTCTTCATTTAATTACACACCTTATTGTGTTTCTACCCCTCTTGTATAGCGTGATGTATGTCTGCATTTTATTTGAGCAAAACTAATTTAGTATTGGGCTAAGAAATTAAAACATATTACGCCAACTGAACATATTTTGGAACTACTTTATAAGAGAGAAACAGTAGTCGGCACATATTATGCGAAGTTAAGTTGCCTATAAGACGTTATTTATAATATAATAAAGGAACATTCTCATTTATTTAATTTATTTTACAATCTAAATATAAATTTAATAAAATGAGGTAAAAATATTAACTTATTTCTCACAATAATGTTAATACAGTGCTGCTACTACTACCACTAGTGCTACTACTAATAGTAAGTTTGATCATGATCTTAACATAATAAATATATTCTTCACATTCAGGAATAATTTAAACTTGCTCAGTTTAGAAAGATTAAATTATTAGATAGAGAAGTTAAAAGTTAAAATTTAGAAAGTTAAAATGACTAAATACAGTTTTTAAAGAAGACACAAGTCAAGTTATTTGTGAACATGTATTTACTCACGCTAAAATGTAGGTTCATTTTGAAAAGTTTCAGTACTTTGAGTTTTAAATAGGCTAGAGCATTGCTGTGCTGCCATCTGTGTTTGCAATATGCCTTATATTAGTACGGTCTTTCATACATTCAGGCTTCGAACAGGTTACTTTTTTGTGTAATTTACGTCCTCCAACGTCAAGTCATATCGGACGGTGAATGAAATGGGTGAAGTGATGCTCAAATGAGCCCAGGGTCCATAGAGCTTGGAGTTACTCGACATTCGTCTTTGAGAATAAGGGAAAACCCCGGAGAAACCTTATCCAGGTAACTCACCCTGACCGAGATTTGAACTCGGAACCTCTTGAACGTGAGACACACATGCTACCATCTACGCTACCGAGGCGGGCTGCACAGGTTACTGTTTCGCTGCACTTTGACAGGAAAATAGTTACGTGCACACTAGATTTCACTGCGATCTCCCGCTTCACGAGCACTGCTGGCCGTTCACAAACTCAGTAGCTTATAGCATTATATTTTCTTCTCCTATCGCTTATAACCAATATAATAGAATATAAATTATCCTAAAATCATGTACGAAGGCTACTCCTCCCCTTTCGCTCACCTAGTATTGGACTTTAACAAGGTTATTGTTTATCTGAATGAATTGACTTAAAACAAATTAGGGATTGGTCTATAAGGGACATATTTGGACATCAAATGAGGAGCTACCACCTAGGTTAGAAAAGAGGCGAACATAATTGTAAACTATTGGCATCTGTACAATTTCGTGTGTCGACTGAACTACTAGTAAGCCCTTTTCGCTCTAAATAGCAATCTCTCTGATTTTATGAGTTAAACATTGACTCATTGGCCGAATAAGCTCTTCAACAGCAAGGGAAAGTTTTACAATATTGGCAGAAGAGAACGAAGCAGCAGGCAAAGCAACAAAAGAGGCTACAACACACTCGTATATTATATCAGACAAAGCTATCGCTGCCCTTCACCAAGATGTAATCAGAACCATACCAATTAAATTACTAGAACATTGTCACAAATAGCTCTCAGAAATCTAACATCAAAAGCTCAATATTCTACTGTACGCTTCTAGAAGTCAGAACAAATTCAAATATCTAGGCTGAGGAAAGGCTATTCCAGACTCAAAGTTTGATTCACTTTTCTTGTCTCCTAAGAAGGAAATGTAAAGGTGAAAGTGAGTTTTTGTGCTAATTGATGCATCAGGTTCATTTGTTACTCAGATAACATTCTTGTTTGTTAGGCGATACAGGCCATGCTAGAAATGTTATACACAATGTAGGTACTTAGTTTAATAGGTGTGCAAATGTGTTCGAATTAATACACACATCACTGAAGATACTAAAAATAAGTTTATTAAAGTTTTTCAATAATAGAGATGTCGTGTCTATTACTGGATGTGTCCTCAGTCGAATTGTTACTGTTAGTGAAATATTGTAAATAAGTTTATTCAAGTAGTTTAATACGATACGTCCTCAGCCGATATTAGTATCTGCAACTCCCTCAATTAAAAACTGTTTAGTGGTATTCTCTAATATATCTTTACTGTAGTACTGATCTTTACGTGTTGTTTACATGTCGACAATTTTATGACCTATTTCTTCAAACCACGTGTAATAAAAATGCTCGACGTACTTCAATTTAAATATAGTGTTATTGCTACCGACCCTCTGCCCAGATCACTTTAATGTAGCCCAGTCTCAATGCAGTATGGCCATTTTATTCTAGAATTTTGTCCACTAAATACTTTATATATTTATGTTTGTGACTTTTATTAAGTTGTAAAGCTTGTTATCAGTCATGTTTTCTTCGTGTAGTATATTTTCTGGTTTTTTTCCTCAAAGAATTTGAAGTTGGAGGCTTTATTCTTGAGTATTATCGAATGATGAATTATAAAAAACATCAGGTCGCGCCGTGACTGAGAAGCTGGACCGCTCGACTCTCACCAAAGTGGCCCTGGTTCGATCCCAGGCATCCGCAAAATGAGATTTTTGGTGGACAACACGGCGCTGAGGCCGGTTCTCTCCGGGATCTCCGGTTTCTCCCGCCATCTCATTCCACCGGTGCTCATCTTCATCTAATGCATCATCAGTGTCATTCTGTCGGAAGGCCCTGTCAAGACTTGGCGGTAACCTCTTCCTACGACACTTACTCTGCCGTCCAGTTGCCGCCTGCAATGCCGTATGTAGTAAAAGCGGGCGTTAAACACTTAACATTTCATTTTCAGTTCAAGAACAACTGAGTTTAGGGGTAGATTTGAAATGAATTTTTAACCACTATATGTAATTGGTGATGTACATTTCCTTATCATAATCTACCGATTTCTTATTTGATTTATATATGAGGAAGCTGTTGGAAACACAATCTTGTTCACCCCCAGCATAAATAGTGATTGACGTTGGATACCAGAGCCGTGAAGCTTGTTATTGCCATCAGTTCATCCTTTGGGGTTGGTGTAACTGATGTTGTGTTTGTGTAAATAATTAATGTGCCTTCTTTTGATGTAAACTTTTGTATGACTTTCAGATAGTCTTTAGTTTAGAACGAATCAGCTGTTTGCTTTTGTTTTGGTCCTTTTCCCACTTGGATCCAGTTTAAGGATAATTTTCTACCCTAAAAGTTAATTCTGTCTCTTAAAATAATATGTAGTTTAGCTACTGTAGGAGTCTTTCTTTTACTGGACATAATAGTTTTTCTAACGATGCATTTGTCGTCTAAATCGATTATTCACTTCGGTACTTTGTGATTTTTGCCTGGTGTTCCAAAAGATGTGCTCTCATTTTCATTTACTTTTGCATTCCGAATAATTATTTTTTTCGCTCTTTCTAAGACTGCTGTTGCAACTCGATTTTGAAATTTGAAATTTTTGTGAAAAAATTTCCTATGCAAGCAGTGTTGCTTTTAGCTGTGATTTTCATGTATGCCCATACATATTTTTAAACTCTACTTCATGTTGTGCTTTGTGTCCTAATTTAGAAAGTATTGCTGGCATATTTGATTTACGCATGGTCACAGTTCTCAAAGCAAGGTTTTATTCAAATGTATGCTGCACAGCAACTGTGATTTATTAAGAACTATGTACCAGATGCAGATGACACGACTACATCCCTCTCCCCTCCTGTTGTATGTAATTTCCTTAAGCATGATATGATCTGACAAGTCAAATCCAGGGATCAAGAACGATGAGTCCAACCGCACCTCCACATCGTACACCATGTGTACACATCATCGTACACATCATCAGTCACATAATAACTGAATCTCCATTATGATCTAAATACAAAGAGATACTAACAACCTTCCCTGAGAAAAGGGCAGATTTGTTGGAACCCGATTTTACGGACATAATTTTTCGCACTAAAATTCAATCTTATTAATTATATTCTGTTAGCTTAATGTGAAACAAATACGCCGTAGTCATTTCATTGTTGGTACTCCTGGTTCCCGCCTATGAGAACCAGGCAAATTCAGACATGTTCAGTATCGCCTACCGCTGCAATGGAGGTAACATGCAGTTAAAGTTGATGTTAGAGGAAGATCCGGAGTTTATTTTAAATGTAATCATTGCTGATGAAACTTGGCTACATAATTTTGATCCTGGCAGCAAACAGCAAAGCTCAGTGTGGAAATCTCCTTTATCATAAACCCCCAAAATGCAAAAGTGGTTGCTTCTGCTGGGAAAGTTATGGTCATCTCATTCTTTGATATTCATGGAATGGTTTATCAGCATGTTGTACCTGCACACACATCAGTACCTGGACAACACTACAGGGATGTCCTGAAAACATTGCAAGTCTACACCAGGCGCAAAAGACCACATTTCCGTGAAGCAGGCTGGATGTTGCACCAAGATAATGTGCGACCGCACATTGCCAATGTTGTTGCTGAATATAATGCAAAAGTCAACGTGAAGTGCATCTCTCAGCCTCCCTGTAGTTCGGATTTAGCCCCATGTGACTATTTTTATTCCCTAACTTGAAGAAACGTCTTCGTCGGAGGCATTATCCATCATCAGACGCAGTGGTGAAGGCTGCGGAGGCGATTTTGAAGGATCTCTCAAAAATGGTTTCCAGCATGTCTTTGAAGACTGGCAGAAACGCTGGGACAAGTGCATCGCATTCAGGGGAGATTATTTTCAGAAGTACCATCAAAATTATGAGTATGAGTAAAGGTGCATTGTCAAAAAAAGCGATCATTATTTATTGAACAGCCCTCGTACAAGAAAACTCATACCATCTACTGATCCAAATGCGTCTGGAGAAGAAAGATGTAGCAGGGAGAATAATAATACCCCTATGAATTAAAATAGTATAAATATTACGTCAAGTAAGACACATTTCACTTTACAATAAAATTTAATAAAATGTTTTGTTTAAATGTTTCTGTGTATTGGTATAAAACTTATTGTAATACATACACGTACATTTTCAGCCAGGCAAAACTGTGCAATCTTTATGGTGCATGATTTGCTGGAGAGTATTATAACATTAAATTGATTTTTATTATCCCATTGGCATAACTTTCTGAGTAAGACTTCTCTAAATAGTCCTTACCTTTTACCCGTATGACTATTGCATAACTCGTAATGAACCAATCTTAAGAGAAAAAACATTCCTTTACAACAAATGTAGAACAAGTTAAAGCATATAATTTATGGTAAATGCATTTTTGATACAGTTAACTATTTCCAAAATATTCATCATTACTGTTTTAAATTTTTAAATATATATGTTTTTCTCAAATGTGAATTTATTCGTTCTTTTTTTTCCTTTTTCGATCATGCAAAGAGAACGGAATTTGAAAGCCATTCATATAGCGACGACCTTAAAAGATTGGAGTTTCTCCCTATTTCCATTGTGTCTACAAAAGCATTTCTAGAAATGTTTATTTCAATTATCACCAATTAATGGAAGAATAAGCCTTTGTAAGCATAATTGGTTTTGAAATGTGAATATAAGACAATACTTTTTTTATAATAAACGTGGAATTTTGGACTACTGTAGGAAAGGAATCTGAATCGGTATCAGTGAATGTTGAATATAATTCCCTTACTTTTTATGCATATGGTTCAGGACTTTGATTTTGGTACTATTAAGATTTTTTTTTTTTTTTGTAAATTACGTCCTCCAACATTAATGGCCGTGCCGTTGCTCAGTGGTTAGACGCTTGGCTCTCACTAAGGCGGCCCGGGTTCGATCCCAGGCGACCGCAAAGTAAGATTAGTGGTGGACAACACGGCGCTGGGGCGGGTTTTCTCCGGGATCTCCGGTTTCCCCCGCCATTTAATTCCACCGGTGCTCCATATTCATCTCATGTATCATCAGTGTCACCGCCTGCGGTGCCGTATGTAGTAAAAGCGGGCGTTAAACACCACACATTTCATTTCCAACGTTAAGTCATATCGGACAATGAATGGGATGGGTGAAATGATGCTCAAATGAGCCCAGGGTCCATAGAGCTTAGAGTTACCTGACATTCGTCTTTCAGGATAAGGGAAAACACTGGAAAAAACCTGATCCAGGTAACTCACCCTGACCGAGATTCGAACTCGGGAACTCTTGAACGTGAGGCAGACATGCTACCACCACGCTACCGAGGCGGGCATTAAGATTCTGAACAGTGAACCAAAATCCGAGTGAAAATAGGATTTGTTGCACTGATCCGGTATTGCACCCAAAGCCAGAGACTCACGACTAGAACCTGCAATGTGGGTGTGCATACTGTATCGCGTATTGTGAAGCAGGGCAAATCTTCTATCAGAGAAATTGAGAACCTTTATTTATTTTATTTAAGCTAGCAACTCCTCTACAATTAATCGTTTCCAGAAATGTAAGTACGTTATTTTCAGTAAATAAGCATGTTAATATCGAATGTTCTAGTTTACAATGTTACCTTAATTATCTTTTGCTGCGTAAGTTTACGTTCTGTCAATTTGTCACACGACAAATGCTACTTTCCTCGTTCCCTCTCCCTATCTTCCTTCTCTGGCGCATCAATTGGCAACAGGGCAGCGCGTGCACGCATTGGTTCAGCTTATATGCGTTCTAAAACTGTACGCCGTATAACAGAGATATTTATGCATGCCTATCACACACGAATGTGTACGATCAATCTGTTTAGATGCAATGATATATTCTGGACAGCAACGTGCATACATTGGCAGGCGCAAGAAATCATATACATGTAACGTGGTTTAATATCGTGAAGAAGAAACAAAAGAGAATCAAAATCCCTTTTTGTGAAGCAATAAAACCAGTGACTGCAATGGTAATTTACATTTGTGTATGAAATGTGATCTATTTGTGTTTCGTTACTTACTGTACGCAAATTTACAAATATTTTGACCTTCTGTAATCAAGATAACGAACGAACACAGCGCTGCGTCACTGCTAATATGCCTCCACGCTCTGTCATGTACAGTCTGGTTTTTTAAAGAAAATACACGAATTTAATCTGTTTCTCCACATGGGGAGCTGTAATGTTGCCAAGAAGCAGATAGCAATGCACTAATATCTCCCCTCTTTACCCTCTCAGTACCGGAAACATAAACAACCGTTCGAGTTTGTCACCTCAGCGAAAACATGTACATTTAATCTATATTATCTTACTTTAAGAACAAAAATAAGTTGTTCTCAATCCAAATTCACTGCTTTGTAGTGTCTTCACAGCTGTGAGTTTTTAAAAATAATTTATTAAACGACTTTGCCAATTGTCATGATCCTATGAGCGCCGCCAGTGTGCCGGAATCTTGACTTACTTCACGAGTTCTTTTACATGCAGTAAATTTATTGACGTGGGGCTGTCACTTTTAAATGCACTTAAAAATCATCGGTCAGGTCCGGGTTTCAATCCGTGACTTTGGGATCAGTAAACCGGTGTCTCAACAACTGAGCCACCCAAACCAACTTCACGAGTGTGAAGATGAATTTTGGATCTGCGTCCCTCTCTCTGCACCCTCTCTTGATTATACATTGAAAAAAAAAGTTGTATAAAATATATTTGTGAGCAAGATACCTGATGTCATTATTCCTATAGAGGATATATGCCTTTCATATCGACGTCCTCGTCGCTTTCTTCACCATTACGTTGCTACTCCTTCTCCTCCTCCTTCTCCTCTACCTCCAAAATATAACACTCCGACTGTAAGCTGATCTTTGTTTTGGGCCATGAATCCTCTGTCTACCTCTAATCCTACTGTCACCAAGTCTTGCTTCCATAACGGGCATTTTGTTGGTCTTTCAACAAAGTAGGCTAACAACAAACAGCCCAACTGAATGCACAAGAAAACTCTGTTTTCCGCACACAACTAGCGATAACTGAACTGAGGAATAGGTGATTAACCAGTTTAAGCAATGCAACCTTTGTTTACGTTTACAAAGCTTCGAGCTTCCCCTCTTACCCTCCACATCCCTGGTTAGAGAGTTGTCATGTATCTTCTTTATCCTCAGAAGAAAACTAGGCAAACAAGTCTAGCTGTCGTAGCGTAGTCGGAATGAGTGACTGAGTGGAGAATATTGCAGTCATCCTACGCTGCAGGCAATCTGGGCAAGGAAAACATAATTTATATACATCTGCACATAAATAGCACATATAATATACCTTCTTCGTTTTTCAGCAGTTCATCAACGCCACTGAAACTATGTTTTGTAGCACATTTCCATGCTTAATAGAACAAATGAGAAGGGTTTCCTAATCTCTAATTGCTAATTTCCACTCGTGGGTACGGGATTTTCTACATAGCAAGGACTGTGTCCACTCAGCATCGTTAGGATTGTGGGGAGTTGTAGACTTACCAGCATTCCGGCTTGCGGGGGAGAATGAGTACATAATCTCCCGGTGTTCCTTGTATGATCGCTATCTCTGCATGGACTTGGTAGTTCGGACTGCTGTGGCGTGAAGAGAGGTCTACTAAGTTTCACCTTTCTTATCTAATGCTTTGAGATAAGGCTCAAAATCCTGGTAAGGAAATGGGATAACATATTCACTGTTCGAATGGATGGAGACTAGCTGCTTTGTCTACCAAATGTCTTATCCACGAGGAGTCAGTTAATATATAACGGTACCTTATATCAGAAATTCACAACCTTTTCCAGTGGCGTACCTTCATTACATTTAACATAGGGTATTTAGTGTAACAATAAGAAAATTTTTGCAAGAGAAATACACGATTTTGTGGCACAAATGTAAAAAAAATCTTTACATTTATAAGAATACAGAGATGAATTTAGTTAGTTACTTCTTGCATGTAGCATTTATATTTATACATTAATTGGAGAAAAAATCGAGTCCTGTTCAATGGACTGCTCTATGAAATGTCTTAAAATATGGCGATTGAATGCCTAAACACATTTCAACAAACACATACTCCTGACACTGGTATTAAAAACAAATCGTGCAAATGAGTTTTTTCCTAGACGTTAAATCTGCTAGTTTTTGTTTTGTTTGTAATTTACGTTCTCCATCGTTAAGTCATATCGGACGGTGAATGAAATGGATGAAATGATGCTCAAATGAGTCCAGGGTCCATTGGGCTTAGAGTTACCCAACATTCGTCTTTTTAGGATAAGGGAAAACTCCGGAAAAAACCGTATTCAGGTAACTCACCCTGACCGAGATTCGAACTCGGGACCTCTTGAACGTGAGGCAGGCACGTTGTCATCTACTCTACCAAGGCGGGCGTTTTCTCTAATAACATTCCAACGGCTTGTTTTAAATTACCATGCTCAATGTCAAAATAAAATTTTAAAAAGAAAGGATTTATTGAATTGTTTGCAAGTACTTCGTGTCGATCACACATTACGGTAAAATCGGGATGTTTTCCTCTCAGTCCCTAATATGGTAAATGTGAAACCACATTACAAATTGTGTATTTTGCACTTACGTATATTGCTTTTATACGAGATATTTTGTTGCTTTGTTCTGTAATGGTGTCCTCTATTGAATACTTATTATTAGAAGTAATGGATTATTTGTGGAGCTATTTCCACTTTACACTAATTGCTCCCTTTGCTTTTCGAACGGAATTATCTAATTACTTATCCATGTTCTGGTTTACTTCTTCTGAATTTGGCACAAACGAAGTACAAATCTTAAAGTTTAAGTATTCAAATCTTGTATTTAATAATAATGTAACTCCATGTGTGAATACATTTCACAGATAAATAAACCACAAAATGTTTATTATTGTTATCTAATCAAAACGCTTCGAGCTGTGCTCTGTCATTGTCGTAGAACTGAAATTTAACATCCATATTCTCTTTATGCTTACTACACAAAATTGATTTGTTATTATGTACAATGTATTGTTTTCGTTTAATTACATTAAAACGACAAATATCCGTTGTTTGTAAACCACATTGATTTGCCTTATTTGCTAAAATATTTACACACCATCGGGCTGTAGCTAACGTACTATCGGATGAGAATATATTTATAAGAGGACATGCTCTGTAGCAGTAAACTATTTCTGTTATTTTGACGTTTGTGGTTTATAGATTTCTAGTATTGTAGTTCACTAGTTTATTGTGTTTCAGGGTGTACAAATATTGAAGGCGCTGGTGCTGGGAGAAGAGGAACGTGGACAGAGCCAGTATCAAGTGATGTGTTTCGTGTGCCATTTTCAGAAGGGAGAGTTCATCACTTCCGATGCCATGTCCAAACTTAGACAGGTACTGATTTGTTTTTGATTACAAAGATTTTCTAATAGAGCAGCTAATATTTCACCTCACTTCGATGCACTACTGTAAAGAGTAGGAAAAGAGTTCCTTTGATTACTGAAATCTTGACGTTCTAGTGAACTGGCACGAAAGAACATTTTACCAAGAAGGTAGAAGTAATGTGAAACATGACCTAACTCTAATGAGGATAGCACAATCTTTTTTGTGCATCACAAATATTGTTTGTCCTAAAATATGTTTAACAGCACTTATTGAAATACTATATTGCCTGAAATAAGTATTTCCCGGTACATCTACAATAGTATCCGCGTATTTCGTAAAAGTTATTAATTACAACTTAAGTTTCCTAAGAGAATGTATGTAGGCATTACTTCACATTCGAGATAATTCTTGTCTATTCACCATTTTCCATTCTTCATGTTGTGTTTTCACTTTAGAATTCATTTTAAGTTTTCTGCAATCCATGCATAAACGATTCTTTATAAACCATTATCACCTGCAAAGTGACAGGTTTTGGAAATATTTTTTTTTACGCTTTGGTCAAGAATCTTTATTGATGAGAGCTGACTTTTTCATGCCATTTCTTTGCTCACGCAAGTCATTTATTATAAAAGTATTATATTTTTATCCATCCATAATGTTTGAAAAGATCTTAAGTGCAAAGTTGAAAGTTTATGTGCAGGGGTTTGCAGAATATGTCATAACATTTTAAATTTTATTGAAATTAAATCTAGCTTATGTAGGGAACTTCATAAAGAAGTAGACTTTTTCACACCCACAGTTATTTCAGAATGCGAAACTGTATATATACACGAATATTTAAGGAAGTTTGTCAAAACACTTTAGATTTTCCTTGAAATTTGGGATAGATCAGATATCTTTCCATAAGATTTTAGGCGAACCATTGTACAAAGTGTTATTTTTCCTTGTTTGCTTTTAATATAAGTCCTTCAAAGCTGTGTCATATCGAACGATGAATCAAATGAGTGAAATGATGCTCAAATGAGTCCAGATTCCATAGAACTTATAGTTACCCGAAATTCGTTTTTCAGGATAAGGGAAAACCCGGAGAAACCTTATCCAGGTAACTCATCCTGACCGAGATTCGAACTCAGACATCTTGAACATAAGAGGTAGAAACGCTATCATCTACGCTACCGATGTGGACCTTTTCTTTGTTGAAAACCTTTCGTACAGCACACAAGGGTAGATACTAGTGATGCATTAAATGATAAAGTTAAACAGTGAGATTTAAAAAGCAAACTACTATTCCATTATATAATTACACTGGTATCACAAATAAGTTCACCGCAGTAAAGAGGAAGTAACTCATATCACTGATTTACCCCACTTGGGAAGGATGTTCTGATTGGCTAAAGTTCGATATAAATCGATTCCTACACACGCTACCCCGACACCTTGCAGATACGCAAATTCCTTCTAATTTATTTAAAGCAAAAGCAATCAAATTCGGGATTTCAATTTGTGAACTGATTTATAGCATTTAATTAAGGTTGCTTTAAGTTTGTTTTATAAATGAAAACTAAAATGTTCGTTTTTCTTAATGTAATTGGGCGAAACATTGGAGCCATGCGAAAAATTCTGGTGGACATGTGTGATGCATGCTTTCGTTCGGTGGTTGGAAGAATGTGTCACCCGTAATGGCGGGCACTTACCAAGTGTAATTTTCAAACATTGCTATTTGTTGCCCAATGCCAACAAATGGCATATTTCTATGTTATTTAAAGCCAGAAAAAGTGACAACTAACAGCAGGGTGGCAATGACAGGGGTAAGAATATGTAAACATAAGCTGGAGATGCCAGATGGTTAGAAAGAATATATGAAACGGCCGTGGAATCCGGAACAATGTTTGCTGTGGAGATATTGGGCACGTCAGAGATAAAAACTCAATTGAACCAGATCTATGGATTGTTTTGCAAAGAACTACCAGGACTGCCAAAATCGGCAGCAAGAGAGGTGGCATTACTAGAGCTGGGAAATACAAAATGGCGGCGAATAACAGAGAGAATACTGAAATTCTGATATAAGTGTATTAAAGGGCAGAAAGGGAAATTATTGAGTCTGTGCATGAAGCAACAGAAAAGCATTAAGTACAGAAACAGTTGGTGGGAGAGTTGGAAAGAACGGTTTCGAAGATAGGCATGGGAGATTTATGGAGAGCAGAGGAGAAATTATTCCATAATTTCCAAAGGCTTCCTTTTTACTACTTTCATGTGAAATAAGATGTGAAATTATACCGAATCCTGGTAAAATTAAATCATAACTGGACGGAAGTGAGAAATAGGGTACAATACATAGATAGGCAAGAGATATGAGAAAGTATATAAGGAAAGAAAATTTGAAAATTTTATAAACAATTAAAGACAGAATGTGGTAGGGAATAATTTATAAATCAACGTGACAAAGCTGGAAGAGAAAGCTTAACATGGATGAGAGCAGAAATAATTTATTTAAAAGGTTTGAGAAGTAATCAGGAAGGGATATGTGAATTTTGTTCAGATGAAGAGGGAACTGTTCATTACCTGGTAGAATGTAAGAAATTAACAAATTGGAGGAGAAAAATATAGGATAAGAAATGGGACAGTGTAAGCAACGAGGTGGTGACGTTACGCATGTTATCGGGGACGGGTAAAAAGCAAAATAGATGTATAGGAGAATTCCTATTTAAGTTAAGAGAAAGGTGGACTAGGGTAAAAGAAGTGAAGGTCAAGAAGAAATGACACCAAGCTGCTCAGGAAAACCAAAGGCTTATGGCCAGGGGACCTGAGTTAGCGAGTAAATCTTAGGGTCAGCAAATACATGTTAATTAATAATTAAAAATATATATTGTTCCAATACTTTCGTCATAATGCATTTTTAATTTACTACTAAGACTTGTGCCCAACTCTATATTTCCGAAATGGTTCACTCTACAAAAAATCGAGTAAAGCATATATTGTGTATTTTAACGAGATCCATATGTTTAGTGCAGTAAGAATATATCTCTTACATTTTGCGAGTTATGAAAAAGTTACCCAGAATGAAGGCGTCTTCTGAGGACATTTACAAAAAATGCAAGATATACATTTCAGTTTTATTAGTCATGAAAATATCTTAAACTGTAATATTTTAATCAAAATGTTGGAACCACTTTTGAGAGTATCAAACATTTCGAAAAATGTTCGATAGGTGAAAAATAAAAATAAAATAAAATCTGCATATCTAATAGCCCGGTTTCTGGAATCTATACCAGGCCTTATTATGCAAACTTCATTTTTAACTTTATTAACTTCCAAATCAGATTTCACAAAACAATTTACAAATATTGCAGATATAATCTACTTTCTAACTTAACGAACTAACTAAACCTAAAGATTACTGGATTACAGTAACCTTACAGATATAATCTATCTAAAACAATCTTTTTCTACTTTACTTCTACTTCAACAATATAAATCAAATCTACATTTCTACTACAGCTTTAATTCTTATAACAAGCTACGAAAGACTGTTTTCTACAGTTTTAAAATTTCATCTTCTGCAACTGTTATCCAAAGCTTCCTCCTACTGGTATCCATCTCCTAAAGGAACTGGCATAAGTAGATGGAGCTGGTTCGTCAGTTCCAGACATCCAGGTAGTCATCTCTCCGGTTCTGCATAATCAGTTGTCTGTCCGCTCTGACACCCTCCATATATATCTTCTCTCTCCTGTTATTCTCTTTCTGTCTTTCTGTCTTTCTGTCTTCTTTCTGATGTCCATAATTGGCATCTTAAGTCAGGTCATCAAGTCTGTTAATCTGTATCTTCAGTTTCTCTTGGTCCTATTTCCCCTCCGACGATCTCTTAAGTTATATTCTTTTCTCATAGATTGAAATGTTCTTACATTTCCTTCTTGAAATATTTTGTTGCGGGTCATATATTCCTCCAACGCCTTAACGGATATTATTTGAGACATATTTTCTGAATGTACATAATCTTCTGCATCTCTTAAGATGTTCCATAAACATTTTCCTTGAAGTTTCCTTCGACCGTCTTCTACTAGTTCACTATATTTATTGCACTCAAAAATAACATGTTCAGGCGAATCTAAACAGTTACATTGCTCACATAAATCTTAGTTATTCTTCCCTATTCTTTTTAAATATACATTGTATGGGCCATGTCCTGTAACAAAATGAAAAAAATCCTTTTCTTGGTTTTGTATATTCCACTTTTAGCCTCTCCTTTAATGTCGGGAAATAAATCATGTACTCTTCTTCCTACGTGTGCATTATCCCACTCTTCTTGCCATTCTTTTAATAAATAATTTTTCACTTATTTCCTAGTATTACATCTTTTTCCCATAATTTTAAAAACATTCCCATATTCTTCCTTCTTTAGCCAATAAGTTGCATCCCTTAATCTAATGATGTAGTCAAAAGGCCAAATTCCCGCTACTATTAGTAGGGCCAAAGTAGATGTTGTTTTTGTAGCTCCGCTGCAGCGAAGTAATATTTGTCTCTGAGTTTTTTGGATTATATTTTCCGGATTATATTATTCGATAGGTAATTTGGTTTGGGGGAAATATTCTCAAGAGTCTTCGTATCGCATCCTTGAAAGATGCTGAACTCGACCTTTTGTTTTTGAGTTATGCTGTTGACAGAAACACGCATATGCACGCCCACACGCACATGAACCCATACCTATATATATTTTCTAGAGAACATGGCAGTTCCACTGAAATGTCGGAATTGGTTGGATGAAAAATAATGCTTTTCGTGCTTATTCATCGTAGCTACATAGTGGAGAAAGTAAAAACGAAATATATTTCTAATAGCAAACTTGGTATTTACGCTCAGCATCAATCAAAATTATGACATTGAGATTTTCAAGAAAATATCCCTAATACAAGTTATATCATTTATGTGTAAAGTTTCTCAAATTTTGATTTTCATAAAAACGTCTCTAAGATTTTAATTAAAATACCATATGTTTTAAATATTTTTACGGCAAATACATTTATATCTTGATCTCTCTGGTGATAACCTCGTAAGTCCACTTCATTCTTAATGTTTATATTACGTTAAAACTTTCAATGACAATGTATACATTTTATACCCTCCCTAGTGCCTTATATGTTACAATTATTTACGTGTAGTTAAAGAAGCTCTTCGTTTATATTCTCTAGCCTGAATTTTATTCGGTCTATAATAAAAACTTAAATTTTTCATTTTATGTCTTACTTAGATTGTTGTCTGCTCCTTCTACATTTAATAGTTTAGCTATATTCTTTTCTTCTATGTATTTTTGGTATATGGTTTTAATGATTTACTTAAGCTTTTGCCTTTATCAGGTGCGTTCGCTACTAATTTGAGATTTAATGCATATGAATTGGAAAATAACTTATTGTGCATTTCATATTTGTTTAAAATTGATATACCTCAGGGCAGTTTCTGTGTAAAGCCTTGTAAGCATTATAGTTTTACAATTTCCCCTCAAAATGTACATTACAAGACGAAAATTTGTGAACGCATCTGAATGTAATGCGTTGTGTAATTCACGTTATTGTTTGTTTAACGCTCGACAGAAAAATCCAGGCACAATCCGTACGCCTGAAGAAGACAAGGGTAGAGAGAATTTCACAATGGACCTGTTCGTGAACGTAGCAAAGTCAGAAGCCATCTCACACCATATCGCAAGCTTGTGCAGCGAAGCTGGGGATGCTACATACACGAGGAAATCCGACATCAACCTCTGGGCATCACAACCAGGTTGGTAATACTCTTTATAATAATAATAATAATAATAATAATAATAATAATAATAATAATAATAATAATAATAATAATAATAATAATAATAATAATAATAATAATAATAATAATAATAATAATAATAATAATAATAATAATAATAATAATAATAATAATAATAATAATAATAATAATAATAATAATAATAATAATAATAATAATAATAATAATAATAATAATAATAATAATAATAATAATAATAATAATAATAATAATAATAATAATAATAATAATAATAATAATAATAATAATAATAATAATAATAATAATAATAATAATAATAATAATAATAATAATAATAATAATAATAATAATAATAATAATAATAATAATAATAATAATAATAATAATAATAATAATAATAATAATAATAATAATAATAATAATAATAATAATAATAATAATTAATAATTAATAATAATAATAATAATAATAATAATAATAATAATAATAATAATAATAATAATAATAATAATAATAATAATAATAATAATAATAATAATAATAATAATAATAATAATAATAATAATAATAATAATAATAATAATAATAATAATAATAATAATAATAATAATAATAATAATAATAATAATAATAATAATAATAATAATAATAATAATAATAATAATAATAATAATAATAATAATAATAATAATAATAATAATAATAATAATAATGATGATGATGATGATGATATAATAATGTCTTGTCACTAGTTCATATGGTGTAGTTGAAACACATACAAAACTCCATTTGGGGCCAATTGTCTTAAAATCTTTAAAATTATGCGCCATATAGAATTTTAGTTACATGACAAAAACGAGAGTAACTGTCACTATGCTCATACTTGTATTCACTTGAGAGTTTAATGTCGTCATCTGTGTTCTATTGGAGCACCAAGTATCTGCTGCGGAGTAGAATCGAAACGCCCAAAACTGAAGTGACCGCTTGCAAGTAGCTGCTGGATATCCCTCGTGAGTTCTGTGCCGGCACTCTTTACATATGTCATGTGTAGACCGCTGGGTAAACAGGAGTAAACCACAGGGATAAACAGTCCCTTCCGTACAGTGCCGTGTTATTATGTCTATATTTTCTTACGTATTCTGGACTCATTTTCGGGTACTTCCAGCTACACTCCACACTCGATTTTTGGTACAGAGGCGCCACATAGAGCAGAGAGGATGCCATTAAACTCTCAAGCGAATACAGTTATGAGCATAGTGATGGTTCCCTTGTCAGGCTTCGTGAGTTCCATTTCAATCAAGAAATGTCTTTTTATAAACATGGCGTGATATATCTTATTTCCCGAACTTCGTATTTGTAGGTGTGACCAGGAAATCTGGTTTGTAGCTTTAAGCTCCATAACCTCTGAAGGTGGGAGTGAGATAGAGGTTGGAGTGCTTACCTTTAAGTCGGTTGAACATTAGACTCAGTGACAGCTTAAGCATAAGTGCATTGATTCTGTGCCTAGGTAGCACGTCTGCCTCACGTTCAAGAGGTTCCGATTTTGTATCTCGGTCAAGATGGATAAAGTTTTTTTTTTTTCGTTTTATTTCCTCATCCTGAAAGACAAATTCGTTTAACTCATGACCCTGGGCTCATTTGAGCATCAGTTTACACATTTTATTTATCGTAAATCCGATACGACAACGTTGGAGGACTTAAATAGAAAAAGGCTGATAGTGCCACATTACTTCGGTTTAATATATAATTACATTACAGTTTAATTATATATAATTAAATAATGTTTATATACAATTGTCATTTATCAAACGAGTAGAGATATCCGACTGTGATTGAAAGAAATAATTAAAATCATGTTCAGTTATATGTATTGTCGCGGTAACGCACATAAAAGGTTCGCGCGGAGCGTAAACGCGGCTTGTTTACACAAAGGAACTGAGAAAGATAACAGTCGGATAGTGCACACAAAGAGCCGGCAAATAAAGATAGCTGAGATAAAGGACTTGCCGGCCCAGATAGGGTTTCATGTTTGGAAGGTTCTAGTGATATCTGGATTGACAGAGAATAGTGATTTTCTTATTTGTTCGAGAAATCTCTCGAATTTATGAATGAGATATATAAGAGATTGTGACACGCCAGTGGAGTTGTAAAACAGTTGCGGGAGAGATAAGCAGTAAAACAGCTGTGAGGTGTTGTAACAGGAGATTTGTAAATAGATCACTGTTTGTTATTGTCAACGACCTCGGGTTGTAGATTGTGATGTGTAATGTAATTCTGCTGCTACGAAGTGTGTTTCTACGCAAATAAAGAACATTTAGAATTTCGGCAAATTGGACTTTTAATTCTACGAACCCACAAAGTCACAGCATAATGAAATATGTATACTGCTGACTTTTTCTTTGAGTGCACATTGCCCGCACTAAGCGCCAATACAATGACAAATGTGACAAACCATGTCCGTCGTACTCGGAAGTTTATCCCTTTCCCCAAGGAAATATCATAAAATTTATAAATAAATTACCGAACAATATATCAATTTAGGACACTGTTGTAGTGAAATAATGTTTGTTCTCAGTAATTTTTTTTGTATTATTCTGGCATATATTTTATATCCACTATTTAGAAGAGCAATACCTCGATAATTCAAATTTGATTTCGGTCTCCTTTTTTATAAATTGGTTTGACTTATCCTTGTCGTCATGTAGTTGGTATTCTGTGTTCCTCCCAGCACATATTAAAATGTAAAAAATCTTAATTTTAAAACACATATCAGCACATTTAATTAATTCGTAGTTTATCTCATCTGGGCCACTAGCCCTTCTATTATTTTCATATTTTAAGGATACTTTTACTTCTTCCTCAATTCTTTTGAATATATTTTCCCAAATGTTCCTCTTTTTTCCATCCTTTCTCTTTGTTTATTTCTTTCTCTATTTTATTCTGTGTCTCCATATTCGCAAATTCGTTACTACTAGAACCAGTTGAGGTCATTTCCGCATATCTCTCATTGAACCTATATTTCTTAATGATGAATAAAACTGAATAATTTTCTATCATAAATAATGTAGTATGAAAGGAAAGGTCGTCTTTAAATGAGCGGTGCAATAAAGGATATGTAACGATTCTTAATGCAAAGAAGATCGTTTGTGTTGTATATCGATTTGTTGAAACAGTTATCCAATTCCCTTACTAATTGTATTAAATGTTTGGAAAGAAAAATGTCAACTTTTGTATTGTGTTTTGAAAGTCTTAAGACCACGACAGTAAGGTACACAGGAACATCATTTATTCGAGCTAAGTGGGACGGCTGGAGACTTGGATTAGCGAAAATCCAGATAATTTTTAACTAAAACATTTAATTAATATATTTTTAATCTATTAAAAATGTTTAATACTAACAAGAATAAGAAAAGCTTTTTTGGCTTAAATATAATACTATTCTCATCCTTATTTGTTAAATTGTGCATTGTTTTTTACTTCTCCAAATTTCTGGTGCATTTGTGAAGCAGAAAAGAAAAGCAACCGAAGGTAAATAAGCACTAAATGAATCCTGATAAGCCGGAAATTCGCATTAATGATAGTCGTAAGTGGCAGGTTCTTGTGTAAAAGATACGAGAAAGTGGATAGTAGATATCAAAGCTAAATTGACTAGGATTGCAATTAAGCGTTAAGTTGGTAGTAGGGGAAGGAAAACAAAAGAGAAGCGGAGTAAGACAAATTGCTAGGAATGTGCGTGAACGTTTAGCTGTTAACTGCAATATCATGGCACTATTTCACTGCTCCTCGGAAAGAATTTCAATCTAACTTTCCCTGCAGGATTGATGGCCATTCTTTGGGACGGAATGTGCAGCACTAGCCTGTCAAACAAATCTGATAAATCATTTCCGACAAAACATATTTTCGGAACAAGATACATCATCTAATATATGGCGATAAATCTTTCGCTTTGTTGCGTTTCATAGATAAACAAATACACGTGAAGCGTGAAATCCGAAACTAATGATGTGTGAGAGAAAGTTTACGGCCTAAACTCAAATTTAACGGGCTGAAATATAGCTACATTTTGTTTGTATTTGAATGTATTATATAAGGGCCATGCAGAGACATCCAATACAGCCGACGCTTTAATGTTGCTGTGAAACACTTCATCAGAACTGCGTCATCTCACTGTCGAAATCCCCAAAGGATATTTAAAATAGTAGTGTAGTTCTATACTATTTTAAACTCTTATTCATGTTAACTATAAGGAATACGTACTTATTTGGCCAAAAATATATCAAATGAAACAATATAGTCTTAGATTTAACGTGCTAACATTGCACTCAGATGTTTATGTCGTAAGTCACGAAAAGAACCGCAGACTTTCAAACTTACACTGTCAGATGACGTATTTATTAAACTCTAAGGAACACTTCTTCAACGATTAATCTTACTCCACCCCCTCCCCCTAAAAATAAACAATAACACTTAAGACTATCTCTTAGGATTTCAAAGTTGTATAAATTACGATAAATTGAAGAGAACTTTGCAGCTAATTCACAAATGTTCAAGATGATGAACGAATCTTAAAATGTGATATTTTATGAACATTGTTATAACGAATGGGAGGGATATCTCCGTCTCTTAAATACGAAGTTGGGTATATATGCACATGGATAGAAAAGTGTTATGTTAATTCTGAATATTGAGTTGTCATTTGTCAGTTTTTTTAATATCTACTTCTAATTCAGCCAGGTTTTCACAGTCTCCTCATCTTCAAAATGAATCCGACGATGAGTTTCCTTTAGTGGCCCGAACAGATGGAAGTCATATGGTGCCAAGTCAGGGCTGTATGGGGGGTGGGGGCGTGGTGTAACGGCTGGTGTGTGTCTTGCATTGTCATGCAAAAGAAGAACATCCGCCATAGTTTTGTTGGGCGAACTCGGCGAAGACATGCTTTCAGCCATTTGAGAGTTCTGACTTCTCGGAAGAAATTTATTGTACATCCCTGCTCCAAAAAGCAATCATAAGCACACCCTCTGCATTCCAAAATACTGTCGCCATAACTTTCCCTGCCGAACACTGAGTTTTGAATTTTTTTTTTCCTTCGATGACGTTGTGTGATGCCATTCCATTGACTGCTTCTTTGATTCAGGTTCAAAAAATGAACCCAGTATCAATTTTTCCAGAAACTCCTCTCCCTCCGAATTGAAGCGCTGCAAGTGTTCGGAGGCAATTTTTTTCCTTGTTTCTTTGTTTTGGGCGGTTAAAATTCTTGGTACCCAACGTGAACAAACTTCTTTTGAGTAACCCAGTTGTTGAATAATCGTCATCACACTGCCTTTACTGAGGGAGGTAATGCGACACAATTCACCTGTTGTTACCCGGCGATCACCACGAATGATGACATCGACTCCCTGAATGTTGCATGGAGTCACTGCAGTCACCGGCCGGTTGCTTCCCTTTTCATCTGCCAATGGTGTTTGCCCTTCAGCTTCGTTACAGCGACGAACCCATCGTCTAACAGTGCTGACATCCACCGTTGCATCATCATACACATTTGTTTTTGCCTTTCATGTATGCGAATTGGCGTTTCACCTTCCGCAGTCAAAAATTCAATCACAGAACGCTATATAATACGAATGTCGATGTCAGCCATTTTGCAAGAGAATGCAGTGCTGCCACCTGTTAACTTAGGAAGTTTCTACTGCAGGGGATTGGAGATGAGGGTTTTCAGGAATTGCGACAAATTCAAAGTTTTCATATAACTTACTTATTTAAGGAAAAAAAAAATAGGAGGCCTTACTTTTTGACCCACCCTCGTATAACGCTCAATGAATCTGAAGGAGTAAAGGTACATATTTGCTGGAATTATATACAGTATCTTTATCTAACTTGCGACGACGTAGATCATTTTGAATAATTGCTGCAGTGGACAGTCTAATATGTATAACATTGATTTAATATGCCGTTCCCGGAAACGCGTTAATTACTTTCACCCTGTTATACATATATTTTAATTTTTACGTTCTCGTTCTGGTTTCCGTTTTCGGTCATTGTGAGCCAGTCTTTATGCTTTTCATACCACCATACACACAGAGGTAAGCATGAATAGTGAACTTTTGGTTCAGTACTTCATCTACCTACCATTGGTAAGGCTAGGAAAAATAAATATGATTCTTCTCGGTTTTGGATTCAAAAGATGAAAACATGTATTTACTTGATGTCTAAAAACAGAATATTTGAGCCTATAACCTACACTATCTATGTGTTAAAGTATTAACTGTATTGAGTAGCCGATATCGTTAAGGCAAGTACTTATGGCTGTTCGATCAACTGTTCTAATAACAGCATGGTAGTATTAATTCATTTTTCTATTGGCTAACATAGTCGTCAGAGAAAAATCCTAAAATTAGGCTTGCAACGTTTTCCTTCAGAGCTTCTTGTCTAATTTATTTCATTTCATAAAGTCCTGTAAGAATAGGCGTTAAACACTATTAATATACTAAACAGTAATATTATAATTTTAGTTTCCCTACGATGTACAGTCCGATGCACGGAAATTTTCCGATGCTGCTGGTATCTTTTGGTGTGTTACTTTATATAATGTTAGCAATACCGTTTCACCATTCGCGTTCTACACCATTCCTGGCTGTGCCAATCTCTTATTGGCTTATATCAAAGTCCAATGACACAAGCAATGACCGATGAACAGGGCGCGTAGCCGAGGGGCGTAGTGCTGGGGGAGGGTTAAGGAGGAATTTAACTTTAGCGAACGATTGTCAATACCACCTCCTTGCTATATTCGTCGCTCATTGGTTTGATGTCATAACTCGGGAACCGGGGAGAAGGTCAAGGGGTGGGTTACATGAAACAGCATTTTGAATATATTGTCCTCTATGCTATGCATGCCATTTGAAGTGAGCGAACGATGTGGATAACAAGCCGAAAGTAATTACTCTTAATGAATAAGAATATAATGAAATAATCAAAGTCCGATGAGACGCATTCTGAATCATATGTTTCAATGTAACTTAAACTGTCTGGGCTTCTGGTTCACCTCCGCCATCGCGAAAAAAAAGGGAAGGCTCACGCCTTCCTATCGCTGATAGGGTTTTGAACTGGGGGTGTAGTGCCATTCAGCTACCAACCTAAACATCTGTTCCACATATCGGAAAGTTTCCGTGCACCGGACTGTACATAGTAGGTTAAGAAGGTATTGCATTCCACTCAAAAATTTGATATAGAAGTTTTACTGGAAATGTGCGTTTTAAGGTATCATGAATCCAAAAAGAAAACATTTGTATAAAAAGTGCGCTCGTATGTGTCAGTGCGCGCGCGCTTTTGAACAGCTAACTCAAAATCGATGTTGAACCAAACTTGGTGTTAAGGTTCAACATCCTCCAAGGATGCGACAAGAGCGTCTAGAAAATTCTCCACCTTAGTGTAGCCTAAATCTTATTCGAAAGTTTTGATTTTTCAAAATTGGCTGTAACGATTTTCATTAAATGCAGCATATTTAGGACCTTTTCCTGAGAAATGAATGGAATATCTTTAATTTTCTGGAAATCCCCTTATTCTATATTTTGGGTGACTTTTGCGTAAATAGTAAACTGTAAGGTAAACATAAAATCTTAGTACAAAACTTTAGAGCTCATTAAAACACGTCATTTATGTGAAATACATTTTTGGGAGTAAACCATTTCGGAGATATTACCTGTTATTTGTTTGAATTTTACAATACTTATACTTTGCTGAAATGGGAAGTTGTTATTTATTTTTTTATCTTTTGTCCATTGAAAGAGAATACAATTTCCAAGGCAACACATATCTACCAGCTGTGCTCTAAACTTATTTGTTCATCGCTTAAACTCCACTATTCCCCTTCCACGTATAAGCAAATTAGAAATAAGGGAATGTTTATCTTGTTTAACATGAAGTAAGTAGAGGGGAACAAACTTTGTGAGAATAGTAGGTGTATACAAGAGTACGAAAAGTCATCTGAGTTCAACACATATGAAAAGGTAGAGTCAGACAGGAAAATCAATGCCATAGCCGGGATCTGAACCACAGATCTTCCGGTCTACGTCCGGCCGCTCTTAACCATTAAGCTGCTATGGCCAATGTGCCAGCATGGCATTAAATTCTCCAACTGACTCGTATTTAAACTGACTCTATTATTCGCGTTTGTAGTTACGAATCACGCCATTTCTTCCTATTAGAATTTAAGTATTAAAAAGCCGAAAAAATTAGCTACATGACAGGAACCGAACCATTGTCCTTTGGAACACCAATCTTTGTGCTGGGACACCTAGAACAATTACAGAAGCACCACTTGGGTAGATACTAATGCAAGAAGGCAGTTAATCGCACTGGCAATTGATTAGTTCGAGATTTGAGAGAATTTTGAAGCATTTGAGAACGCCAGTAGTGAGCTAATAAGAATCAATATTTCTATACTCGGGAAGCATTTTAAAGATATTCTAATACAATAATTTCACTCACGTTGTTTAAATACCAACTTATCAGCATATGATGCCACCTGGATGTAACACAATTAACTGCGTTATGTTTAGCCTGAGATTATGCATTGCCTATCTCAACTTGCTTGTTTTAGTCATGTCTACAATCGTCTAAACTATTTCGGTATAACTTATTAACACTCTGTAAATCTCTCTTGTTTGTCGTTTACTCACAAGTTCACTTTCACAGACATAACATAAATATTTTAGCAGTTTTTTAAAACTATTTTTCTTTCTTTTTAAATCCCCAGCAACACCATAAAATCTACAAACAATATTTGTCTTAGGAGCAAACACAAACGGCTTTACCATTTAGGATATTCCTTTTTATTGGTTGATATTTTTACGTATACTTTTATGAAATGGTAAATGGTTATTGGTGTTTTTATACCCTAGCAATTGGAATATCAAAGTCATTGCATAGCGACGAGCTTTTAAAAGATTTGACAGTCACACAATTCCGTATTCTCATAATAACTATAAGGAAGTATTTAATAAAACCATTTCTGAAACATATACCTCGATTGACATAGGTAGATAGAATATGCGTTATTACAAATTTTTACAAAAGCTACTACAGTAGCTTATGTAAGTAAACACGTTTTTTGGTGCAGATGACAACATAACGTAGGCTTTCGTAAGAATTTGGGTACCAAATTTTGTTTTTTATGCATTAATTCAACCTCGTGAGTAGCTTTGATTTACATTCTCTGCTAGTATAGTAGAAAAGGGCCCTGCGCCGTGGTATATTGGGTTAGAGCAATGTGCTTTGGTCGGGTTGGCAGGCTCTGGCCTACTTTCGGGCTCTAACGCCATGGATTATTTTTATAGTACAGAAAGCACTGCATTGCAATAAACAATTATATAAACAGATAGCTATATATATATAGCAATACATCTTTTGATGTCCACTGAATCCATTTTTAGAAAAAAGGTTTGTGTGTGTGTGTGTGTGTGTGTGTGTGTGTGTGTGTGTGTGTGTGTGTGTGTGTGTGTGTGTGTGTATGTTTGTGTGTGAGTGTAAACAGCAGTTCAACTCAACAAGGTTTATTATGTTCTGTAAGATCCGTGAATATGAAGTGTTCTGAAGGTGCCTATCCCGAAATTTACCTTTTGGGTTCCGTTGGCTAGATGTACTGCTAGTTTTGATCCGTGAATATGAAGTGTTCTGAAGGTGCCTATCCCGAAATTTACCTTTTGGGTTCCGTTGGCTAGATGTACTGCTAGTTTTGACTCCGTGATCTCTTCCTTCTTTCTCCAGTGGCAGTCCGATGAGGAATCTGTGTATTTACTTTTAACTGTATATAAATTTCCCCGTAACAGATCCAACAATTTGTAGTTTTAATACTTTATAACCTGCTTGTAGTACTTTATTCAATATCTTTGCATTCCCCTTTTCTTATGCTTGTCTCCAATAGCATGCAGTTTTTACTACTTCGTGCTCTGTTACGTCTCACTAATAGATAACATCATATGTTTCCTATTTAAAATGTTTTTACATTAATATATTGTAATACAATGTTTTCTAAACAATGTTTTCTTTTTTAAAGCTCTGAAATTTTTTAACAAATTACATACTTTCACTTCTTTGCTAACTTTTATAATAGAAGCATTAATAAATAGACAATTTACATACACAATAAATTCTTGAAGGTAATTGTTTTAAAGCACATGTCTTACCACTTAAGCAATACCCTCCTTGTTACAGAAGATAACCCTTAATTCAATAGCTTCAGAGAATCTTGTCCTAATTGCTGCTGCGATCTTCCATGACTCGTTCAATTAAGTTTATTTTCATTTGGAATTCCTTTTGAAATCGGTCTTTAGTGCATTATTTATCTTAATGAGTGCACGAACACCGACTGTTTTGCAGTGGATGCATGCACATCTCTAGTTTTATTGTTTTGCTGCGAGGCATTAATTATTATTATTATTATTATTATTATTATTATTATTATTATTATTATTATTATTATTATTATTATTATTATTATTATTATTATTATTATTATTATTATTATTATTATTATTATTATTATTATTATTATTATTATTATTATTATTATTATTATTATTATTATTATTATTATTATTATTATTATTATTATTATTATTATTATTATTATTATAATTATTATTATTATTATTATTATTATTATTATTATTATTATTATTATTATTATTATTATTATTATTATTATTATTATTATTATTATTATTATTATTATTATTATTATTATTATTATTATTATTATTATTATTATTATTATTATTATTATTATTATTATTATTATTATTATTATTATTATTATTATTATTATTATTATTATTATTATTATTATTATTATTATTATTATTATTATTATTATTATTATTATTATTATTATTATTATTATTATTATTATTATTATTATTATTATTATTATTATTATTATTATTATTATTATTATTATTATTATTATTATTATTATTATTATTATTATTATTATTATTATTATTATTATTGTTATTATTATTGTTATTATTATTGTTATTATTATTGTTATTATTATTGTTATTATTATTGTTATTATTATTGTTATTATTATTGTTATTATTGTTATTATTATTGTTATTATTATTGTTATTATTATTGTTATTATTATTATTATTATTGTTATTATTATTGTTATTATTATTGTTATTATTATTGTTATTATTATTGTTATTATTATTGTTATTATTATTGTTATTATTATTATTATTATTATTATTATTATTATTATTATTATTATTATTATTATTATTATTATTATTATTATTATTATTATTATTATTATTATTATTATTATTATTATTATTATTATTATTATTATTATTATTATTATTATTATTATTATTATTATTATTATTATTATTATTATTATTATTATTATTATTATTATTATTATTATTATTATTATTATTATTATTATTATTATTATTATTATTATTATTATTATTATTATTATTATTATTATTATTATTATTATTATTATTATTATTATTATTATTATTATTATTATTATTATTATTATTATTATTATTATTATTATTATTATTATTATTATTATTACTATATTATTACTATTATTATTACTATTATTATTATTATTTTTATTTTTTTTCTGATTTCTAGATGCTCCACTACTTAAGTAGTACTACATGCCTTTCACTCTTTTTGTGATTTTTGTATACATTGGTTGTGTAGTTTTCTTTGTTACATTCTCAAAATCCTTATTTTGCTTTTTTTTCTCAGCTTTGATTTGAACCTGTTAGTATTTTGCTTGTATTACACATTAGTTCCTTTTAGTACTTGAAAGTCTATAGAGTTTACAAATTTTGTGAATGATTTTAAATGTCTTTTAATTAGTATTGATTTGTGTGTTGGCCAGTTATCAGTTCTAAGAACACTATGTTTTAGAGTTTCTCTTGCACTATTAACCACACTGCACTCGAATATTATGTGATCCACCGTTTGGGCTCCTCTCCTGCAAGAACACTCAGGGCTGCTAACGATCTTGAGTCTGTGGAGACTTGTGTTGATATTTCCGTGTCCTGTAAGTATTGTTGTTATGTTTGATGTTAGGTAGAAGTTGTTTGTTATTATTATTATTATTATTATTATTATTATTATTATTATTATTATTATTATTATTATTATTATTATTATTATTATTATTATTATTATTATTATTATTATTATTATTATTATTATTATTATTATTATTATTATTATTATTATTATTATTATTATTATTATTATTATTATTATTATTATTATTATTATTATTATTATTATTATTATTATTATTATTATTATTATTATTATTATTATTATTATTATTATTATTATTATTATTATTATTATTATTATTATTATTATTATTATTATTATTATTATTATTATTATTATTATTATTATTATTATTATTATTATTATTATTGAACTTTTATTTTTTCTGAAGTTAATAAATGTATACGTTTTCTCTCCTTAAACTATTTCTTAGGACCCAAATCTTCGTGATTCGGTTTTCTCGCAATAAAGGTACATTTGTACTCATATGTCGGTAGATCGAAGAGCACGAGAAAATACTGACATTTTCTATTTCTTCATGTAAAACTCTGAATTGTCACATTAAATGCTTTCTCTACCACTGTCACTTCTTTTATGACCTTTACAAATTATTCTTATAAAATATTGGTTTACATCAATTTCAGTTATCCCAAGTAAATGTTTACAAACATAGTTTCAGCACACACTTTTTATAGGTAGAATAGGGACAAGGAAGATAATATTTCTTTGTAAGGTAGGTCGCTATATGCTTACTTCAATTGAACTCTTTGTAATGTACCTATTACGAGATATCGGGGATGCTTAAAACTTCGCAAAAGTGAAAAGTTAAGGTATTGGAGGTTGCAAAGCAATAGCAACGAAAATCTGGGAAATGATAACTGCTACAAAAAAGTTATTTCTGATGTACCTTTTAGGTTTAAACGAGACTGGAATTTTCCGATTAGTACATTTCTCTCTCTCTCTCTCTCTCTCTCTCTCTCTCTCTCTCTCTCTCTCTCTCATCTCTCTCTCTCTCTCTCTCTCTCTCTCTCTCTCTCTCTCTCTCTCTCTCTCCTCTCTCTCGCTCGCTCTCTCTCTCTCTCTCTCTCTCTCTCTCTCTCTCTCTCTCTCTCTCTCTCTCTCTCTCTCTCTCTAGATTTGCGAGTTAAACACATGTAAATATTTTGAACAACTGAAATGTTAATCAAAATCTTTAGAATGGAAAACTACAGTTCTTGGAACTTATTTCACATTTTGTTTCAGTTTGTTATGATGTTTCCAAATACACACAACACACGCACACGCACTCGAGTTCAAGATGTCCCGAGTTCGAATTTCGGTTAGGGTGATTTACCTGGATAACGTTTTTTTCCGGGGTTTTTCCTTATCCTGATAGACGAATGTCGGTAACTCAAAGCTCCATGGAACGCGGACTCATTTGAGCATCACTTCATTTCATTCAACTTCCGATATGACTTAACGTTGGAGAACGTAAATAAAAAACACGCACACAACATACATACCACACATGCACGTACATCCAGAAACAGGGATAAACCTTTCTTTCTAAAATAAGTTTTTTTTTTCGGTTAATGGTACCTTAAAATATGTATCTCTAATGAAATTTCGATATCGATCTTTTCTATGCAGTACTATACTTCCTGCGCTTACTGAGATTAGTTGATAAAAAAATAAAAAATGCTATAAGATAGAAATCGTTATACCTATCTCAGATTTCTAAAATCTAGTTGTTAAATAACAGGTAAATAGAGCATATTAAGCACTACCTTTGTTTACATTTATAAATTCCAAATTTAACTCTAGGTGTGCTGTCAGGCACCGAATTGAAACTAATTATATCAACACATTTCAGCCGCAGTCAGACTCTGTTAAATCAATTTCACGTGGGCAGTAATCTTTCCTCATGTTAGAGAGATTATAATTATTACTGAACCTACAGGTCTTTTGAGGAAAAAGTGAACACCTTTCTCCGGAATTACATTTTTCTTGATTAAACTGCGGCCTCTCTGTGTACAAGTATTGGTGCAGATGAAAAGCGTGTCATGTGACGGTGTCCCAGGGGAACTGCCACCTCCCTTTTCTATTGTGTAAATCCCACGTTACAAAGGGGAACGGAGTACATCAATATGAAGACGGTGATTCAGGCAATGCTTTACGTGACATTCCCAGGGTAGAGATGCCAGCCCGCATAACAGAAACAACATGCTAAATTTACGTTTAATATTTAGGTGTTTGCGTTACATAACTTTAGTACCGGAGAACGTACAGACTCATTCATAAGTACGAAATAATATAAGTGGAATTACAACTAACTCATCTTCTACAAATGATAGGACATGTTTAATTTAATAGGATAGGACAGGATTCTAGGAGAGGATTCGGCATGTTGACTAGACTGATCTTTTGTACATATGCCCCCAAGTAGGGCATCCAGGGAGGAGGGATGAGGTGAGAGAAGACAGAGGGCGGCCGACCCCAGTGAGTCACGACAGTGCAGATGGTAGGGTCTCTACCATTTACCAGCTTGAAACTCTCGCGGCCTCGATGCATCCACAGTCCAGCCTCTAAATGCTCCCGGCAGGTTTACACAACCGGCTTCCCACCGACCGCGTTCCTGAAATGGCCCATAGGCCTGCTCGGAGGCCGGAGACTGTCCCATTGGAAGAAGAACGTGTTTACCAGGGGCATATCATCTTGCCATACAACACCGAGACACTCGCCGACACTTCTTCCCTAAAAGAGACATCACATGATGTATCCATGGGTTAGGTAGGCCTACTACGGGAATAGAGCCCGGCTCTCCCGAATGTTGGCCACAGACCAAACTGCCTGAGACATCCTGCCGGGTTCGATATGTTTAATTGAATGTTTTGAAGGTTTTTTTTTCAGACAGCAAAGATTTTGAGCCATTGTTGTACATGGTGCTTTATCATAAACAAATTTTAAATAACTTTTTTCTTCTGAAAGATTCTTATCTCATTTAATTGCATGAACAATTCCATTTGTTTCCTATACATGATTTCATGAAATGGAAATAGTTGAGTAATTTTTTCCACAATTTACTGCAACAAATGAGATTCATACTTTTATAAGATGTTCAAAATGTTAAACTGGAGTAAAGGAAATTTCAAAGAAGTTCATTTGTGATATTCTGTCATTGTTTCATTTTTAAATGGTTATTTTCTATTACGTTTTACACAATACCTCTGATATCAAGTCAGATTTTTTGTTGTTGTAATTTACGTCCTCCAACGTTAAGTCATATCGGACAATGAATGAAATGGGTGAGATGATGCTCAAATTAGCCCAGGTCCATAGAGCTTAGAGTTACCCGACATTCGTCTTTCAGGATAAGGGAAAACCCCGGAAAAACCTTATCCAGGTAACTCACCCTGACCAAGATTCGAACTCGGGACCTCTTGAACGTGAGGCAGACATGCTACCACCACGCTACCGAGGCGGGCTATCAAATCAGAGGAGAAACTTTTGGTTTTTTATCATTCCTTCCGTATTGAAACTAGTACTCAAATAACATGATTTAATGAGTTCCAGCAAGCACGTAATATTTACCTAGTTATGACACCATTGTAATAGAAGTGCTTTTTACTTGAATTCTGTAACAAAAATATGGATTTACATTTACTATGCAGTGCGTGCTTTACCTTAAACTTTATTGTTTCTCACACAATGTTACCTTAACTACTATCTATACTATGTCCAACGAGAGAATAAAGCACCGTATCACTCCGCGTCCACATGCGGTCGGAATGACAGTACTGTTACCACTTCGTTAAGTATAATATTAATATGTATTAATAATATGAAGATGCAAAAAACACGTATTTATTCAAGCCAACCGCTTAATCGCTTCGTTAAAGGCACATTTTTCGAACTAAGTATCACGTAGCACACTATTAATATTCATGAAAATTAACTGCTGCTTACGTATTTTTCGTACTCTTTAGCACGAGACTTGACCATTGCCAGCAATTCCGCTTTAACATGACCCTCGTGGAAAATTATATTTTTACTCTGTAGCCATGTTTTGATGTCACTTGTTTGGTATGCGTTCTAACCTCACACGTTGATAGGGGGCATCATCCATCACAATAACGCTATTCGGTTGTAATTTGGGGAATTGATGAACTTTTCGGCGGATTGCTGACCTCACAAACCCATCACAGGCAACATCCAACACTGATCTGGCACGTGGTCTCTTCTTGCCGGTAGTTGAAACCACCGAATGTGGCTTTTTGCTTGCGTGCACTATAAATGCTGGAAACCGACAAACCGGTAAACTCAAATGTTAACTTCACCAGTTCATCAATAGCAAGTTTTGGAAATTTTTCACTGAAACTGTTAAATACATTCAATATTATTATACTTTCACCACTTCATAAGGCTCTCCACGCGCATGTTTAACAGTACTTGCCAGTTCCGGCATGATTCACACCTGGATACGCCTGTCAGCCTCAATATGCGCGTGCAGCATGATTTACTTTAATTACAAACTAACTTAACTATCTATTATTATATGTTTTTATTGCTGAAATATGCTTAGTTCGCACTTGTTGTGAGCTTTAGCAAAACGAATTCAAGACTCCACACTTCAGTAGACGTACTTTTTCAAGGGACTATTTACACGGCGGAAGCATCATGGAAATTGTGAAGAAGGCGCGCTACGATCAACGATCACGTGGTTTTGTTTACATATACTTTATTCTTCTGCTGCAAGTAGTATACTATGTTAGGCAGAGAAGCACAGCATTATTTCCAGAAAATGTACATCAATATTTCATAAGAAATACGTTTTTCACTTCCTTAAACCCTTTCAAAAAACCAACAAAAGTATCTCTCTAGCTAGCAGCCTATGAACAACATAAAGTCAAAATAAAATATTGGAATGTATCTACTTTTCATACTTGAATCAGAATACGTAGTGTGTAAACATGCCAGACGAAGATTTTCAAGTAAATTCCGCAAATCCAAACTATTTTTGGAAATGTTAATTTTAGTTTTAATTTTTAAAAAGTTGTTCTAAAGATTATAATTAAAATATGTAACTTTTAAGATATGAACTTTAGAAATAAAAATAATGTATATCTATTTTGGATTAATTGGTTTGTTAAGTTCTCTGCAAACTGAATCCATTGTACAGTTTTGTATAACTGAGAAAACACAAGAGACAAGCGAGATCATTAAAATTCACAGTTTGTGTTCAATACATTTTTCCGTTGGTCAATTATTTTTGAAATGTTTTTGCGTAATTTTTAAACTTTACTAAGAACAGGTTTGAATGAAAATTTGCTATGCTTCTTTTCTATTCTCATGAAATAAGGGATACTATCACGGGTAGCACATACGCATATACGTTGAATTTTCGGTAAACAAACTCGTAACACTTTAGTCTGTGTGTATGTATTTTGTATAATTTTATATAACTAGGGGCTACCATAGACGCAGAAAGAGACGAAAATCGACTCCAGGAAAATTTAGAGCTAATTAAGATACCATTAATTGATGCGTTCTTTCTTTTTGTAATTTTATGTTACCCATTTTCAAAGCTGTTCTTGCTATATTTTCAAATGTAAAGGCTTCGTCATCTAACGGAAAATGAAGTTGAACGTTCCGGATTGTTCTTGTTTATTTTCCTTTACAAGAGGTCATTACTCTGTCGCTTTTAGGGAGTTTGTTTCCACATGTTGTGTATATCTAAGTAATAATTTTTGCTTAATTTTAAATCACAGCTTGATGAAAATGTATCCTAAATATAAATAGAAGAATCACCTTATAATTACTAACGTTGTAGTACATAATGTAGATATATGTACTTTGTCAAAGATAGAGTTTGCCACAGTACCATTAATGGTAGTCTCTGTAGACACCAGTAGGCTGCCTTGTTGTGTGGGTCGTTCATTATGGTTTGCTCTCGCAGTTGGTCGGCAATTCATTCCCGGAAACTTCAAGAACCTCCACCTGTAGGTTGTGGTTTACAGCTCTCTGTGTTTCCCACGAATATCCCTCCTTCCGGAGCGAGATTTCAATGTAGACGTGGCCCCCGTATGTTGTACAAGCTTCACGCAGAACTTTCATGTTGTCCTTCAAAATACATTTACCTTGAGCAAGTACATTGATTTAATACTTTTACCATTAAGTACTTAATATTTTTAAATTATATAATCATACTATAAAATTATTATATTATGATCATATTATAATAATATAACAAAATCAGCAAAATAGAAACGAACTAGCCATATAAACGCATTTGAGTACAAATTTCGATTGGATTTACATACCAAAACAAAGAACATTAGTAAAGGAGACAGTATATCTACTTTCAATCCTGAACTGAGATTCAAGTCGTGTATTCTCTACTTATTTTGCCTTAAATAATGGGAGCAAATTGTATTTACTGTGAAACTTTTAATTGTACTATTATTTTATTTTTAAATTTTATGCAATTTACTACACATTGTTCGGGAGAAAGTAAAATGCGATACCAATCGAGATTTGATTTTCTGTAAATAAATGTAATGGAGATTGAAGTTGTTTTTATTTACAAAATAGAATACATTTATACATAGCCACTTCGATTTTACAGTTTATACAAGTCTCACTTTAATTAAACCTGACTACCCACCAGATGAATAGAATAAAGAAAATCATGGTAGACTGTTGCATTTGGATGCTATATACGTTTAATGATAAACATGTGCACTTTCCCGCTGTTATCTTTATGAATCACTTGGTAACAATGGTTTGTTCTGTACTTTCTGGTTTATCCGTAGCACGCAATGTAAGCTGAGAATGGTGTGACTGTCTTTTGTTGCTTTTAGTTTACGGTAGTATGTCGCTGGGATGAAACACCTGAAGGACGGTTTGGAGTGCCTCCTTATGTTATCTCAGCAGGAAACTCAGATGCGTCTAAAACGTGAATCCTTCTCGCTTCAGAAATATGATGATGCCTCTCTAGAGCACGGCAGTCTGTTGTTTCCATAATAGGATCGGGCGTAAGTAGCGAGAGAGAAAGTTAAACGACATCGGGGAGTCCTACCACTTGTAAAGTACAAGCGGAGGATAAGATTCCAATTCTATACGCGTCCCGTCTCTCGAGACCATTATGTACTGCGTCTCGAGGGAGCGATAGCCTTTGTGCAAGCTCTCCCTTCTTCCATTTCCTCTTTTCCAATTTGCACTTTCCACTTGCTGGACAACAGGGTAAACAATACCGATACTTTACTGCTCAAACCTTATTCTTAAATCTAAAGGCGCATCTAGAGGAACGATAGCACTAGCTTAAATTCTATATAACATCCAACGAACTAGAAAGAGAAACTGACAAGACAGGAGAAAAATGTAAGATAACAGAAAATAAAATGTGCTGCATAGGAGCCAAATGACCATGCGTTACCAATTGAAAGTAATGCATATTATCCTAGTATTTAATTTAATTTCTTTCAGCCTCTTTACGCCAATCATGATAAGCTTATGCCTGCATTAGACAGTACACATTTCATTATATACACATTAATTTCACTTTAATAATGATTCTCAACAGTCTTTATCACTAGTCGATGTTTTTTTCTCTCTTCAGAATAAGCTCATTTAAGGAAAATAAAACTGGAACGTTTCAAAACTCGTTGCTTATCCGTAGCTGTAAATTTATATATGCATAATAATTTCGTATGTGTAAACGCACGAAAGTGTTAGAAAAAGTTAATTGTTATAAACGTAGAGCTGTTTTTAATTAATTAACCTCATACTTATATTGTAAAATTATATCTATTATAAGTTCTTTGTTATACAAAGTTCAAGAAGAATGAAGATGGCTGCACGAAGTACTAAAAGTAAATTTCAGAAATACCTTTTATTCCCGTGCAAGTATCAGGTTATGATCAAAATAGAGCATTTTAAGAAAAGAAAAATAACCATTTACACGTAAATGTTTGTTTTTTGCTGTGTGGAAATTTCTTCAAAATATCTTAGGCTCTTAAAATAACCAAGAGACCCCTTCCCCAAATATTTTTAATTTTTTTTTATTCATTTGGAATCAGAAGTTTCGTCTACATTGAAATTTCGATTGACGTGATTCTTCTTATGTCATAGTTTAAGTGGTGGCGACATAAAGAAAATTAAAATCAACTTAATATGGGGTAAGATGCTGCGATTTTGCAAAGAACAAAGGTCAGTGTGTTTAATGAGCATGAAAGCGTAAGATAAATAATAGACGAAGGTTAAGCAAAAGACGCAGATAATGTAGAAATTGGCCAAAATACTACGCTACAGGAAAATAATCAGGTGTACCAGTAAATGAAAAACAGAGCAATGTACGGGAAAGCAACAAAAGCTAATAGAGTCTCCTTTGGAGGTATTCCATTATTGAGCAAAATAAGAAAAACAAAACAAAAGTTTTTCTTACTCAGTGTTTTGATACATAAGAATGATTACTGTCCTATAAACTTTGCAGAGACAACGATCCTGCCAATGTCGGAAACAAAAATTACTCGGCAGAGATCAGTTCTTGAGAGTGCTGATATGGAAATGTGTTCTAAGGCGGGAGACGAATTAGAAGAATTCAGGAAACTTTATTTTTAGGGACAGAGGCACAAGAGATGCAACTGGACAGCTACGAACAGCTGGCAAAGTTTATATAGACAAAGATAAGGAAGGGTATAGATCTGGTAAAGGCAATTGTCACAGTAGATTATTCAGGGAATTGCAAAGAAAATTAATTTCTATTTGGGATTATAAACATACAAAAACTCTAATCCGCATACAAGCTCTCCGGGATGCTATGCTACGGATAAACGGGAGACCAAGAGTTTATGGAACTGTAATACTTCTCAAGTAAGAGCAGCCAACCAAGGAAAAGCCGGACATCCAGTTCAGCGCTTCGCATTTGTTATCTTACTGAAACCAAAGCTAATGAAAGCTAGCTACGTCCACCATACAATCGGCATTGTCATAGCAGGACTGTAAGACGCGGGAGGAAAACCAGCTAGGCTGGCAGCAGTATTAAACTAGGATGTGATTATTGCCCTCTTTGTTTATTAACATTTTAGGTTATAAATTGTGATCCATTCTACGTAGAACCTGTGTACACATTTTTACCCAGAATTTGTAGTATCCTAGAGAGCTGATGCACATAGTTATCTTGGACACCGTATAAAGCAGGCCGTGCCGTGGCTGAGTGATTAGACAGCTTGGCTCTCACCAAGGTGGCTCAGGTTCGATCCCCGGCGACCGTAAGGTGAGATGGCGCTGGAACGGCTTTTCTCCGGGAACTCCGGTTTCCCCCACCATCTCATTCCATCGGTGTTCCATCTTCATCTCATGTAACATCAGTGTCATCGCCTGCAGTGCCGAGTGTAGTAAAAGAGGGCGTTGAACATTACACCGTATGAAGCAACTAAACAGTATCGGTCTAGGAAAAGATATGTCGGTGAATAATAGAATACGGATACGCAGAAAACATTCCACTGAGTGGTGGTGGTATTGGTGGTGCCGGCAGCGATACTGGTGGCCTTTATATATATATATATATATATATATATATATATATATATATATATATATATATTTAACATTTTCCAACATTAAGTCATATCGGACGAGTGAAACGTTGCCTTAATGAGCTCAGGTACCATAGAGCTTAGAGTTACCCAACTTTCACCTTTCAGGATAAGGGAAGCCCTTAGGAAAACCTTATTCAGATAATTCACCCTGCCCGAGAGTCCAACTCGCGACCACTTGAATGTGAGGCAAGCATGATTCCCTCGCTCTGTAGAGGGGGAAAGCGGCAGAGGTGGTGGAAGGAAAGCAGAGGAAGGCTATATGCTTAATATTCGCTGAATATGGACTTCTAGTAGTTAGAAAACATTATAAAGGGAATGAAATATGCTAATGATCGGTGAATCAGTACAGTAGGACTACAGATGGATACTAAAGGACGTTTCTTAGTACTCTTCACGGCACTAGGTACTTCCGTCAGCTAGTTTATAGCTGGTTGATGGGTAGGTTAGAGAAGGTATATATATATATATATATATATATATATAGAGAGAGAGAGAGAGAGAGAGAGAGAGAGAGAGAGAGAGAGAGAGAGAGAGAGAGAGAGAGAGAGAGAGAGAGAGAGAGAGAGAGAGAGAGAGAGAGAGAGAGAGAGAGAGAGAGAGAGAGAGAGAGAGAGAGAGAGAGAGAGAGAGGGAGAGAGAGAGAGAGAGTTTTATTTTAATTTGTTATATTGTGATGTTTAAATGTACTACTTCCAAATAAAATCACTATTTTTAACCTCGTAAAAGATGAAATAACGGAGTCGGTACAGTATACATTTGGAATAAGTAACCCAAGTTTACTTAGGTAAAATCTTCATGGGATGGAGCAACGTTAGAACATTCCCCTCGAGAATTAATAAAGTAGCATTTACGTCCACCAAAGTTCTTAATTTTAAGATCTGCAAATGAATTAGTTAAAACATGTCAATAATGTCAGTCATTTGAATTTTTGTACAGAATGTTGCCATTGGATAATGCCAAATTTATTACATTTACAGACAAAGCATAGTTTCACTTATATGGAAATAGATACAGAATACTCAAAATGCTCATCTCATTCACAGAACTCATTAACATGATGAAAAACTGACATTTATCCGTAACGACTGCACACTGGATTTCTGGCCCTATATTATTTCTGTTATACTGAATTATGAGAGATACAGACACAAATATTCACCTTATTTTTTGTTGTTACTGTTAACATTATCGACTGTTAGAATAATTAGTTTCAGCGCGAATCAGAATGTGTCATAGAGATGCTGAAACAGTGTTTTATGATAGAGCAACTAGTTCTAGATGCTACGATTTGTTGGCCTGAGATTTCTATTTATGAGGAAATCTAAGCCTGCAGTATACACAGAAAATTTGCACGAAATCCATTAAAATACATAGATTGCGAGAAATTGAAAGTATTGTAGTAGAAAAACTCTTAGGTATAAATGCCAATTTCCTTCGGAGATATCAGGAATATGTTGAGTTGGTGGACATAATTTTCATCTTCTGTACTTTAGGTTAGTAAGAAATATGACCGACTGTAGTGGATTCCCGAATGACAAAGCTAATGCGAAGACCACACATCCTCTATTGTTGTATTTTGTGTATTTATTTCTCATCTTTCTTCTACAATTTCATTGATACATTGACATTTGTAACATTTCTTTCACACAATAACAAAATGACTTATTCACATCTAACATACCCTTCCTACCTGCTTGCCCCAAGTCACGGTCTCAATAAACATAACCCCTGGTTTTCCGTGTATTGATGACCCTACTCTCCCTTGTATCTCTTTCTAGTATTCCAGCCCTTAATTGTTATTTATTCATCAATCTTAACCATTTCTCTCCAACTTTCCCCAGATATTCACCTATATTTCTTACATTCTTTTCTCCTTTTACCAGTAACATTTTGTTTATTATTAATAGCTCCCCCCATCCCTAAAACTGTCCTACTTTTGTTGCCAAATTTTTTGTCTCCATATCTTTGTTTTTTGTTTTGCAATAAAGTATACTATGTCAATCTGTATCCTCTTCTCCACACATTGGGCATTTTCCTGTATCTTTTTCATATCTAATACCTTTCAAATTTCTAACTCCTGTCCTTGCCCAGGCAAATCCTTCTCGCCCTGACTTATTACACACATCTATGTACTTCTCCCTCCCCCACAGAGTCTTTATTTCCCTATATGTCCTCAATGATCTTTTCTCCCTTACACTGGTAAATATAACTTAACTACCTAAATCTTCCAGCCTTAATTATACCTCTTTCCAAAAGCCCCTATAATAATACTCCTCGTTTCTCCAAATATTTCCCTTACCTTTCTGTTCCAACAGTTCCCATACTCTATTGTTGTAAGGAATCCCAAAGATTCCTTATTATAAGGAACGTTATCAGAAGAAGGGCACAGGAAATATATTTTTAATTTTAACAGGATATACTGGAACAAGTAGATACATACGTTTAAATATTTTTATTATCAATAAACAGTAACTTCAAATGTTAAGAAGTCAGAGAACATCAATGGGTAAAAATCTTTTAATAGTAAATATCGCAACTTTGAAGAAAAAAGAATTAAGGAAACCGCCAGTAAAGTGATTTGTGTGAGACGTGACCTACTGCAGTCATAAATTTAGATTATGTAACGAAATGAGGAGAAATGATTAGAAGTATTTGAAACGTGTCTATGGAGAAGAATGTAGTTTCTGAAATGGGGAGACAAAATTAATTAATTTTAAAAATCTAGTACGAAGGAAACGCAGCGTGGAAACTGATCCCGCAGAAAACATTAAACACGCCAAAAAGAATAAAACAAATAAGACAAAAAGCAAACGAACTGTTATGCACATGTAGTGACGAAGAGAAAAACAGAAAAAAGGAAAAATGAAAGTTTTCAGGATGTGTAGCGGAGGACCTAACCTTGGGCTGTTGTGACTGATTTGTATCCACGGTGAGCATTAGGATGTAGCATATTATTTCACTGAGTATTTGCCTAGAAGTGATATTTGAAACATTTACAAGAAGCGAGATGAAGAAGGTAGGCATGACGAGTGTGAACATGGAGTGTTCTCACGTCCAGAGCTATGATTAATGGAATAGCGTGGTCAGCTCTAACAATAGCTTTGTTCATATCCTGGAACTGTCACTCCCAGCTGCGTGACGTGTATGTATTGTCATTTTATTTTACTATGTAACACGTGACTCTCACGAAATGTACCTTCTTCACGTGATCCCAACTTCTAGAACAGTTTACAAATTTGAGCTCCACTAACTATAATAAAACCATTTGATGCATATAAATCACGCGACTGTCTCCACCCATTAACAGTTGACAGTCATCCTTTATGTTATATATAAGAATTATTTCTGTCACTTCACAGACCGAAAAAGGAGCTTATTCAGCGTGTTGCTTTTGAACATAAGACAACAGTACACTAACCGTAATTGGCTGAGTGAACGAGCAATATTGGTGGCAATAAATACAAGTATCGAGTATGTGAATGTGACCATATGGAATCTTCTTCCGGTGGAGTTATTTTCGTACAAATCAGTTAGCACAGTTATAAACCAGGATGATGTAGTCAACTATCCCATAGAGATTTTAAATTAATTAGTATTGCTTGGACTCCCAACTCACAATTTAAAATTAAAAGTAGGAAGTGTTGTGATCATACTGCGTAACATTAACCAACCATGACTGTGCAATGGAATGACACTAACTGCGAAAAAGCTAATGAATAACGTCATCGAGCCAACAATCGTCTAGGGAAAGTACAAAGGAGAGGATATCTTGATACCACGTAGTCCGATGATTCCAACGGATTTACCTTTTTATTTTAAGCGTCTACAATTTCCCTGCGTTTGGCCTTTGCGATGACCATAAATAAATCCCAAGGGCAGTCGTTGAAAATTTGCGGAATCAACTAGGAGTTCCCCTGTTTCTCTCAGGGAGAGCGTGTTCGCGCCTCGGAAACCATCATCTTTATATATTTACGCACCACAAAAAAGACAAAAAATTATATTTTATCAGACATCTTTAAATTGAACGATTTAATTGTAACTGTGTTGTATTTAAACTCTCCCCAAATTGCAGAATAAGCAAGTAACTTATCAGAATGTGTTTTATTTACATAGATAAACTCAGACAACTCTTTATTGGCTATACAAAGTTCGCCGCGTCAGCTAGTTTTACACTAATTATATTAAATGACTTCCATATTCACTTGGTTTCCATTAGGATACTTTTTGGCCAGAAATGGTTTCAAATGATTAAAATGGATGTGACGTAGATGGGGAATTCTTGGCAATCTTTATCCTTTATTTTTGCGCCATCTATGAAATCTTTAAATATTTATTTGTGGGAAAATCTCGGTATTGTATATTTGGTGTCGAATATAATTACAGATATCACTGATACAAACTAAAGAAACTAAATATTTCCTGCCAACCAAAGATTGCAGTGCTACTGAAACAATTACAAAGATAATGTTCTAAACTCACAGCAATATTCTCTTGAATCCTAATTATTTGGAAAATGTATATTTATTAAAATGACTCAAATTAGTATTTTATCCTAATTCTAAGCGTATCTAACATACATATACAGAGAGATTCTGCAATCCATTATTGTGGAATTCTTTGTAATTGGAAAACTGAGAAAAGAACAACAAAACATAATGAAAAGGAAAGCAAGAAAATACATTTGAATAAATTATTTTGTACTATTAACCAATTCGGAAATATTCTTCATTAAGGGTTCAACTTTCCCCGGAAACAGAATATTTGACAATTCGTAAATATTTCGTTTCCTATGAATTGGCATTTCACTAAGCATCATTCAGTAGCTCTGGTTCGAAATATTTTCGAGCATTATTCAGTCTTCTAAGTGAGGGAGGTTCATGAAGTTTTGGACTGAAGGTTATACATTTAATACACATTTTGCACCCTAGGCCGTATTTTCTCGGCTACTTTCATTATTTACTTTGATTACAAATATGGTAATGACTATTTTCATTATCGATAAATTCTACATTGTCTCTGTCAGATGACATCGTCTGCTTCTTTTCTGCAACAGAGAATTCATCTATGGTTAGATTTTAAATAAGCACTCGTGCCTGTTTCGGTATTCCAGTCTCAGTAAACGTCCGCCCTGAACATCTTTCACGCATACAATGCGTAATTATTGTTAGAAGTTACCTAAATCACTATTATTATCTAAGGCACTTTACAAGGATTTCTTAGTTGTATCGTTATTCTACGTGTCATCTTCTCGGAAACGTCAGAATCTCATCTTTTAGCAAATGATGACAAATTACGAGCGGTCTGGAATGCAGTTTATACTGGGTCACACTTTATCGCGATACCCAGGACAATCAATTTCTGTACCACCCTTCCTCCTTCCGTATGAGTTAACACGTCATCACATTTTAGTATCACAGGGAATCTGCAATCGATGGCATGGGACCACGCTCTGTTGGACAGGTGCAGGTAATTATTTGCCGTACCTTCATTAGACAGGGTTGCCAACGTGAAAAGTACTAATATCAGGTTTTACAAATTGAGTCGTGTGCTCAATAATGAGAGGAGATAACCTTGTTAGTGCCTTGTTTAATTAACTCCTACAGGTCGGGAAACATACACATTTTAAACCATATCAGGATTATCACATTTAAACCATTAGTGTCGTTTTAACGACCTTTTTTAACTTAATCAAGGAATGTGTTCGATATGTATGAAAACATCTGAGTGAATTCGTAAAGCAGGGTTTAAGCTACTCACTAATTTATGTTTTCAATTAATGTAGATAACTAAACCTGACTAGCGTATTATATAGACGAGATGTGTTAAATATGAAACTAATTAATATGAAAAATTATACAACCTTTCCGTCGTGCATGACATTATGTGTAATATATACATTAATTACACTTTTTGCAAAAGATGCAATATTTATACCATTTGTCACATGCACATTTTTCTTTTAATTTTTAGTTTTTGTTATTGAGAATACCACGTTTTAACTATCAAATATTTTTATACAGTAAAGATAGTATATTTTTGTGTCGGTGAAGCCTAGATGCGCATTCCTTATTTGAACAGTGAGCGAGTCCCTTATCCAGGGGACTGCGCAGTGAGTGCCAGTCGTCTGGTTAAACTATTGAATGTTAACTGTGTATAAATGAATTCCTATAGTTTTTTGTAATTTATCTTTGATTGTGTTATATGTAGTATTTTTGGGTATTTATTGGAAGTTATTGTTCGATTTGGTTTCCTACACGAATTAAAATGCCTTCTAATTTGTCTTCATTTGGCACAAAAACTTTGCAAAGTCGAACAAGGGAAATTGTGAATAATGTGTTCATGAAAATTTTGTGATTTACTGGTTTCACAGAAGAAAATGCAAGTAAGGGAAAGAATGCAAAAAACAAGACATTTTCTTTGGAACTCCTCGTATAGCGTACCTTGTCACAGAGAAATTTCGACGAATATAATTATAGTTTATGAATTACCTGTCTTTCTAATCCAATGGAACTGCCAGTGGCTCATTCATATCGCTGTCAATGTCATTTCCTTTAAGAGAAAATTCGTCATTGTCACTGTCTTCATCGTCTGAGTCTTGCAAATTTATCATTATAGGTTCCAAAATATCGTCACGTGTTATTTCTTTCTTAAAATCGTCTTCTTGAAGGTTTTCTGCGTGTCTCACGCAGTTTTCCCAGTCCTATTCTGTTACCTTGCCAATTTCTTCGTGAACAAGTCGTTTAACGTCCGTCAGTTTAAAAGTATTATTTATGTTTGCAACCCCCTTTTTATTTCAGCCCACACCAACTCAATTGGATTATATTGGCAGTGGTAATGTGGGAGACGTATTACCTCGTGTCCCGTTTCAATTGCAAGTTGATCCAACTGATACACTTTACCGTGTTTTTAAAAGGAAGTACTCTTTGCAATAACTCATTTTTAGTTTGTTTTCGAAATTTTTTTGAAGAACGTTAACACCTTAAAAATAATACTTCGAGCCTGACTTCGCAATACCTGCATTTTCGACTCGCCACTAAATTTACCGCAAGAAGCCATTGCACTATTTAACACTTACTCTACTGTTATGTAAAGAACAACTGAATGATATTGATCTGAACTCTCCAGAGTAAATAAACACTTCTTATCCAGCATTCATTCATAAACATAAGCATACGGCATTCCACAAGCTATCAGGAAATGAAGTGTTTGCTCTTTCTCGAATTTAACACCCTGACTTATTCACAGTAATTATTTTGTGACGTCATGTCAGAAGTTTAAATTTCAGTTCTGAGTAATGAAAAGTATATGTACATACATACACACCAACCACTTTGAACTCTCTGGAGTAAATAGAGATTACGAACCATTCATATACATAAGAGAGCGTAGGCTTTCACGGCCGGAGTCAATATAACTAAGAGTTATTTCCGGGCTGTTATGCCATGGTCTGCTGGAGTTGGATTTTCCAGACGTTTCGTCCACTACTATGGTGGACATCTTCAGTGGCGTGGTCGTAGTCTCCTCGGAGAAGTTCGAGTAGCGTCTGATATTCATATACAGATATAGTGTGACCAGACACGTTCAGCCAGGGCAGCAGGAAATTTATTGTTTCCTGTCACTTGAATTGGATTATTCAAAGTAATTCTTTTATCACGTCATCTCAAACATTTACGTTTCAGTTCTGAGTAATTACAAATATACGTACACGCATACATGCCAACCAATAATGATATTCATACAGTGCTTACGTCGTGATTTATTGTTATAATACAGGTAACAGTGCTTTATTTATTTGCGTTAGAAACACTATTTCAGCTAAAAATATGGGGTTTTCATGGTTATGTTAGATACATTACTCTCTACCTTCCACATGGATCAGTTTCGGCAAAATCTGAATTTTTGTCTTAGCGCGAATAGTATTTCATACAGATTGATTAGGTAGACGCTCGTCACACACCACTTAGTGGGAATGTAATATGACAACACCGGAGGACTCTGATTGGTTGCTCACCTAGTAGTGCTCAAGGACAAACACCTTCCCATTTGAAACAAGTAATAAATTGCTAGCTAAAATTAGGGAGGCCATAAATTTTAATGCACAGTTTTAAAAATAACATTGATAAATATAGGATTCAAGTATGGGAAAACAGGGAAGAATGGGTGTACATATATTACAACAAAGGCATTACATTCCATATCTTCGCGTTTCATTCTTGCGGCCAATTACTCAATACAAGGAAGGTGGTAGGCCCGTAATATATGAGGATAAAACCTGTGTGTACAGTACAGGTATTTGTGTGACGGGTTTAATGCATTTGTGTGCAAATATTGATAAAGCAAATTGAACACAGTGAGAATAAATCAATCATCGTATGGCGATGAGTGTACTGTGTGCAATAAAAGCATGGACTGCCTTCGGTGCTCTCGGAAAGCAGGTCAGAAGCAGAGAACCATCGTTCTTAAAGTACAAGTGAAAAGTTTTGACATAGAAAATCTGACAAATGTGTACGATAATTCTAAAAGGGAACAGTAAAGTCCTGTATAAATCAATTTCCAAAGTAAATTGTTTGTAGATACGGACTAGAATAAAATAAATAATGAACATTAAATATCTTCTTCTTCACTTCACGGCATGGGCAGAGTGCCCGTTCCTCTCACAATAAGTGCTCCTTCCATATCTTTTGAGGTCTACCAACTTCTCTCTTTGATTGTGGCTGATTATGCAATCTTAGGCAGTCTTGTTTCGGACATTCTTTGTATATGCTGCATCCATTCCTTTTGATATTTTTCAATTTTGCTACTTATCGAGTCTACCTTGAGTTCCTTTCTTATGTCTTCATTCCTTATTCTATCCAACCTTGTGCATCCTTTTTTTTCCTTAAAAAGTTCATCTCTGCGCTTTGAATTTGGCTTTTCATTTTCTTCGTGAGTACCCATGCCTCACTTCCATAAAGTAGTGCAGGGACTGCCATTGTTTTGTACAACTTTAATCTTATATCTCTTCTTGTTTTATTTCTCAACGTTCTATGCACTGCTCCACAAATCATTTGGAATGTTGCTAGCTTTTTGCTCACATCTCTGTCTGTTTTCATCATAAAATTAAGATTACATCCTAAATAGCTGAATTCTTTTAGTTGTTCTAGTGGTTTGTTGTTTAAAATTATTTTGATCTTATATGTTGTTTTTTCCAAAAGGCCATTATCTTAGATTTTTCCGTCGATATTTTAAGATCATACAGTTGGCTTACTTGGTTCAAGTGGTGTAGTGCATATTGTAATTTATCCTCCGTTTCTTGTATTAAAACCACGTCATCTGCATATAGTAAAACATTTAAAACTTTGTTCTTATTTATTTTTATTCCTGATTTAATAATACTTTTACAATTTTGGATGATGTCATTTACATATATAATAAAAAGAGTAGGTGATGCACTGCACCCTTGTCTTACGCCTCTATTAATTAAAATTGAACATTAAATATAAGAATGTATATCACAGCAGTATGACGCAAGGTAGCAGCTTTAAATAAAACTGTAGAAGTGCATATAAATATCTATCCATGCATGTGTAGACATTAAGTGTCTAAACGCTCTCCAGTGTCTGTGTGAGTTTGAAGTCAGTATATTCACCAAGAAGTGCATCAGATACGTACAATATAATGCCAACCGGTATCATTGTTGGATCGTCGGATTTTATTCAGTAGAAAACGCGTAGGAACTGTATCGGGCACTATATCTAACCAAGTAGATTTCAATCTGGACTGAACTGAAGCTCCTGCATACATCGGTGAAATTGTGGAGGTAGGAAAATATCGATACGTACGCTTGGCCACAGAAGCATTAACTTAAAATACTTGGTTATATACAAAGTGATCAGTCATGGAAATGCAGCAAGGCACCTCATTTCAAAAAAGAAATCCATAAGTGCTACCGAAGCGCCGAAACACGAAAATGAATTAATAAATTTCTATACAGGAATATGAGAATTAAAATGGGAAGTGAAGAAATAGACATCTAAGGACCACTCATTTCTAGGGCTACATATAGATAAAACTTTATCATGGATAAGGTATGTAAATTATATATCTAATAAAATTAGCAAGGGTATCTATTTGTTGAACTATATGGCTTACTATCTGGTAAAACTAAATTTAAAACTAATTTATTATGGAATCATCCATCCACATTTAAACTATGGTATTGAACTATGGGGTACAACGAATAAAAATATTTTGAAGCGGTTATTAGTACTACAGAAGAGGTGTCTAAGAATTGTTTGCTCACTTAAACCCAGGGATTCTTGTAGCGAAGTATTTAAAAAAAGAAAGAATTTTAACTGTGGTCTTATTATATATTTTTAGAGTTATTCTTTTAGTCACACATAAGTCAAATATAAAGATCAATCGCAGTGTGCACACGTACAACACAAGAACAAAAAATTGTATGTATAGGGAAGGGAAAAGTAAGATTTTTTTTGAAAAGAAAATTCATATGTGATTGGTAAAGTACTACGCAATAAATTGCCATCTTCGATTATACAAATAACAGGTTCCAAATTCACTAAAGGGTTAAATAATTACCTTATAAATTGTGCATTTTATGACATAGATGAATATCTGTAAGTAATTGTTATTTCCAATTATTGTTATATTTTAATTGTAATTGTTTAATGTTAAATGAAAATGCCAGAAATTACCTAAGTAATCTATTGGTTGCAATAAATTGAAATTGAAATGTTGGATTGCAATGTAATTGCAATTGATTGTAAATGCAACCGTTGACCTGCTTAGATATCTGAACAGTGATAACCATGGTACAAAATTCCAAACTTCTCAAGCTCTGTTTAAAACAATGTGAGGCAACATGAAACATTCAATGCCACGGCAATAAATTCTCCATTTGACTCGTATATTTGCCCGCTAGACCACTAGGGGCTCTCGCATTCGAGATACAGCGTTTGTGGCGACTTATTATCGTAAGTACTTAAGTCCCAGGCGTCATCATTTAACTCTTATTATTTTAATTAATTGATGGAAATTAACCATTTCTTCAACTAGCCGTATATAGGCTAAGGTTTCTGATAGATAGAGTCAACATGAAAAATTCATGTTGACTCTATCAAAAACCTTCGCCTATATACGGCTAGTTGAAGAAATGGTTAATTTCCATCAATTAACTAAAATGTGAGGCATTTTAAACTCACATTTCCAACTCCATACTTTGTAGTAGGCAGATATAGAGTAGTCATGACTTTAAAAATACTACCTTGGCATATGTACCAATTCACTGTAACCATAATTTGATAACATCTTTTAATGTTATTTGAAGAATTTGTGCTAAATACCATCGTTATGAAAGAAGGTATAGGTATGTGAACAGCAAAAAATGAGCACAAGGAGAGAGATGTCAATAACCCAGTTCTTTGGAGAGATATTTCATTCTCTGAATTGCGGTATCCCAGTACAAGCTGCTCATGGCATTTGGGTGTCAATGATAACGCTCGCTAGGACTAGTCGTTGAAAGGAGCTGAGTTATGCCACGGATGTTGTGTTTCTTCAGATTTGGAAATCAGCAAACTAATATTATCAACATAAGCTAATGTCATAGGTTTGCTGGAACCTGGAGCAACTTCAGTTAATTTATCTTGCAGTAAATACAGAGAGGGATTTAGTTCCAATGTAAGTAACACCATAGAAACTCGACATCATTGTCTCGTGTATTTGTTTATATCTATATGTGAAGATATTAGGCATTTATCTGGGAGTATGACGCCATACTTGTATGTAATAGAAGTAACAGATATCATCCCTCTGAAAACATGCCATCTCACTACTTCAAATAAATAGCTGCGCGTTTTGCTACCAAAAGTACAACGAAAATCCAGGGTCAGCAAGAAAGCATGAATTTCATTTTGGAAACATACAGCAAATCCATAGGGAATAGATTATGTCAAAGATGCATCTTCCTTTCATAAACAGCTTTGACCAGATGCATTTGGTATCTGTGGCAAATGAAGTTTAATTCAATTGATTAAAACATTAACTGGTAATTTGTAATAATAGTTGAGTAAAGATGTAGTAGGCCGGTAGCTATGCACGTTGAAATTGTTTCCTTTCATTGGTATTAGAATAAGATACCGCGCTTCCGGGATTCACGTCAGGTTGATGGGACACGTTATTGACCTAATATATATCAGTAAAGTTTAAAACTCTGCATTGTGACTGTACCTTTTTGATTGACTTAAGTTTTTACTACAAGCTGCTTTTTGTCTTGACAAATCTTCCCTGAATCATAGATATTTCCTCTTATATCGGAGTTGTGCTGCGCTTCTTTATTGCGGACCTGGAGGCTGTGAAGTGTTTCGTGTGTATACTTAAAATGTTGCACTCTTACTTGTTTAGATATCAGCAACGATGGAGCGAAAAAGGAAAAGTATTAGACATGTATCGGAAATGAAAGTTGATTCGACAGTCATCATCTTGGTCTTGTATCAAAGAAGGTCTCTAAAGAAACTGCGAATTCTGGGCGGGCTTGTCATAGCGGTCCCATTAGTATAATTATGCTACCTTTGAATGCGCAAAGCTTAATGCTACTTAAAATCGTACTCTGATATCACGCCCGATAATAACAAGGGATTTAACATCTAACACGTTTTGTTAACAGAAATGAAAGTGGGACCAGCTTCAAAAATGTAATGACCACATAATGTTTTATGAACACAGCAGGAACAAATATAACTATGCAAAACAATAAATTGTTTACATAAATAAAGCTGATCAATCCGTAAGGCAGAATTTTTAATGTAAATAGTGAAATTAACACAACATCGTGTTTTAATCCTTAGGCCAGTTAAGTTCAAAATGGTAACTAGATCACGCAAGGTAAATGTAAACGAGACGTGCAGAGTTTGTCTTAAAATACTCTTTAATGTGGAACCACGTTATTTAAACAAAGGAGCAGCAAGTAAGTTAGATAATGATGTAATCTTGGTTTTATTTTTTCCAGATGGGAAAGTAAATACGTTACTGAAGATGCCCCATCCTTAGGGCAATTTCTCTACTTACAACTACTGCATCTCGTAATAGTTTAGTACTAATATTTCCACACGTTGAATTACTATAAATTTGTGAGAAGTCCAAAGATGTAATTTCTTGTAAGAATAGAATATATATTTTATTAAAGAGTGAAAAGCTACTTATGGCCTGAAGTTTCATACGTAAAGAATTACCTCTGAGTGCATATTGCATGAACTTCACTATGTATCGTTGCAGAGGCTAGAACATCTCTCCATTTGACAGTGTCAGAAACGGTGTTAGCTGTTACTCGTGATCGTTTGTTCGTAGGAGTAGCTTCAGTCGATGCCTTGTCGTCTAATGAGCCTAACGGCCCGAAGTGCCGACTGACTTTCGTGTCCAGCTTCTGCAACTGCTGGCCCTTGCGTTGATGCATACGCGCTTATCCGTATTTCCTACTGCTGTAAACCGGTTATCGGGATTCCTAACATTAAATATAACTAGGTATCATCAGTTTCTGCTGTCACAAAAGAGTTAATTGAGAACTGTATCTACCCCGTGCATCATTTCGCTACCATTTTCATGTATATCAGGCACAAGCCTGACAGAGACAAGAATAATAGCCACACATCTGAGCAGTGTGTTTTCAGAGGGGTGTGTAGGAGGTAACACATGGCTTAGTGACGTGTTAAAAAGGAGTAGTGGCAATTTTGTCATTAGAGCTGGTCACAGAGACAGAAAAATCCGTCTCTGATGACCTGTAGTTGAGTGCCCATAAGCTCAGAATAGGTTCGCTGATGTAGCTGCTGAAAGAGACACAAGTTGTCTATCGAATAAAGGAGAATCGTGGTCCATAGTCACATATTATACTCACCCGTATCGTCTTCGCAAGGGCAATCCGTCCTAAAGTTCCCAGAACAGGTCAGAGGTTAACCTTGATATACAGCTAATCGCATATAACCATCAAAATCCCCAAAGACTGGAATGTGGTTATGCAAAGTCATCTTAACAGAGCGAACACTAACAAAATGGCCAGGATATTTATACGTATAATTCCAAATATTGTACGACATATCAATGGAGGTATGTGGACTGAGATCGACTGAGCTGTCCTATTGTATTGATAGAAAACAACAGGTGGTATATATTAAATGTTTTACAATCGTATTTCGATTCTAACATTAGTACTTTCCCCATTTGAAAATATGGGACATCACCTAGTGCTTTTTCTAACAATTGCTGTGTTTGTATTTTCGTTTGCATTTAGTATAGACAGAATTAATAATATTCTCTAATTGTACGATTATCGCTTCTTCCTGAACTACTTAGAACTATCGGATATATTTTTTTAAATTTGCGTCCTCCAACAATAAGTCATATCAGACGATGAATGAGATGGGTGGAATGATGCTCAAATAAGCCCAGGGTCCATAGAGCTTAGGGTTACCTGACATTCGTAAGGATAAGGGAAATGATCGGAGAAAACCTTATCCAGGTAACTCACCCTGACCGAGATTCGAAATCGGGACCTCTTGAACTTGAGATAAACACGCTACCATCTACGCTACAGAGGCGAGCACCTATCGGATAAATCGTGAATTTCATATGAGAGAACTTTTTATAAACATGATAATAAAAGATACTGTTGTGAACCCGTTATCTACAATCGCGCGGCTTGTTTACACAAAGGAACTGACAGGCGGGCAGTGTGGAATCAAAGAGCCGGCAGATAAAGATAGCATGCAGATAAAGGTCTGCCGAAACAAACAAACTGAGATAAATGGAAATTTCTGGTGACTTCTTGACTGATAGAGATAATACGGTTTCTGGTTTATTTTAGAAGAGTCTAGAAATTATCAGTAAGGTATTTAAGAGAGCGACTTACGGTGTCGTAAGCAGTAAACAGCTGTGAAGTGTTGTAACGAGAGCTGATGTTGCAAAGTGCTATAATCAGAAAGCTGTTTGTTATTGTCATCGACCTTGGTAGATTGTGTTGTATGTGACGTAATGTTGTTACGTGAGAACTGAACAGTGTATTTCTACGGAAATAAAGAACATTTGGAATATCTGCAACTCGGACTTTTAATTCTACGAACCCACAAAGTCACAATACGAAATAAAACATTAATCTATATCTTCACTTTTACATATGTGTAAGAAGCATTCGTAATACGACCGATCTACTAGGGGGCTAAGAATCTTCTGGGTAACGTTGTCTATCAGGTTTAAAATAAGGAAACACTATTTTTAAACAAGAAAGCAATCGGAAAGCTTCACAATCTCACGCCTTTGTTTTCAGCTTCCAAATCCTTAGAAATAGTTATTTTAATTTCTAAATATAATACAATTGAACGTAAATGTGAAGATGATAGAGAAGGCTATTGAGTAGTAAAGGCACGTGTCAACTGTTGATAAGAATTTTTCCTAGTTGGAAGCTCGGTTAGAGTGAAGGGTTTTTATGGGGTGTCCTTTATGAATGTTAGGCAACTCTATGCTCTAAGGACTCCGGGTTTATTTAAGTGTCATTTAACTAATTTCATTCATCGTCCAATATATCCACCTGCTTAGAGGGTATTAAACATTTAAAAACAGAGTCGTTGTTACTGCTTTACGGAGAGTGGGCGTGAATTTGAAACCAATGCCTACACCAGTTATTACAAACGGTCACAACTGAGCAAACCAAAAGCGTACCGATCAAGCTTATAGTAGATGCTACTCAAATGTTCATCGCAATTAGTATCCAAATCTCCAGATTTTGGACGCCGCAGCCCTTATGCATGAAATGCTTGTATATTTACTTCGTAGGATAACATTATTAAAAAGTAAACAAAATAACCAAAAAGAGGGAACAAATTACTCAAAAAAGGTTTATAAAGAGGCGGAAAAATAGTTTTTCGAGGTTACTCCGGGAAATGAACGCTATTCAAAAGGGGGGAAAAAGAACTTCCTTAGAATCGTCATTGTACTGATTCTAGTATGGCATACAACATCTCAACGTTCAGTAATACTCGTAATGGCAAAGTCTCTTTATTGAATATCACAGTGCCATAGTTGTTATTAATTATGATAGAATTTACGGAATTTACTCAAAATTTGTATCGTATAGTGAGCACAATTTATTCACACTTAGCACTTAAGAACATCGAAACTACCTTTATATCATTGGTCCAATTAAGAACATTACGCGATTCCTAGAGTGAAGGAAAACAGCGTATGCATGTATGTGAGAGTGCTCGTAGTTCAATAATGTGTGTCTGTTTAGACAGGTGAAGATTGCGGTCTGACTGATCTGTCTATTGCAGGAGCATCAGTGTCGGCGCTAATGGCGGCCGTATCCCAATACCCAGCACCGAGGCACCATCATCGCAACAGTCTGTGTTTTGAGACGGCCGATCCCTGGAAACCTTGCATATGTCACCTGGAGATGTGCATCGGTTGGTATCCCTGTGGTCTCAAGTACTGTAAGGGTAAGGGCTCCAGCTACCGCTGTGGCATCAAAACTTGCAAGAAGTGCAGTCTCTTCTCTTACTACGTGCGTCAGAAGCAGCTGTGCCTTTGGGACGAGTGGCCCAGAGCACACAGTTGAGCAGACCTGGCAAACTGACGGTAAATAAACAACGGGGCAACTTGCCATCTCCACACCAGAGCAGAGTCCAACTTGACTTTAGTTCAAACGTCTCTAATACAATAATGTACAACAAACTACTGCAAGAACTAACTACTCACTAATGTTACTAAACAAGAGAAAGCAAATGTATGCATCTTGTTAAATTTCAGAACATTCTTTTATGGTGATAAAACTTTTTATTATTGTTGATATTTTGGATAATAATCCTAAAGACTTGTGAAACTATAAAATACAGTCAAAATTGATCTTCATAGATTAGTATGTGTATTATTTCAACCAAATATGTACAACTCCAAATTGTTAATTTTAGGAGGCTCCCTACAGAAAATATCCCTAACTTTTTGATTGGTGCAAGTAATCAGCGTCCATATGTTGCTGACTTGGTTTCCCTCTACATAAGATGTACGCTTTCCATGTAAGTTAACATCGCATTTTGCCTCTTTTAATTTGCTAATAAGGCAGTTGAATCGGCTGAATTTTGATAAAATTCCTACTGGATTTCTTGAGAGATGGCAAAGAAAACAGAACGTTTCATCTAAACAGTTTATAATTAGCAATACTCCTCGTCTGAAGAAAATTTATCAACAGTTGTAACATTTATTCACCAAAATATCCAATGTATGCAATACATATTTTAGTATTAAACCTTTCTGTCTCTAACTAGAGAAGATTCATCTTACTATTTTGAAAACGAAAGCAGCTTTTATGCAATAAGCTTTATTCATGTACTATTTCAATATTATAAAAATAGGAATTGTATATACGTATGAGTATGTGGGAATGTTTTCATAAAATCTTGAGAAATATTCAATCCATTTTAACAATTATTTCACAATAGAAAAGTTTTATTTTTAGTTTGATTTGAACTCCTAAATTACAAAGGCTAAACAATAATTTAAAAGGTCGGATATTGGAATACCATTTGATGCAGTCATAATAGAAGCTGTGCACTAAGATACCTTTGGCTATCCAAGAAGTTATTACTCTACACAAAATACGTGCGAAAATAAGATTTAATCGTATTTTATTCCAGGCTAGTGCTGTATGTGTTCCTGGAGGAATCCTAAGTAAAGAGATGACAGAGTGAAACAACAACAATTGGATCCTATTTGCAAGAATATGACATACTATCTGAAATGTTCGGCGATGCCGGAGCTTGACGATTTATTCCTACAACTATAAAACCTAGGTTGCACTTGCCTAATATTCTTGCGTTTCTTTGGAACCACTTAATATTAGTACTTAATGCAATTAAACGAAGAATTAATTAAAATACTAAGAATACTTATAAAGAACAAAAAATAAAATAAATAAAAACACCAGAAAACACTATGCAAAACATTGTTGAGGAATCACAAATACCATTCGAAGATAATACACTTCAAGTTTGACTTACAACTTACAGCGTGTCGTGGTCGAGTGGTTAGACCGCTTGCTCTCACCACGGCGGATTCCAGACGACCGCAAAGTGAGATTTGTGGTGGACAACACTGTGTGGTGACGGGTTTTCTCCGGGTTCTCCAGGTTCCCTTGCCAGCGTTCCACCAATTGCTCCATCATCATCATCATCATCATCATTCCTATCACTTCATCTCGCCCTCATAATCTTGTCCTATTTCCCTGACTCTCACACCAGGCATCGGGCTGATCACCTCTGGATTCTCTATCTCACTAGACCGCGCCGTGGCTGAGTGGATAGACCGCTTGGCTCTCACCAAGGCGGCCCGGGTTCGCTCACAGGTGACCGCAAAGTGAGATTTGTCATGGATAACATGACGCTGGAGGTTTCCTCCGGATCCTCAGGTTTTCTCCGCCATCTCATTCCACCGGTGCTCCATCATTATCTCATGTATCATCAATGTCACCGCCGCGTTGTCGCATGTAGTAAAAGCGGGCGTTAGACACTATACATCTCATTTTCTCTCTCAGTGATCTAAATGTTCCGTTCCTCAACCCACCACCTGTGGGCATAAGGGTTAAAAGGAACAATAATAACCTGATACCACGTCGTGGTATAAGAGGGCAGTTAAGAAGAAGAAACAGTGTGTTGCTTGTATCACTTTTGCACAGTTAAGGCCAGCGTTGACTTATTGTTTTTACAGTCATTATTTGCAGATCCACATAAGTACTACCAACCCAAATTTCTTTGCAATAGTAACTGTAACTAGAATTTTTAGTAGTGTCAGTGTTAGTTTGCTTACTATTGCCATCCCAGGACCTTTAAAATATTAAAAAATTATATAATACCATATATACATTTATACAAATGAGATCAGTGTAATTAATTTCCTGGGGTTGCGCGTGGTTTGACGGTTTATCTCTAGAACATTTATGTTTAGGTTAAACTGCACAATTGCCTGCGTTTCTTTGGAGGTACCTTTGTTACACAAGATACTTCAGCAGTTCATTAAAACTACCAGGAAAGGATAAAGATAAGTACAGTTATATAAAGATGGTATGCGAAAGCACTTAACGAGCATAAATACTACAGTTTCTAATGTTGGTTTCTCCCTAAAACAGATAGTGACCTCCACGTTGTTGCCGCATTCGAAGTCAATATAAACGTTTTTGCTCTTAGTAACCAAAATACACAAAACTCATATTCTTAATAGGTAGGCCATAAAAGTATTGAAACTGCTGTGACTGAAACTCAAGAAAATTAAAACAAAAGAAATACGGAATTTGATTGTTATTACTTCACCATCGATGTCAGAGAGAAGATCAACGGATATTATATGAACTGTTCCTCTGTTATTTTGTGAGGCCACGATTACGTAAGCCATCATTCTCATGCCAGCAATTTCATTACGATTATCTTGGACAGAGTTATAGACGATGTTACGAACTTTTGTGGGTATTGCATAATAGTTTATTATATGAGCGACTATAATGATGTGATATAAAGAGGCCGACAGAAGTATTCGAATAATATAATATGTAACATTACACGTGCTATAAATACTGTAATATTTATTTGGTAACGTTGAATTATTGAACATGTAAACATTAAACTTTTGTGTCTCGGAAACAATACTTAAAATATCACGTTGCATGTATTTATTACACAATTTGTACTGCATTTATTCTATTGCACCTTTTATATGGATGACATAAATATTCGAACGTACCCAATAGAACAGAGAGAAAGCTGATTGGACGTACCCTACACGCCCCTACCACATAGCAGTTGTGTTTATGCTTTGCCTCGAGACAGTGTGCTCAAAGTTATTCAGCCGATTGTGAATTCACGGTTATATGGGACGTAAAGGTAAGGAGACAACGGTGGCAGAAAAAAATATCGTGATAAATATGTACAAACCAAACAAATATCTCTCTGAAATTGCCAAAACCATTAACAGAAGCAAAACTACAGTGTTCTGTATAATTTAACGCTTCAAACAGAGAAATACTGTTGTAAATAAACCTACAAATGACGATCCTTCTAAACTTACCACCAGAGACAGGAGGCAAATAATAAAAATGGTGAAGCGGAATCCGAGAGTCACTGCATCAGAGATTAGAGGATACCTTGAGCAACATTCTGGCACTGTGGTTCACACCAGAACCGTTGAACGGGTTATAAATAGTACTGGGTACAATGCCCGCGTTTCTAGGAAGAAACCATATGTTAATAAGGTGAATAAGAAAAATCGTATAGAATTTGCTAAGGAGTGAAACCAACAGAATTCTGGGATAAGGTTCTCTTGTCAGACGAGAGCGAATTCTGCTTATACAAGAGTGAGGGAACCTAAGGACATGGTACCTACCGTGAAACATGGTGGCAATAGTCTGATGGTATGGGGCTGTATAGCTTCATCTGGCTTTGGAGAACTGGTGTTCATAGATAGGAGTGAGTGAGTGTGTGGTGTTTTAGGGCCCGTCGACAACAAGGTCATTTGGGCCCGTTCATAGATAGGATCATGGACAAATTTGAATACAAGAGGATTCTTGAAAACAATCTTAAAAAGTGTGCAGACAAGCTGGGATTAGGGCATGATTATTACGTCCAGCAGGACAACGATCCGAAGCATATTGCTGAAATTGAAAGGCTTTGGATCATGTACAACACTCCTCACACTTTGAAGACACCACCCCAATCTCCAGATTTGAACATCTGGAAGGAAGTCGAGGAGCGTGTGAGGAAGCATCACATCAGAAGCAAGGAACATCTGAAAGAACTTCTTCAAACAGAGTGGAGAAATATGGACTCTGAAGTCACTAAACAACACATCAGACAACGTCCAAACGATTATCAGTAATAATTCAAACAAAGGGGATGATAACTAAATACTAGCTGTTCTCTGTTCGAATACTTATGTCCAGATGTAAAGTAACCGTTTTATTTCTCCCTGTAGTGCAAATTAGAGTTGCTATTTATGAGTTTTTATGTTTAATGGGAGACTCAAGTTTATTTTGTACCAGTTGTATTTATGTATGCTTACTCTGCGTAGCTTTAAAATAATATAAGTAATATTTGTTTACGTTCGAATACTTATGTCGGCCACTGTACAGGTATATACATGAAACGAACGTAGCGAGTATCTATATGAGTAACTTAATTGCCATTACAGTCAAGTTTTATATGACTATTTGTGTTCGAACATGTGTGTCTGAGCTTAAAATATATATTTGTATTATTTTTAATTTACTCCACTTAGCTCAGTCAGCGAGGACACTGGCTTACCTTACGCAGTGGAACATTTGACAAGGTTATGGTATGTGTATGCAGACCTGATTGAAAGGAACCTGAACTGCAATTGGGGTTCCAATAAAGTGTAAACTTATAAAGCTTCATTATGGCAATAATGTGTTTGATGCAGTCGAGCATAAAATTTAATAATTAACTGTGTGAAATGGAGCGGAATGTTTAATTATAATCTAGACATTAACTTCTGCCCTGTGTCAAAGGATATCTGTGCCAAGTTTGGTGAAAATCGGTTCAACGATTTATAAACTTTAAGAAAGGTGTGAATGCACACACCCACACTCACCTACAATATACACACACACTGACTTTTATTAGGCGCGTTCGTGAAGCTAAGCTACTTTGGTTCTTATTCTACCATGTCTGTAACCATGCTTTTAGTAATCCTTATGTAACAAAGTTTTACCAAATTGCCCATGTGGTAAAGGAATTCATTACAAATGTGTACCAAATATATAAGACATGCAGTTTCTGATTTGTACACATGCGTTTCTTCAACACTAGTCAGAATTGATACTTGTGGTTTGTTACTGACTGATTAACTTTCAGGTAGTCAAAAATTGGTTTGAATGCAGACTGATAAGCAGACACAGCCACGCTTATTAGAACACCCTGTCAATATCATTGCTCGAACTGTCAGTGATTAATTTATTAATAACATGCAAATGTACAGGGTGTAACAAAAAGGTATGCCAAAATTTGAGAAAGCATTTCTGTTGAATAGAGGAAATGAAATGAAATATGTAGTGTTTAACGCCCGCTCTTACTACATACGGCACCGCAGGCGGTGACACTGATGATACATGAGATGAAGATGGAGCACCGGTGGAATGAGATGGCGGGGAAACCGGAGTCCCGGAGAAAACCCGCCCCAGCGCCGTGTTGTCCACCACAAATCTCACTTTGCGGTCGCCTGGGATCGAACCCGGTCCGCCTTGGTGAGAGCCAAGCGATCTAACCACTGAGCCACGGTGCGGCCATTTGAATAGAGGATAAAAAGTATTATTTGAATATAGGTCCAAAATGTATTTTCTGTTTAGAACAGTTTTGCTACATCTGAACACCATACAACAGCACCCAATGACAGAACAGTGGGAAAACAGGAAATCATAGCACATGTTCAAAATGACCTCCATTAACTCCAATGCATCCATCAATCCGTTGTCACATGGACTCCCTGATGCCCTGAGTTAGGACTGGACAATTTTATATTATTTGGAGCCTGCCCAATACAAGAACAAAAAGTATCTGCGGAAACAAAGGATTTCAAATGTCCACTTAAATAAAACTCTAGTGCGTTTAAGTTAGGTGAGCGTAGAGGCCACGGAATTGGTACACCTCTGCCTATCCATCTAGCAAAAATCCTGCCATTCAGAAATCGACAGGCAGGAAGCCTGAAATGAGGAGGAACTCCATCGTGCATGAACGGAGTACCGGTGCCTAACAAGTGGACTACGTAATGTACTCAAGCATGACATCAACAGTGAGATATATCACCTCCGCCCAATTTAACCAGATGTAAAAGCGAATGTTTACTACTGTACAATTAATCCACTGTTCTGTTGTTATGAACACAGGACAGCTACGTATTACACATCTTACCGTGTAGGCAGAGTTGCTTAAAGAGAGCTCTATCATGAAAGTAAACAATATCCGGACCTGTGTTTATATAAGTAACATTTTTTATCTTCTATATGCAAGAATTTCTTTCCCAAAGTTTTGACATACCTTTTGACTTCTTGATATGTATAGCTAGTATAAAATCACCAACTACTCAATATGTTGTAATAATTAACAACCAAAGCATTACTTTTTTCTGCGGTTATATCAGATTGCTAGATTTTTCACATCCGCCAATTTCGCTCTACTCCGTTGAACATTGATATAGGTGACTATGGTCAAAGACAATGAATTAAACATTCAGAGTACATCTGCTGTGCTTATTTCAACTTCTCCGGATCAGTTGGGTTCAATTAGTTGAAACATACATCATGTTCACGGTTGAAATATTGTCGGGAGGAAGATTAAGTTAGAATGCTTGTTTTTATAGCTCATTGCAGTAGAATATCTTTCTTTCCAACGGCTAAATAAAATTAGTCAATCATTCATTGCGGATTTGAATAAGTATTGGCTAACGCTGGGCAAATATTACTTAATAATTTTCTACTGATAATGTATTTTATAGCAGTAATTTTTCCACGTTCACTTCTAGCTTATAGACCGTATAAAATATATTTCTATTTATTATGTTGAAATAGTCTGACAAAATTCTAGTATAAATGCCTGTGGTGTTATCTTGCTGAAAGTATTCTTTCGAAAACATACAAACAGATACGGCAAAATATTGATGTGTGAAAGTGTTAAATCTACACTATAAATTAAAGTCTACCGATCATCCGAATGAGATACATTTATATCCAGAACGAATTTTACTTAAAACATATATAAAAGTGCAAATAAGGTGTAAATTGAATGATCAGTAATGCAAATAAAGCAAGTTTTATACACATATATCTCTAATGTAGGTTTATATATTTTATAATATACAAATGAAGCCTATGTAAGGTTATACTTGGATCACAATGAAGCAGTTAACCATTTCGCAACTTTCTGTTGTAAATACTACATAACATTCATGTAGGACAACCTTGACGTCTCGATTACGTCACTGTACAAACAAACTACTCGATCAGCTATGCTTGCTCCAGTTATTACAACCATCAAATTTATGTTGGTAGACTGTATTCTTTTTGCAATAAATTAATGTGTCGGAATTCTAAATTTCCTTGTATATAAGTAACACTAGAAATAAGTAAAAATGTAGGTTGTGCATAAATATTCTTCTCCAGATAGTTGTGTTCAGTAAACATGTACATTTAAAGCAAATTTTTCTGCCAAATGGCAGGCGGTGCAAAACGGAAAAACAGATGAACATCGATTTGGTGGAGTGCTTCGAAAGGTTGATTACGCAAATTTTAAAGGAGGTCTCTTTGAATTTTTATTTAAAAGGAAAATATAACTTCAGAGGTATGATTAAGTAAAGAGATGAGAAATTTTATTTTGTCTGGAACAAAATTGTGGAAAACAAGAAAGAAAGGCTGAACATTGTTGGGCTGCATCGTCAAAGAAAACGTGTTGCAATTAAAGACGATTCCTACCGAGGTTGCGGTTTGAAACCCGATGTTCTTTTTTGGCTCTAAAAGCCTTATCAAAGCTTCTTTCGAAAGGTAAGTAAAGTCGGTGGAGCCGTTTCGCAGATTAAAAGAATCTCAAACCTGATAAAGAGTTCTCTGAGCAACGTTAATCAGTAAGTGCCGGAGTGAAGTGCGCTCGTATACGATACAAGTTAGCTGGATGCAGAGTATGAATGAGTCAGTTGCACAACACGGCCATCTAATCTGCAAACTGCCTTATAAGTAACGTAACGTAGCACTCTGCGAACTAGTGAAGCATTGTCTTGCATGTGTATGTAGATACAAAGTCAAGGTGAAGTAGAACGCGATTGTTTTGTTTCTTTCCACAGTGAGGCGGTGGTTATGGCCTGGCTACGCCTGCATGCAGCTATTTACATGCGGGAGCGATAACAGTACAGTCCATGTACAGTATACCTTTGGAAAAACGCACACACCTCCGTCCTTTATTAATCAGTCTTTAACACCCAGTATAAAATGGCACACTTAGAACCACAGCAGTTAAAGAGTGTCCCCCCCCCCCAAAAAAAAAAAAAAATATACACACATCCCAAGAATACTTTATCAAATATAGCATGTTTATTTTCTCTGTGCTGAAACTGCTACTCCTTCATCGATTTTTAAAAATAACTATAGCAAGTGTACAGAGGAAAATTGGGGTTTTCAATCATTTTACTTTCTTTGTCATCAAATTCCACCCAGAAATTTGATACTAAGATTTCACCGGAAGAAACATTTTGGAATCATAGACTCAACTCAACCTCATCAACCACAAATACTGTTTGTGCATACTAGCAGACATTTTAAAGAAAATACGTTCCTCAGACTCCGTTTTGCCATGGAAACGTTTTCGTTAAAACCAATGTTCTCCAAATTGGATCTAACGATCTTGATTACTGAGATACTGTTGTGACGGAAAAAATGCATATTTTGAATTTTCTGTAAATAGCCTATGAGGTTCTCTTCATAATGATTGCATTTTATATACTGGAAAACCATGAGAGATAGGCGAAACGTTATTGCAGAAAGAATGTAGATCACTTAGAATGTACAATTTGCAAAATAAATGTTTTGTAGTGCTAAGTAATTTCTAAATATGTATTCCACATGTGCATGTTTAAACGTTTCCAAGTAAGACATGCTTTGAACCTTATTACTATCATCATATCATCGTCATCAGCATTATCATCATGACCACCTTGGTAGTGTAGATGTTAGCATGTCTGCCTCATGTTCAAGAGGTCCCTAGTTCGAATCTCGATCAGGGTGAGTTACTGGACAAGGTCTGGTAACTCCTGGCTCTACGACCATGCACTTATTTGAGCATCATTTCACCAATTTCATTTATTATCCGACAATGTTAGAGGATGTAAATTAAAACAAAAATTATCTTCATCATCCATCATCGCCCTTATCACATTTTCAGCAGCATTCTCGTTATATTGTATTTCAGACCCAAATACTGCAAACGTCCAGTTAATAAGAAATGACAACAATGCTTCCTAGCTTTTCATATCCAACCACAAAGTAAACGCAATTTTATAGCATTATTATCTACGTTTATAGGTAGGTTTGGAAGATTTAAAAGTCAACGCAGCTAAATTTAGGGTCTCAACGAATTCTATTGATGAGGAAATATCACAGTGCTATGGATATTTATCAATAAGTAATGACGATGTGCTTAAAATATCTACTTGAAAATAATTAACAGTATTAAAAAGAACATGTATACATCGATCTTAATGTTAAGCTATATGTGTTACTATTATGATAATTTAAAGAACAAATATTTATTCTAGGATAAAATAGTTGGAATTTTATACCTTTGAGCATATTTTAAAATACATAAATTTTAGTACCTTGTAGTGTGTTTATTTCCAATTTTGGTCTAGAATTAGGGATAGTGCGGAGGGATTCGGCAACGAAACTTGTACTTTATTATACCTACGCCCCAAGTGGGTCATCCCGGGAGGAACGATGAGGCGAGAGGAGACAGAGAGAGGATGATTCAGAGTCACAACAATGCAGAGGACACGGTTCTTACTATTTTCCAGTTGGAAACTCTACCGGATTGGCCAGAACAACCGGTATCCTACGCGCCATCGTCGGAACGGGCCACCAGGTCAGCCTGGAAACCGGAAACCGTCCTACCGAAGGAGGAAGTGTTTACCAAGGGCATATCATCTGGTCTAGCTCAAGGAAAATGTTAAGAACCGATACATTTATATAGTATTCGCAAAACTAACAAGATATCTCCAAGACATTTTGGACTTTTATTGGACGTTTCAAAAGCACGTATGCTAATTTTACAATCATTACAAATGCACTTTAAATTGTTCCTACTTTCCAGTCAAAACTAGTCCATTATTCTAAATATCGCATTGTACAGTACAGTTAAAACTTGTTGTTTTGCTATAGAAACTTCAACTAATCTTTATTTTGTGATGTTTTTACTGACCTTACGTGTACCGATACATAATATTATAGAGAGATTTTATAAGTTGTACTGAACAATCAAAGTTAGACTGTACATAATAATGTCAAAACATGACAACTTTCAAAGGGGAGTTATCTCCTTTGTCATGGGTCGTAATGAAAGGCGACCCTTAAAAACAGCGTGGGAGGCACTGTAGTCAGTCTTCTGGTTCCTTAATATCTTGCAGATACATACCTTGTAAATCCAAACCTCAAAGTAACGCCGCTCTTAAGGGGCAGGGTTGTCATGTTTTGGAAAAAGATATTATATATATATATATATATATTAATGACAAGTTCTTTGAAATGGGTCCACCTACACAGATCTCTTCTACTGGTCATCACATTAGATTCAAAGGAGCAATAAACTATTTGGATCATCATTTCACTGAAAGTTCGTTTATTTGATCTCAACATTTTTATTAGGTGGTTAGATCTCTTTCCAGTAATACACCAATTACTGTAAAGTAATTATTATTTAATTCATATTATATGAGTATCATATAACTATATAATTAATTAAATTATTAGTCAGAATAGGGTACAGATTCATGCGATCCGCATATTTATCAATTATTTAATGTTGAAAGAAATTAATTCTTAATCTTATAACTCGAAAAAATCAATTAAAATCGAAAGTGTCAATCAGGAACAAAATATGTAGTCTGTAGATCAGGATTCGTTATTCCATACTTTTAAACAAATGCCAACCCAAGGAAAAAAATTACAACTCGTTTTTTGATTGCATTAATCTTCTGAGTTTTAAAACTATATAACGTACACATACTTCTTTATGTAGCTACGGTTACATCTAATTTTCACTCTAGCTAATATTTAATAGTTCATTAATTAACACTGAGTAATGGTTCAACTCAAAGTATATTGAGATTTAAATTTCCTGGATTCACGTTGGCAACTAAAGTTAGGGGCTCCATTTGGACTTTTTACACAGGAGTTACCTCTACATTAGTGAGAAAGTTAAAAAAAAGAAGCATTCGCTTAATGTCTTCTAAAAGATTGGCATTCCTTATTTTACACAATCCATTCCTAATCCTGATTTCTGCATTCATTCTAAAGTTTCTCGTTGTCAAAGAAGCTGTACCCATGTTATAACTAATTTTCTTACGTGACATTGAGAATGATCTCCCACTATCTAAGTTATACTTTGTTTCCAGTGTTAACATATTTGTTGTACATTATTGTAAAGCAACAATATAGGTGTATGTGTAGCTCTGTAAAATATTCGTTGTACATAAAATAATTGCGTATTTGTGGACCATATGAGACTACTCGCTTACTTTTATACAGTTTTGTACACAATAAAACGTGATGCAATAAACTGACTGTAAAACTGTATGTGACTCTTTAATAAACCCCCTTTCAGCTTATCCTAACTGTTGTGTGCATCCCCCACTTGTAAAAACCTTTTATATCATATTCGAGTATTTTGTTATTCCGCTGGAAATGACAGCCCTCTTTGTATGTGTACATGAGATTCTCTATGCATGAGAGCGTTATCCGAAATACTATAAACGCTTTTGGCATGTACAACATGTTTCAAAAGAACTTCAACATCGTGCACTATATGGCTAAGAACCACCCAAATAGAGCTCATAATCTCTAAAAGAATTTCATATTCGCCCGCTCTGGAATGTGAGAGTAGGAGAAACACGAGGGTAGGTCAGAAGGTAATGCCCCCTACTTCTTTCTCTTTTAATTGCCAAGAAAATTGAATCCAATTTACATAGCTTGAAAACTACAACATTGACGATTAATTTGTCACTATTCAATGTAATTTCCGTCCTTTTCCACAGTTTTGGTCCACCTTTTAACTAGGGCATGTATTCCAGTGTGGGAAAAAACACGGTCTTGCTTCCTAAGCCGTTGACGCACGGACGTTTTCACAACCTCCTCATCTTCAAAATGAATCCCACGATGAGCTTCGTTTAGTGGCCCGAACAGATGGAAGTCTGATGGTGCCAAATCAGAGCTGTATAGGGGGTGAGGTAAGACTTGCCATCCCAATTTCTCAATTTCTGCAGTGGTGTAACGGCTGGTGTGTGGTCTTGCATAGTCATGCAAAAGAAAACATCCGCCATAGATTTTGTTGGGCGAACTCGGCGAAGTTCTGATATATGGGACAGAATTTATTGTGCATCCCTGCTCCAAAAAATCAATCATAAGCACACCCTCTACATCTCAAAGCACTGTCGCCATAACTTTCCCTGCCGACCGCTGAGTTTTGAATTTTGTTTTCTTCGGTGACGTTGTATGATGCCATTCCATTGACTGCCTCTTTGATTCAGGTTCAAAAAATTTAACCCATGTTTCATCTCCAGTAACAATTTTTTCCAGAAACTCCTCTCCCTCCAAATTGAAGCGCTGCAAATGTTCAGAGGCTATTGTTTTCCTTGTTTCTTTGTTTTGGGCGGTTAATATTCTTGGTAACCAACGTGAACAAACTTTTGATTAACCCAGTTGTTGAATAATCGTCATCACACTGCCTTTACTGAGGCAGGTAATTGGATACAATTCACCTGTTGTTACCCGGTGATCACCACGAATGATATCATCGACTCGCTGAATGTTGCATGGAGTCACTGCAGTCACCGGCCTGCCACTTCGCTGTTCATCTGCCAATGGTGTTTGCCCTTCAGCTTCGTTAGAGCGACGAACCCATCGGCTAACAGTGCTTACATCCATCGTTGCATCACCATACACATTTTTTAGCCTTTCGTAAATGCGAATTGGCATTTCACCTTCCGCAGTCAAAAATTGAATCAGAGTGGTGTGAGGATGCAGTGCTGCCACCTGTTGACTTAGGAAGTTTCTACTGCAGGGGATTGGAGAAGAAGGTTTGAGAAATTGCGCCAAATTCAAAGTTTTCACATAACTTACTTATTTAAGGGGGAACATATGAGGCATTACTTTTGACCCACCCTCGTAATATACCAGCTGTGCTTGAGTCCCATTATATTACGTTACTGTCTTATTATATTTCCGTTTATATCTATTATTTTGTATCATGTACGCCAAAACAGAAATTAATAATGATTATAATATTCACTTTATTCAATCTTGGCATAACACATGAACAAAATCTCTCCAAATTTAAATCTGATTTAAGAAAGAATGAACTCACGTGTTTACAAAATGTGTTTACTAGAAACCCATTCCAGAAATGAAGGTATTCTGCCACTTGTTTGAGTATGACATAATTGCTGATATTCTAAACGATATTTTTGCAGTGAAAGACAAAAGTCAGAACAAAAACCAACGATAAAAAGAAAGAAAAAAGGAAATAGAAAATATTTGCCTTAACGAAAATATCCTGACACCAGTTTTTAGTTTTTGCGTTTAGTTTTGACATCATACAAATGTGAGGAGTAGCCAGAACGTGTTCCTAACGTCCTATTCTTAAGCAACATTTGATATTTGTTTGCTCACAATGAGAGTTACACGGGTGGTTTAACTGATCTCTGTACAGCGATTCCATTATATCGTGAGTTGCTAATGAAGTTGAAACTGAAAATTAATTTTCAAATTTCAATTAACAAAATATTTTTAAGGAGTGACTGATAGACTAGGGTAAGTAAGTTTTTTTTTTTCGTATATGTAAACGAGCAATGCCATAAACTCGCTGTAAAGAAAATGATGAACAAATCCTTTACACTGAAATAGTAAATCTCAAATGCCTATTTACGCACCGCTCCACTAGGACACAACAATAGGAAGTCCAACATTAATTTGGTAAGTTATTTAACCTTTTTTATCGGATTTTCGCTCTTTAATAATCTGTTCATGCAGGTCACACATCCAAAAATGTTACTTGAAACCCATTGTATGGATTAAAAATCTAGTAGATTGCATTCAGAAGACCTTATCCGCCCACTAATCATTTTATAGCTCCTACAAACTATTACTTACTACTACTTACTGATAACGAAGATGGAACTTTGCAGAAATAATTTAATAGGACATTTTTTGTAGGCACTAGGGGGTTAGGGGAAACTGAATGGTCATATGTGTAAAAGGTAATCGCTAAATGCTCCTTCTATCACACTGCGAGAAACAACTGAACAGCGACAGAAAAGTGACAAAATTATTGAGTCATTCAAACAATTGGATTAGATTTTGCTACGGAAGGGATTCGACACTGTGACCTCTTTTGAGCTATTGTACCTATGTATGTCCCAAGTGGCGCATCTGCGGAAGGAGGGATGAGGCGTGAGGAGACAGGACGGCCGTCCCAAGGAGCCGTCTCGTAGGGAAGAGGATCCTTCCCCTTCAGCTGCCGTGGTGCGGGCGCTGAGGACCCCTAGCACTCGTGTTACCTCTGACGTTACTAGAGGAACCTCGGGCCGAACATTCAAACCCCTCCCTGATAGGGAGTTGTTCGGATTGGGTTGGACTCGAGGGGGCAGTGGTTGCCGATACCCGTGGGTGATCGGGTACGTCTCCGGACGAGGTTGAGGGAAGCCATTAATATTCTCGCCTACTAGCCAGCATAGCTAGTAGAAGGTGTGCTAGATCACCAGGAGGCCCCACCGAGGTCATATCGGTAGCCTTCCCATTTTGGAGTTGGCGCGCGTAAGTGGCGTATCCACTCCCATCCCGTCTTGAGTCCACAGGACCAGATGGGGGGGGACCTTGTTAGTCTCTAGGTCTTGCCCAATGGAAAGCCCCACGGAGGCGCCGGGCGCCCTTTTAGGACAGGTCGGTAACTCCCTGGTAGAAGGAGGTCAGGGACCTACGGGTCCGGGGTTAACTGGAGTAGAAACTTTGCAGTGCAGAGGTGAAGGCCCCATATGCTTTACCAGTTGAAAACTCCCCGGCAAGCCAGAACAAACGGCAGTTCACACGACTGTGGTCCGGAAAACGGCTCCATCACATCGGGCTCGGAGACCGGAGACTATCCCACCGGAGAAGGACGCTTTACTCAGACCATATCATCCGCCGAGACATCCACCCACACTTATACCCTGTAAGATATCACAAATGAGATATGTGAAATGATAATGGAGATTAAATGGATGGACAGGAAATTTGGCCTGGCGACCGAAGAAGTCCATGGGTCGGGTAGGTCTTCACGGGAAACGAACCATACCTCCTTAATGCAGACCAAAGACGAAACCGCGTGAGCCGTCTCACTGGGTAGCATTCAAGCAATAATAATAGATGTCTTGGAAATGTCTGATGCCACATGAAAGCTATTTGAAATACAACTTAAAGAGCGCTCTGTAGTAAGTAGTGCATGCTTGTCTATATCTACAGCTCAGTACTCATACAGTACGCAAAATTACTTATTAGTAAATCCGATGCTATAAAATCGCTGTGTAGATGTGTATGGTTTCCTTTCTGCATTCATGATGGCAGGTGATTTGTTCGGTGCTGGGGTTTCTATTCCGCTGTGTAAGCAGTGCAAGTCAAAAGTAACCAGTGGTGTTCCTTACGGTAATTATGGTATTTTTTTTTTTTTTTTTTTTTTTTTTTTGTAAACCTACTAGTCAAGTTGCATTCTTAAATGAAAATACAATGATATACTGTCACGGCGCAAGTACAAAATTCATACAGGAAGATCTGTTTTATGGGACGCACTGAGCAGATTTGTTGGTAACAATATTGACATTAAGTTGTTCTATCAGAAAGACCAAATGACTTATGAATTAAAATAAAATATTCTATTTTGAATAAATGCCTGGAATTATTAACTGTCATTAACAGATAAATAACTTTCGTTCGAAGCCCGTGCTACTCATGGGCACGACGTGAAGAAACAGTAGGATTCTAAGGAACCCCTATTAGGAACGAGAAAGTACTGGTTTCGGAAAAAATAACTCATAACGTACAAAATGTAACAAAAAGTGATGATTCCAAGTTTGCGTTATGGCAATTCAGAGAGGCTTTAATTAAAACTGGTAGGTCGGAAGAAAAAAATTCTGAGTTGTACGCAAGAATATGCGGGTGACAATAATACAGTGAAACGGAAAGGTGATTATGCCAAGTTTGGCACGTGAAACAAAAAGCTCGGTACTTTTCTAAAACTTTTTTTCACATTAGTTGATTGTGAAGTACTAAATTCCAATTATAAGTATAGTAGTCATCCTGTAAGATCGTTGGCCGCGTCGTGGCTGAGCGGTTAGAGAGCTTGACTCCCACCAAGGTGGCCCGGGTTCGATACCAGACGACCGCATATGACTTAGATTAGTTTAGATTGATTTGCGTTCAGTAGGTTCACTTGTAGCCAGAAAAGGCTGTGAACACTGAACATGTCCAGAGGTATAAAGTTTAATAGCATATATATGTACAAAAGTTAACATAAGACACATATTATAGTATACAGGCAATATGAACAACATTGTGGAAAACAAAGCAGGGATAATTATATATGATACAAAATCAAACACTTTTTAATTCATATTTCACTTGGCTTATGCCAATACGTCTCAACCTTTTTGCAATGGATACCATTCTTGTAATTTATTAAATACATATGCATTAAAAATAAAATTTCAACATGCATCAAAGATTTATTGGTAATGATTTGTCATTGGAACAGTTAGATACTACTTATAGAGCTACAGAAGCATTATCAGAATAATTTGTCATTCAGATAATCTTGTACAGAATAAAAAGATTTTTAGCAAAGGTACTCTCTAACAGCAGTTTTGAAAGCACCGAAATTATCAATTTTTTCCTTAAGAACATTAGGAAGTGCGCCAAATATTTTGATAGTTTCATAATACACACTTTCCTGGAAGCAAGAAAGTTTAGCACTGGGATAATGGATATTATACTTTTGTCTAGTGAATTTCATTATTTGTTGCAAATAAGGCACGATTGCACACAAGGAATTTTAGCATCGAGAATATATACATGCAAGGAAGCGTTAATATCTTCAATATTCTAAAAAGATCTTCACAGGAGCATCTGTTGTGTGTGTTAGTAATGATTCTTATAAACTTATTTTGCATAAGAAATATTTTTTTTTTTACTTTCTACTGAGTTGCCCCAAAATAATATTCCATATTCCATAATAGAGTTAAAGTATGCATAATACACTAATTTAAGTGTGTCAATGGAACTCACATTAACCAGTTCTCAGATAGCATAACAGGCACAGCTGAGTTTAGGTAAGATATAATTTATGTGAGCCTTCCAAACTAAACATCTGTCCACTTGAGGGCACAACGCGGCGCTGGGGCGGGTTTTCTCCGGGATCTCTGCTTTACCCCGCCATCTCATTCCAACGGTGCTCCATCTTCGTTTCATCTGTTATGTCATGCGGTGTCGCATGGAGTAAAAGCGACACTAAATAATACACATACATAATAATAATAATACACATTTATTCTGTAAGATCGATATTTTTGAAGAAAACTTTGGCATCGCTACGGATATACAGTTTTGCACAAGTGCATTATTTTTCATGTTCGAGATAAATGAAATAATAATTAAACAACTGAATATTAGAATGAGAAACGCTCAATACTAGAGATGACGACAGCATAAACTTATTTAGAAATAAATATTAGTGAAAATAGTACGTCTTTTAGTGAACATTCATCTAGAGTTATAAGCAGGTTACAGAGTTACAGATGAAAGAGGAAAAGGTGCTCTTAATAAAGAAACGTAATATTTTACTCAACTAATTCATATTCTCTCTTCTCTATTCTACTTTATTGAATTATGACTTATAGGTACATCAAATTATCACTGATTAGAAGAAGCAAAAACTCATGAGGCTGCTCTTTTTCAACACATTAAGCATTTCTAGATTTTAAATATAAATGCTTTTCTATTGAGAGATAGAATGTTCTAGATCCTAAGGCTTATTTCAGCATGTTCAGAAGCCACTTCTATTCACTTGGAATGGCAACGCTATGGATAGACCGAATTACTCAATGTTTGTATTCTTCTAAGACAGGACTCAAGTTTGTCTTTGACAAAGTCAGCTAACGGCTCCCTCGCGAAAGTAGAAATTTCCCATTGTTTTTCCTTTTCCAGACTTTGTTTTAATAGTTTAATAGCTTCAGTGAGGTACTTGTAATAACTATGGACACAATACAATTTTATCTGCAAATTATGTATTTTCTCCAGTAATATAATTTGCTGCGCCTTAGAAATCACATGTGCTTCATCTGGATCCAAAGAAAGCAAAAACTCTACGATCTTGTCAAAATTCTCACACATTCAATCCAAAATTCCTAACGAGTAATAACCGGGAAATTGGAACGCGTAGGCAGTGATTTCCCTGTACCTACAACGATTCGGAGCTTTCAGCTGAATCTTCTCCGGGAAAGAAATGAATTGAATTGCGACGTTCGTAATCGCATTTGCTTGGTTTCACCAACGCTCTGTGGAGCATGAACCAAGCGTGTCACGTGCTTCAATATAGAAAATAAAAACTTTAATTGGTTAACAGTTGAAACTACGAGGATGGGTCAAGAAGTATTGCCTCCTATTTTTGTTCCTTAGAAAGTAAGTTATGTGGAAAATTTGAATTTGGCGCAATTCCTAAAACCTTCTTCTCCAATCCCCTGGAGTAGTAAATTCCTAAGTCAACAGGTGGCAGCATTGCATCCTCTTGCAAAATGGCTGACATCGACAGTCGTATTAGACAGCGTTCTGTGATTGAATTTTTGACTGCGGAAGGTGAAACGCCAATTCGCATTCACGAAAGGCTAAAAAATGTGTATGGTGATGCAACGGTGGATGTCAGCACTGTTAGACGATGGGTTCGTCGCTGTAACGAAGCTGAAGGGCAAACACCATTGGCAGATGAAAAGCGAAGGGCAGGCCGATGACTGCAGTTACTCCATGCAACAATCACCGAGTCGATGACATCATTCGTGGTGATCGCCAGGTAACAATAGGTGAATTTTGTCGCATTAGCTCCCTCAGTAAAGGAAGTGTGATGGTGATTATTCAACAACTGGGTTACTCAAAAGTTTGTTCACGTTGTGTACCAATAATGTTAACCACCCAAAACAAAGAAACAAGGAAAACAATATCTTCCAAACACTGCAGCACTTCAGTTTGGAGGGAAGTTTCTGGAAAAAATTGTTACTGGAGACGAAACGTGGGTTCATATTTTGAACCTGAATCAAAGAGACAGTCAATGGAATGGCATCACACAACGTCACCGAAGAAAAAAGGAATTCAAAACTCAGCGGTCGACAGGGAAAGTTATGGTGACAGTGTATTCGGATGCAGAGGATGTGCTTATGATTGATTTTTTGGAGCAGGGATGCACAATAAATTCTGTCCAATACGTCAGAACTCTCAAAAAGCTGAAAGCACGTCTTCATCGAGTTTTCCCAACAAAAACTGTGGGGGATGTTCTTCTTTTGCATGAAAATGCAAGACCACACACCAGCTGTTATACCACTGCAGAAATTTAGAAATTGGAATGGCAAGTCTTACCTCACCCCTCATACAGCCCTGACCTGGTACCATCAGACTTCCATCTGTTCGAGCCACTAAAGGTAGCTCATCGTGGGATTCATTTTGAGGATGAGGAGGCTGTGAAAACGTCCGTGCGTCAATGGCTTAGGAAGCTAGACGGTGTGTTTTACCACACTGGAATACATGCCCTAGTTAAATGGTGGACCAAAAACTGTGTAAAGGACGTAGATTATATTGAATAGTGAAAAATTAATCGTCAATGTTGTAGTTTTCAAGCTATGTAAATTGGATTGAATTTTCTTGGCAATTAAAAGAGAAAGAAATAGGAGGCATTATTTTTTGACCCGCCCTCGCATGTAAGGAGGCTGGTCTATAATTGAAAAGAGAAGTTTTTTAAACTCGATATCATAAGCCAGAATGTTTTACAGAAATCCACAATTTATTGAATTACTGTACCAGCATTGGCATTCTGCAGCTCATGTATTTTCAACAACATAGGTTTAACTTTCTCCTAATAAGGGAAAACGTAAAATGTTCAAACCGGCGTTCCATTGAGTCTATGGTTTCATCCAGAATGATTCCCACTTCACAATCCGACACTTTCTCCTGGATTTTTATATGATTTTTTAGTAAACAGGCTCCATGTAGTTCTTCCTTAATGTATTCCCATAGGACATTGGCATCTTTGTGTATTTTGGAAGAAATCCCTTAAACTTGGATGATTCACCACAAAGAATGGGATTCTTGCTTGTATAAGAGCTGCAAACTAATACATGTGAAATTCCTTGTTGAAACACATTTCGTAATGGAGGTTTCAATGGTTTGTTTGCTTGTAAAATCGTGTTCATTTGATGCTTAACGCTGGAAATGTGTTATTTGATGTTTTCGCTACTGTTTTCATTTAACAAAATTTCTGATGTGTAAATAGTACATTACAGTTCCATCAAGCTAGAACAATAACATTGGTACTGCGCTTTTTTGGCATGGTAAAATTTAATTATAAACCTATTTAGTAATGCATTAAAAGAACAACACCAGTTTCTAAAATATGAACATTATATAACATTAAAGCAACTAAAATTGACTAGCCATTCACTTACTTGCTGTCTACACCCTTATAAAATACCACGACAATTACCAGAAAGTTCTCAGCGATGTACATGTGCGCTGCTTTATAGCAGTAAAGTGGATTTGTCGTAGACGTAACTGTTTTCTATGGTTGCATGGATGCTTTCAGGTCTCACACGAAATTTACCATTGCTCGCCTGTTCATAAAAAAGCTTAGGAGATGTTACCTATATTAAATAGGAATCATCATCACAATCATCATCATCAGCAGCATCCAAGGTGTGGATCTGTTACATCCCCACTAATCAACATCTCTCCATCTCTTCTTCGTCGATCTCCCTATATTTCTTTTACCTGTTGGAACGTAGTCGGTCACTGTTCTAGGGAATCTATCCATGTTCATCCTCTTTATATTTTATCTCCAGTTTTTTATTCTGTTTAATCATTTCTTTTTAGTTAAGGTGAGAAGATACTGCCTATAACCAGAATGCTATTTCCCTTTTTGGGTGCACATTACTAAGAAGTTATTACCGACATGTACATGAATATTTTCAGGAATATTCTTAAAACCTTTATCTTTAACAATATGTATTATTATTTGAAAATTTTGTACTGATAATATATATATATTTTTATTTTTGTAAAAAAAGGCACTGAAATTTCAGATAATTTATTTTTCCAAAAAGTTGTAACGAATCGAAGAGAAAAATCCCTTCTTATTATTATTCTAATGAGTATGCCTAATACACATAAAATAATTCATATGTTTTGGTTGATTAGTTTTCTGAAAAGTGTACCGGAACCTGACAAAATGTGAAACTGAGAAAAACAGCTTTAAAGGTTATATACACAAGAGTCAGGACATTCCTACTGCATAGTCTTGACCCTCTGTATTCTCGCTTGTTCTTTTCAAGTTCCTCTTCAATTTTCCTGCCTTCTTGGCCAGTTCTTCATACATTTTATCTGTTTTCAGGACTCCCAGCTCATCAATTTCTGTATATGACTACTATCATGATTAGCACATGTATTGTTGAACTGGGCCAACTAACCTCCATATTACATGTGGTTTCACTGTCTATTCTATGTATATTTTTCTACAGTCACTGTTTTGTTTTTAATAAAACGATTGCCTATAAACTTTCTCTTCCCAAATATTTTTGTCCTACCCATGTCATATATTCACCAATAACTAGTACAAAATATTTAAAACAAATAACTGTTTACATACGTAGTCAAAGAAAAAAGAAAGCTAGCATCATTGTAGTTACAGTGGTACCAGCAGAAAGCTTAGTTCAGAAATATATGTTGAGTATTACAGAAGTTATGATCGATTTTCTGAAAGTTTTCGAAAAGGGGCGTGGAAAAACCTAACACCCAGTAATAGAATAAGAAATTAGGCATAAAATATTGCTCCAATGAACATTTTAACTATATATTTGTAATATAGAGGGATGGCATACTAAAATATAAAAATAAAAGAAGTGAATTTTAACCCCAAGTGGTATCGTCTCACCTTAAATATATTCAATTCTTCTCTTGTTTCTTCATTTGTTTTATTATCTAACAGAGAGTATCCAGCCACTGATATTAAAAATTTCATTTCAGCTGATTCAATTTTTCTTTCCTGTTTTCTGTTTAATACCCATGTTTCGCTTGAATACGTAACTGCCACTGTCTTACAGAATCTAATTTATGTTTAAATATAAATTATATGAAATAAAATTTAATGAAGCTTAAAATGAAAGGAGGAAGGGGATTAGGGCACATTTGGGGGAATAAGCGATAAAAGTGTAAAATAGTGGAGAATATGTTGGGGGAAAATTACTCTCTTTGAAACCAGAAACATTTCAACTGTTTCGATGAGTTTTGTATACCTAAGAAGGAAATTGCACAGCTTCAAGTCCTAACCTTGATTATGAGTTAATAATCCCAAATTAAATCATACTTTGGTTATGTGGGAATTGGCTACTTGCTGATCAGGTTCATTTTACCCGGGTAGATGGATTCACTATTACTATAAATAATTCAAAATGGAAGGGAACAAAAATGAGGCCCGCCTTGGTAGCGTAGATGGTAGCATGTCTGCCTCAGGCTCAAGAGGTCCCGAGTTCGAATCTTGGGCAGGGTGAGTTACCTGGATAAGGTTTTTCCGGAGTTTTTCCTTATCCTTCAAGACGAATTTCAGGTAACTCTAAGCTCCATGGACCCTGGACTCATTTGAGCATACTTTCACCTAATTCATTCACTGTCCGATATGACTTAACGTTGGAGGACGTAAATTACGAAAAGGGGGGTATAGTTGTTTAGTAAAACGTGGTTTTGCTTTAATGTGTCGGTATTCAACTGATTTGTTGAGGAAATGTGGCTCGAAGTGACAAGTATTTTCATTGTATCTTGTCATTCTGGATATTAGGTAAGCGACACTCTGAGTGGCTTAGTTAGTTGGACGCTGGCCTAGTAATACCAAAGTTACAGATGGTTTTCAAGTGTGCTTAACAGCGATAGTCCCATATCAATAGATGGTACGTAAACAACTGCTGCAAAAGAGTTCCAACCCAGCGGCGTTACTCGTATGATCCTGGCAGATGGCAGGATCGCTAAAAAGTTATTTTTAAAATATCAGGTAAGTATTTTTAGCGTCCTCCAACATAAAGTCATATCGAACGATGAATGAAATGGGTGAAATGATGTTCAAATGAACCCAGGGTCCATAGAGCTTAGAGTTACCCAACATTCATCTTTCAGGATAAGGGAAAACCCCGATGATAACCTTATCTAGATAACTCATGCTGACAAGGATTTTAACTCGGAACTGCTTGGACATGAGGCAGACACGCTATCATCTACGCTATAGAGATAGGCTAACAAACTTACCTTGTTTTACATCTCAAAACATTGTTTGACAATTTTAGAATGTATTATCTTAATTCTAGTGATACATTATTTATAAAACAAATATTGTTATTTATTTCAAAATTATAATTTTAGCTTCCTGCATTAGCATCTTCCTATTAGCACCAAAATTAATGATTTGGCACGCACGTTGAATGAGGTGATTATGAGTGTCATTCAGGTAAGAAGAGTAGATGTGGTCCTCAAATGTGGGTTTAAACATATATATGTTTAATATATAATATATTATATATTTTAAATATCAATTAAGCTTAAATTTAATTGAAGAATTGCACTAGTTCCAAAAGATAAAACTAAAAATCTGGATGTTCAGTAATTATACTTACAGTTAAGTGCAGAGGATCTACTCCCATTAGTCCTGGACCCGTAGGATCAAGGACCCGGGCCTTCTTCTACCCGGGAGCGATGGATACTCCGGGGCTCTTTCCGTAGGGCAATACCTGGAGTCTAAAAGCCCCCCCCCCGCCCCCGCTGAGCACAACGTCAAGACGGGATGGAATTGGATACGCCACTTACGCGCGGCAACCCCGCAGGAAAGACTACCGAAAACCTCGGTGGGGCCGCCTGTTGATCTAGCACACCTTCTAATAGCTCTGCAGGCTAGTACCCGGGACTTTTTGGGCAACCCTCTACCCCCTCCGGGTGGCCGTTGCCTGGCCGGAAGTTCCCATTTCCCAGTGGGTGTCGGGAACACACTGCCCCCTCGAGTCCAACACAATCCGAACAACTCACCTACGGGAGGGACTGGACAGTTCAGCCCGAGGTTCCTCTAGTAACGTCAGAGATACCACGAGTGCTAAGGGTCCGTAGCGCCCGCACCTCGGCAGCTAAAGGGGACGGATCCCCTCCCCTACAGAGGTAATTATACTTACACCTATTTCAATCGATGTCACTATTTGTGAATCAGTTCTGACGTACGAAAATATGTAAGAGTGGAGGAGAACATCAGTCTCAGAGGGCCATTATCAGAAAACGTATTAAATGGAAATCTCGTCCATTGAGGCTGGATCATTCTTCCAACCCTTGGCGCAAAATTGGTGTAAGTATAATAAACCGAAGTTAATTCCTGCCCTGGTACAGTGAGCTAGAAAGTGGTAGTTACGATTTCCTGGGTTAGATTTCATCCGTAGGCATGGAATTTTCAGTCTCCTCATAGGAGATAGAGGTAGCACAATAATTTTTAGGTCGAGGTGCGCGGGAACTTTGGTACGCTCTCATTTCCACCAGCACTACCGCCACCACTAGCGGTTACGTTTTTCTTCTCGGCCTTGTTCTTGGTTTTAAATAGTGATAAATAGAGTTAATGAAGGTTCAAATTAAGATTGTAAATTATTGCACATAACATTCAACAGAAGATGTTTTAATGACTATTTAGATATTCATGTAGGTTACATTGTAAAGAGGGAGATTAACCTGGTCTCATTAAGTAGGAGGCTCCAGCTACTGGCTGAGAGATATCGAGTTTTCAGTTTACTTCTTACGGAAGGATTTTCTCGCACTCACCTTCGATCCGTGCAGTCTGGTATGGTTTCGTAGGGCTGTGAAAGCGACGCAAACGCAGTGTAAATCCAAAACAGTTCCTGAAAGACGATGTTGCCGATGGACAAATCACCGGTGCTTGTGTACCTTCTCAGTAAGGTTTAAGTCCAGTAGTATACAGCCAGAAACAGCGCATCGAGGCAGGGGGTAGTAAGTATACAGCTTTCATGCACTAGTTCATTCCGACAGGTCATTTACTGAGGCTAACGTAAATAAATAGGGGACATATTAACTAGCATGTGGGAGGTAAATACGCCAGCGAAGCAGAGCTAATGTAAGATAACAGAGCATGTTTGGGCTGGAATGGCTAGCAGATGGATCTCTCATCAGAACATGAATGTCCAATGACCAAGAGAAGGTTTGCGCAACTAATCCGATATCTCTTAGCGTTTAAAATTATTTTATGAAGTAACAAAATTGCTGACCGTACTATATATTTCGTCTAATGCACTTTTGGTGTATTACTGCTGTGTAATAAAGAATTTAGGCTGTTTGTAATAATACGCATATTAAAGTCTCCAGTCTCTTCCTAACTATTTTTGTTGAGAAATTAAGAAACAATAAATAAGTATACTAAGTTGATTTTGAGATAAATACTTTTAAATTATAAATAAAGCGGTTAAGTGACTACTTCGATGGTCAAGTGGGCAGAGTTATAGCTTCTCAAGTTAAATAATCCAGCTTTCGTTTCCTGCTAGGGTCCGGGAGATTTTTCTTTTACTGGAATAATTTCCTATACTTTCCAGTGCTTACTTTGAATGAAATGTTGTTCGTGGTAAGAATTAAAAACTGTGCATTTCAACGAACAATAGCAACATCAGATATTTGCCGAGGCATATGATCGCAGAAATTAATGACTACAAATGAATGAGGAAAAAAGAAGAAAAAGAAGAAGAAAGAGAATGGCATGTAGTGAAATATGCGGCGAGTGCAGAGCATATGGAAGGATTTAGAGAGAAAGGGATAGAGAGAAGTGAACAATAAAGTCTGTTTTCTGTTTTTTTTTTTCCTTCAATTTCCAGAATTACGTTTTCCTTTTTATTCATAAATATTTGTACGAGCATATATTCTATATTTATATTGGATAAATTATTAATACGGATCCATCATATTTCATTCTTGAGAACATAGAATTGTGAGCGAAAATAAATAAGCAGCTTTCAGAAAATTACTAAATAGGCAGAGGACTATATAGAATTAAACCTGGCTTTATTATTTCATTCAAATCAACATAAGTTTCTAGGTTTCCAGTATTCAAGCGCATGTCATTTCTCGCACTTGCAAGAGATAATGCATCTTCTCTTCACTGTTATATGGTGAGGGAGGTGCAGATAAACAGATCTTGCAGATGTTTTTCTACTTAACACTATTTCGACATGTACTTGTTCCAAACGTACAGAAACTGAAACTTAACACTTTCCATTCTCTTCCATTGCATGCATAAATAAAATCGAATACTGGATTATTTTGATTACGTTACGGTAATATCTAGTGGTGTTAGAACGGCAAACATTGAAAAGTAGCGGCCACGCCGTGGCTCAGTGGTTAGACCGCTTGGCTCTCACCAAGGCGGCCCGGGTTCGATCCCAGGCGACCGCAAAGTGAGATTTGTGATGGACAACACGGCGTTGGGGCGGGTTTTCTCCGGGACCTCCGGTTTCCCCCGCCATCTCATTCCACCGGTGCTCCATCTTCATCTCATGCATCATCAGTGTCACCGCCTGCGGTGCCGTATGTAGTAAAAGCGGGCGTTAAACACTACACATTATTATTGAAAAGTAGCATTTGTTTCGTAATGCATGAGTACTTATTCTACATTTTTAGAATAATTATTTAAGGAAGGAACTGTCAAAACTTTCATCTATTACACCTAATCTAAAGCTCTTCTACATCCAAATTCCAGAAAGCAAACTAGAGCGAACTTTGCTTCTATGTCACAATTATTCAATAGTTTTAAATAAGTGCACTCGTTTTTATCCTTTATTTAGGTGTTAGTTAATTTGTCTCACAGTGAGCTGGAGTAACGTGCAGACTCTCATACTTTCTGCCCACTATAAGAAGGCAAGAGAGGAATGAAGGAGAGAGGAGCTTGAAGTGTTTATCTGTTCCTTTAGCGGATCTGTTTACTACGAAATGAGTATATGAGAGTGCATAGGAGTCCCGCAGCTCATGTCAGTAATTGCAATAATAGGTATTATGCAAGGCATCATCCGGAAGGCAAGCATAAACACAGCATACAAGATTAATAGTTCGTGCAGGCCATGCACAAGTTAGCACTGGCGAAAGCATCTTTGGTTTGTAAGTGCCGTCAGGTGGGCATTATAAGTGCTAATTGATTATAAGAAAATATTAAAGTGACATAAACTGAATTAAAAAATTAATTTCGTTTCTTGTCGCTTGGCCAAATCTTTCAGTCGCCATGTTGTCTTCGCTGCTCATGTGATCGTTATAAGCAACAGTAAAGGAACATGTGGTAATTAAACCCATGGCGCGAGAGTCCATAAAGGGCCAGGGCCTGCCAACCCGACTGCCGGCCTCGAACCTATACTCGCAAGCTAGAGATGGGCGATCATTCATCCGATATGGGGAGGAGATATGGTCAACATTTCGGCATCCTCACCCGGAAAGAACATGTGATAATTCCTGAGCGGTAATTGTCCATGGTGTACAGTTATCGATTTGAAGATCACCAATTGGTCGGTATTTGACGAATCCTAGTTCTTGATTGGTCTATACGAGGATAGTAACGTATATGTGAAATAGTCATCGTAATCAGCCAAACAACACGTTATAAGTTATATGCTCAAAGTAAATGGAATAATGATAAAGATGATAATAATAACAATCATAATAAATTCTGAACCCAAAAGCGAGTGGGACACATGTTATTGCTGATATTCTTTATTCTGCAGTATATTTTTGATATATGAGATAGTTCTTGAACGGTTTCACCCTTTGATCTTTATAAAGAATAGGTTACTCTTTTGTTGTTGTAATTTACGTCCTCCAACGTTAAGTCATATCGGACGATGAATGGAATGGCTGAAATGATGCTCAAATGAGCCCAGGATATATAGAACTTAGAGTTACCTGACATTCGTCTTACAGGATAAGGGAAAACCCTGGAAAAACCTGATCCAGGTAACTCACCCTGACTGAGATTCGAACTCGGGACCTCTTGAACATGAGGCAGACACGCTACCATCTACGCTACCGAGGCGGGCGAATAGGTTACTTTGTAAAGCTCTTCGTTTAAAAGAATTATTAGCTTGGACAAGCAATGCCATTCCCTTCTGACGAACTTCTAACATAATCTGTCGACACCAAACTGCAACATCCTCGACCATTGCATCCTCGACTGTATACCGATCAGGCAAATGTTCTGTCTAAAATTTTCATCCCGTGTTCGACCATTATACGACATTTAACTTCTACAGTCATTTTACTTGTAATGATTATATCCCTTACGTTAGTAGGAGCAGCTTTACATTCCAGCTAAAGGTCCTATATTACGACTTAAGCAGAAATACATATTTTGAGGACCCGTAAATTCTAGTCTCTGTTTCTTTTCTTCTCTATGTGTGTGCGTGACACCTGTCATTTAGTCACAGTTGTTACAGTCCATCTGTATGTCTTTAGGCCTGTTTTTTTTCTTTTTGTAATTTACGTCCTCCAACCTTAAGTCATATCGGATGATGAATGGAATGGGTGAAATGATGCTCAAACAAGTCCAAGGTCCATAGAGCTTAGAGTTACCCGACATTCGTCTTTCAGGATAAGGGAAAACCCCGTAAAAACCTTATCCAGGTAACTCACCCTCTCCGAGATTCGAACTCCGGACCTCTTGAACGTGTGGCAGACATGCTACCACCACGGTACCGAGGCGGACTAAATGTCTGCCTGTGGATGGCGTATCTCAAAATAAAGGTTGTGTACATAACAATTTAATGTTTGAGTCGGACAACATTGGAGGATGCTAGGAGAGTATTTTTAAAGAAGCCCCTCTTTGCCCCAAGCTATGATAACTGTTTCGTTGTATTTTTTCGAAGATAGCTTTAAAGTTGGTAGCTTTAAAGTCAGAAAGTGTTTATCTCGAATTTTTTTGGTGAAACTGTGGAGCTCGCTTCATTCTCACTCACAGTTATATAATTTTTTAAATCTTAGAACCCATAACCGATAATCTTTATGAAAATGTAAAAGCTCATTACAATGTATCTTGAATTCTTGTATATATCTTGTAATTTGAATCGCATATTTCTGGAGTACTAAATGTTGTATTATGCGAGTAATATATATATATATATATATATATATATATATTGAACTGTGAATACTTTTTTCTGAACCTGTAATATCAAGCTATGTAATGAAATACAGTTGAATACATATCAGCTATCACAGAGGTTGGCACCACAACCGCTAAAACGCTTAAAATAGAAAGGCAAATAACTGCCATCAGCAATAATAAACACTGAAGTAGCAATATATTCATTTATTTATCACATTAAACATATTTTGCCATGATAATACAATATAAAATATGAAATTTTAAATGTCATGTAACAAATATAAAATGTAATAAATTACACTATTCTATTAATCGTGTGTACACTGTTAACATTATTTCTTTTAATTTCGCTGTAGTTACAATGTATTTTAATGACAAAACATCTTTTGTAATTTTTTAAAGTAACTTGTTTCTTAAATTCCTTTGTACTTGCACGCTGGCTTTTAACTGTTATTTAGTTTGTTATATCTTTATTAAATAGGCGATTGTTGTGTTTGCAATGGCATATCTAATGTGTTTAGCTCATACTGTATATTCGCCGACATGGAAAGCAGATATCAACAAAAACTTAGTAATGAACAAAGCGACGAGTTAATACTTAAATTATAGTTTTTCCAATACTTTATTTGTAATTTTATATAGACTTTATTGTTCTATGTGATCTATTTTGTTGTTACACCAAACCATACAACTGATAACGTTAGGGAAAGAATACCAGTATTAGAAACTTTCTGAAATCTCATTGAATAAGAGCGCGATGTATCCATTGTGATGCTTAGGATTAGGATTAGACCGAAGCCTGTGGTTTATTATACCTAAGCCTCAAGTGCGGCATACCCGGGAGGAAGGATTAGGTGAGAGGAGACAGAGGGCGGTCGACCCAAAATGGCGAGACACCTGCCGACACTTTTACCCTGAACGATACCGCTAGATAAGGGATGATGTGGAATGATAATGTAGATGACATGGAGGGAAAGGAATTCCGGGGATGTGATTATCCTACCCAGTATTCGCCTGGCGACCTGGGAGAACCCTTCAATAAACCATGGGTCAGGTAGGTTGGCCATGGGAATCGAACGCGGACCTCTCGAAATCGAGCCACAGACGAAAACGCCTGAGCCATCCCGCTCGGTCATGTAATGTTTATGTTAACCTCATTTTACCCAACAGATGAAATTATAACAGGCAAAAATCTTGATGAAAGTTATCATTTAAAAATAAATATGGCCGCTCTAGCTTAAGCTTCAAAAAGGCATACACTATTAAAATAAATAATTATAGACGCTATAAAATTATCTTCACTAATACATAAGAAATATACGTATCCACGCAAAGTAACAAATACACAAATAGGGAAATGCCGACCTGTACTCTAATGTATTTCCTACAAACTCATTATTCAGAGTTTTTTGAGATTAACAGGAAGTATATAAAAATAAGTGCTGAGTAAATAAATGATGGCATTTTATGAAATCTTTGTAATTTTAACATCAGATTTCTATGTACCACTTATTGGTAGTGGGTAAGATGTTTGTATTCTACCCATAATATTCGATGTCGACACTTAACTAGAAGTACATGTTTGAATCTCTCTGAGTGGGAAACACATTTTTAGAAAAGTATCCTTGTTAGGTGTATGCATGTATAGATGTGATCTGAATGTTTGTGCAGGCGTGTATGTAGGAATATGTTTTGACAATATAATTTAAAAACTAATAATCTGGTAAATGTCAAACTTTATATTTGAGCTAATCATCTTCAGAGGGGTAAACACAAGATTTTCAGCTCTAATCCAAATTATTCTTTGCATTATGGTTTTTTTGTTATCTTTGAATTTTTCAAAGACGCTTCTAACAGATTTAATTAAAACTGCTCATGATTGAGATATTGACATGACAAAGAAAACGTGTATCTGGAGCTTTTTGGGAGTAGTCTGTGAAATCCCGACCTTTCGTTTGTATAACGAGTAAACGATAAATAATAGACAAAAGCTCATTTCATATAAACACCTCTTTAGAACACAGTAAAATAATATTTTGCAGCATAAGCCATTTCCGAGATATGCATTACCATTTTCTCGCATTGTCCAATACTTTGTCATTTTTTCAGTGTAATGTTATTCAATATGAGGAGTCACGGAAGAAGTGTAGAATTGTAACACTACTATCTGATTAAAATGGGATGATGTTTGTCGTTGAGCGCTGCTAGGCGAGCAACCAATCGGAGTCCTGCGGTGTTGTTGCTTTCCCCTTAAGTGGTGTATGACGAGTGCCAATCTAATCAATCTTTATTAAATACTATTCGCGCTGAGAGAAAACTTCAGATTTTACCACAACTGATCCACCTAGAATGTAGAGAGTAATATATTTAATATAACCGTGAAAACCCCATAGGTTTAGCTCAAATAGTTTCCTAATACAAATAAATAAAGCACTTCTATAACAATGCATCGCGACGTAAGCACTGTAAAGAATAGTATTATTGGTTGCTATGTATGCGTGTACGTATATTTGTAACTACTCAGAATTGAAATGTAAACCTTTGACATGACGTGATAAAAGAAGTACTTTGAATAAGTCAAGGTGTTTGTTAAATTCGAGTGAGAGGGAACAACACACTTCCTCCTGGCCTGGCAGAACGTGTCTGGTCACATTATTATCTTTGTTTATGAATGGTTGGTAATCTGTATTTACTCTAGAGAGTTCAAAGCAGTATTATTCAGCTGTTCTTCCGTTTAAAAACCACGTAAAAGTGTATCAGTTCAAATAGTTCTAGTAATGTAAACAAACAAATATCAATATAGCTACCGACGCATCGTGAGGTAAAGCACTTTCATTATTGGTTGGTGTGTATGTGTGTACATATACTTGTAATTACTCAGAACTGAAATTTATACTATAGACATGACGTGATAAAACAATTACTTTGAATAAGCCAAGGTATTAAATTCGAAAAATAGCAAACACTTCATTTCCTGTTAGCCTGCAGAATGTTGTATGCTTATATTTATGAATGAATGCTGGATAAGAAGTGTTTATTTACTCTGGAGAGTTCAAATCAATATCATTCAGCTCAATATTATTCTTCAGAACTTCTTGAACTTCTCACTCATAATTATTCTTTAGACGACAGTAGAGTGGGTTAAATAGTGCAATGGCTTTTTGCGGTGAATTTAGTCGCGAGTCAAAGAGGTGGGTATTGCGAAGTCAGGCTCGAAGTATTATTTTTAAGGTCTACAAGTTCTTCAAAAGAATTGGGCAGTGAGCAATATAGAAATCATCTCAATTTCAAAAATGCTCAATGGCTTACTGCTGAAGCGTGTGGTGTAGGTAAAGCAAGGGTCTCCCGCCTTTGTAAACGGGCAAGAAAAACTGATCCCAGTGGAGCCCAAATGTTTGTGTCACCCAGAATACATGTTGGTCCTCCGAAGAGGGTTACAAATTTAAGTGACTTTGACAAGGACGTTGCACGTACAACCGTGTTCGAGTTTTATTACTAAGGTGAATTTCCAACTATACAGAAAATAACTTGCGCTCTTATTGCGTGAAACATACCGAGAATCGACAAGAAGACGATTTCAAGAGAGAAATAGCACGTAACGAAATGTTGGAACCTATCATCGTACATTTGCAAGGCTCAGACGATGTAGAGTGTGACAGTGACGAATTGTCTCTTAACGTAAGTGACATTGACAGCGATATAGATGAGCCACTGGCAGTTCCATTGGATTAGAAAAACAGGTAATTGGTAAACTATAATAATAATTATAGTGTTTAAAATATACATAATTTGCGAAAATGCTTTTTCTAATTGTGATTTTGGCAACTCCATAATTATAAAAGTTTGGAAAATTTAATTTGGTTAGTCAAGCGCCAAGCAGACCTGCACGTTGTATAAGGCGAGAGAGAGAGAGAGAGAGAGAGAGAGAGAGAGAGAGAGAGAGAGAGAAATATAAAAAGAGTGGAGGTAACGCTTAGTGCTCTAACACATCTAATTAGCTGGACTCCAGAACTCTTCCTATTTGAAACACATAATAGAGTATAGTGATTTTACCAACTTCATTATATTTTCTGCATTGTTCTTGTATCTAGAACAAAATACGTTATGAAACTATTGCTGCAAACATTCATGTGATTAACATGATGTAGTTAGAAAGTTGAAGTTTTGTAGAAATAGTTCATAGAAGGTAGGTATGTGAAAGCAAACCCTAATGGGTAGATTAACTGGTTCAAATGTAAAGCATCAAGTGTTCTTTAAAGAAATACAGAAATAATTAAAGCAGTAATTCTTGGTTGCAAACAAAGTATTGTTACTAGTATGGGTACAACAGCGTTTTTCTTACATTCTTGAAGTCAAGTACGCACTTCAGGTGAAACAGTCTCGCTACTCAGCATACATGTCAGCTTGGAGCGGCTTTTGTATTCGCCCCAACTACCCTCTCTCTGCTAATAAAACAATTAACGCTTTAATGAACAAAAGCGTAATGTGCTATATGCAAAAGGGAACAAATGAAAAATAAATCCTCACTAATTGCCCAACGCAGAGCTTTTATTATTTTCTACCTCGAATGTTATTTTCAGTTTCAAATAATTCATATTAAACGCTTTTTAGTTATTTATTGTTCTTTATTTCAGAGAAAGACTTATTCAAAATTTATAAATTACAATAACACAAGGAGAATGTAAATATCTTCTTCTTAGTTGGAAATAATAATCTTATACAGTTATGTTTATTGAAATATTCCAAAAGCAATACTTTTGAATAAAATACAAGTGCCTACGATTAAAAATAAACCTAACGTCCCAACAATGCCGTTAATATTTCTTTATATCAATGCATTTTAAAACGTATCTATGTCAATAATTCATTTCCTGAATAAAAATAACATTTTAATTTGACTGTTCTAGTTTGGAACATTTATAATGAACGTCGTTGTACCTTAATATTGTGACATTTTAGGTTCGTAGAATTAAAAGTCCGAGTTACCAAAATTCCAAATGTTCTTTATTTACGTAGAAATACACTCTTCAATTCTCACGTAACAACATTACGTCACATACACACAGTCTACCAAGGTTGATGACAATAACAATCAGCTGTGGTTACACAATATTTGTTCACAACTGTTTACTGTTTACTCATGACTCGCAACTCACTCTGGTTTTACAACTGTCCGCTGGCGTGTCACAATCTCTTATATATCTCAGTCATAAAGTCGAGACTGTTTTGTAACAAATAAGAAAACCACTATTGCCTGTCAATCCAGATATCACTAGAACCTTCCAAACATGAAATCCTATCTGGGCCGGCAAGTCTCTTACCTCAAGCGCTATGTTTATCTGCTTATGCAAGCACTGTCCGCCTGTTATCTTTATCTGCAGGCTCTTTGTGTACTCAAACCGCGCTTATCTCTCGGAACAGAAATTTCTGTGCTCTTCGCCGTGACAATATTAGGTGTGATTTATCAGCTTCTTGATAGAGAAAGTGTTATACTCGACTAAAAGAGTTTATTTTGAGATTCCATCGGAAATGCACAATTTAGATCCTCTGAAAAGTGGGAAATATGTGTCTATGTTTGCGTCTATGAACACAATTAAAATGGAAAAGTTGAACTTCACTAAATTTTACACATAAATCAGACATGTTTTAATCATACAACACCTAAAATTCAAGAATGTCTTTAAAAAACCGTTGAATGACTCCAGTACCAACCAATCAAATTGGACTTTTAAAATGTTTTCCTAGCCACCAAGGTAAATATTGGATTGTATGTTTAACACCACGGTCCAACTTTTCACCATAGGTCTAACAAAATAGTAACAATAAAAACAAATGGCAATAGTAGATACTCTACTTCATATCCACACATAACGAAAACGGCAGTTAGATTGAAATACTCTCTGCCCGGCACGTACCGTTGCCTAACACCAAGATATATAGGGTTGTCATCTACTATAGAAGCAGAGATATATTTGTCCAGCAAGTAAGGTCTCTGTGGACACTTAGATTAGAAAGTTACAGTCGGTGTGATCTAGAAGTTCAAGTGTTCGCCGCACATCGAGCCACAATAGCTATTTACTAGCGGATCTGTCGTGATATCACGAGGCAATTTAAGAACGCAAAGTAAATAGGGATATAGATAGAGTAGGGATAGAGTAAACATGGAAAATTCAATGCCATGGCCGGGATTTGAACCACGGATCTCCTGGTTTCCGTCCAGTCACTCTTAACCTTTGAGCTACCTTGGCCATGGTGCCGTCCTGACGTTAAATTCTCCAGTTGACTCGTACATTTCCCCGGTAGACCACTAGAGGCTCTCGCATTCCAGATACACGTTTGTGGTGACTTACTATTGTAAGTACTTGAGTCCAAAGCTTAATCATTTAACTTTTATTATTTTAGTTAATTGATGTAAATTAATCATTTCTCCACACTAGCCGTGTAACAGTATTTTTGTTTAGTAATGTTCGAAGGAATAATAAATATATAAAAATGTATGTAGTTGTGTGATTGGCCGAAGTAGTAGTGGTATGACGTGGTGTGATGACGTGTCAGTGAATCGGCCAATCACAAAATAAGGTGGGAATTGCTATGGGGACAAAAAAAAATCAATAATCTAGAAAAAGTGAGAATCTTGTGTCTTGCTGGAGAAGGAGAAAAGATGTTACGATGATTGTAATTGTAAAGGAAAATTAATAAGATTCAAAAAGTGTTATTCAATATTTATAATAGATAAGAGTGAATCATAGTTCATATTATATAATTAAATAATATATTACAAAATTAGACTCATCTAAATTTTATTTTCACCAAAAATCCGCATCCACACCTGAGAAAAGATCTCACGACTCTCAGTAGATTAAAACTCGACTTGGATGTTACAAAAAGTTGGCTTGCTTCTTATTAGTTGAAGATGAACGAAAATATAATCCCGTTACAAATGGCGCAGCAACGTGTGGGGCTCGAATAGGATAAAGAAGAGGAGATTAAAGCATCGTGCAGCTCCGTGGGAATTTAAAAGGAAAGAAGAAAGAAGAGAGAAGAAAGAAGAAAACGAGAACTGGTTTAAGTGAGTGAAATTAAAAAAAAAAAATAATAATAGTAGTAGTAGTAGATTTATGGTGTTAAGAAATCAGAAAATAGTTAAAAAGATGGCGAGTAGAAAAGAAATAATAGTGGAAGGAGAAGTTACTGATAGTGTACGAATGAATAGGGAGGATGCAAGATTAAGCATAGATAATGAGTCAATGTTGGAAAGAATAACAAGAATGTTAAGTAATTTAGATTCTAAAATAGAACAAAATGCAAAGAATTTAGATTTTAGAATGAGAGATGTTAAATCTGAAATGAGTAATTTAGATTCTAGAATGAGAGATGTAAAATCAGAAATAGGAGATGTTAAATCTGAAATGAGTAATTTAGATTCTAGAATGAAAGATGTAAAATCAGAAATAAGTAATTTAGATTCTAGAATGAAAGATGTAAAATCAGAAATGAGTAATTTAGATTCTAAAATAGAACAAAATGTAAACGATTTAACTAAGAAAATGAATGATTTAGATGTAGGAGTAAGACAGGAACTAGCACAAAATGTGAGTAACTTAGAAATTAATTTATTACAGAAGCTAAAACAGGAATTAAAATCTGAAATTTCACAGGAGATTAGAGAAGGGAGAAAAGAGTGTAGGGATAATATGGAAAGGCTCATGCAGATCATAGAGATTAATAAGGATGAGAATAGAAAGGAAGTCAATGAGTTGAGAGAGATAATTCAGGAAACTAGGTTAGGTCAGGACATTGTGAAACAAGAAATAAGAATGGAATTAAACAAACAGTTAGAAACATTTAGGATACAACAGGCAGAAATAACACAAAAACAAAGAGAAGAATTAGGAGATAAAGTAGAACAAAGAATCAATGTAATTTGTTCTGAAATGCAATTACAACATGATGAAAGTAAGATACACCAAGAGGAAATAAAGTTACAAATTGATGAGATAAGTAAAGTAAAAGAAGAAGTAATTTTGCAAATTAAAGAGGTAAAAGAACATTTTGAAAAAGAAAAGGATAACTTAGGAAAATTGACACAAGTTGTAATTGCATTACAGGCTAGAAAAGTAAATAACGGGAAAGAAATGTCTAGAATTACAAATATAAACGATTGTGACTTACCAGGTGAATTAAGCAATCATCAGAAGTCTAGTGATGTAGTAAGTGAATGTAGTGATTTTGTGAGTCCAGATAATGATATTAATTATCACAGAAACACACAGAACATGTCCTCACACACACAACTCCACAGTCTAGGTCAAAATGAATGTGTACATTATTCACTAAATGATATTAGTCCACCAAGTTTTGATGAGGAATCAGGTAATAATCCAAAAGTATTTCTTAGGGAATTGGAAGAATATTTCCGCATTAAGAGAATTCCCAATGAATTTCGGATGGTAATAGTAAAACGCTGTTTGAAGAAAAATGCTCTTGAGTGGTTAAGGTTAACTTTGGCTTCACATGAAACATACAGTACTTTCAGAAATCTGTTTATAAATAGATTTTGGGGACCTGAGAGACAAAGAAGAATAAAAGTTGAGTTAGCAACGGGTAGGTTTGAGTTTAAAAAAGGGATTTCTATGACTGAATATTTCTTAAAATTAGCAAACAAAAGTAAGTTGATCAATCCCGAAATTTCTGAGACAGAAATTGTCAACATGCTAATACGTCATTATCCACCACATATCAGAAATCATTTAATTGTGGCTAAGCCTATCGATTTCTCTGATATGATTGAATTATTATCCGAATTTGAAGCACATAACCTCATTAATGATACTACATCCTGTGATGGTAACTATAATAACGTCCATATTGAGCGAGGAAGAAATCGACAGGAATCACAACCTACAAATAATAGGAATAATAGGACCAGTTTAAATTGGGGCGGGGCACCCGTGAGAAATCAAAGATTTGAAGGAAGAGGTTATGATCCTAGACGAACTTATGAATCTGTAATTCCCGGAACAGGAAGTGGAGTTCAAAATAATGTGCAAAGGAATTATCATAACAATCAGTCGACGAGAATTGGAAGAAATGATCAAATAAACCATGTAAGATTTTATCGAGGAAATAATCAGCGAATAAGTAATTTTAATAGGGGTAGAGGTACTAGTTTATTTAGTGCAAATCAAAGAGATTTTAGGGGTGTGAGATTTGAAAGAAGTAATCAAAATGAAAGAGTCGAAAATACACAAAGCACAGAGAATGATGTGAGTATAAACGATAGCACCAACCTAACCAACAATGAAAGTAATAATCAGAGGGAGATGGAAAACTAAAAACCAAATCATTTTGTGCTCTGGAAAGTGGTTCGGTGAGGATGACACAGGGCGAATTGAAAGTTGAAGATAACGGAAATAAGCTTACTCTCTTGCAGAAAAATAAGGAATTAGTTAACCCACCTCAGATAATTATTTACCTATGGGATAAAGAATATACAGCCTTGATTGATACTGGAGCCAGTTCTACAGTGATAAGTGAGGAATTGTTTAACAATCTGTTAGCTAACTATAAAGTGGAATATTTAAATGTGTGTAACGTTTACTGCGGTACTGCAATTGGGAAGAAAAAGGATAGGATTAAATATCAAGTATTAATTAAGGGGCGAATAGGTGAATGGAATTTCAATTTAATTGCGTTGGTAATTCCACATTTGGCAAGAGATATAATTTTGGGTAATGATTTATTATATGAATGGCAAAGTGTATTGAATTTCGAAATGCATGAAATGAAGGTTAAGACAGAAAATGATTTATTAGTAATAAAATTATTGGAAGAAGATGGAAGAAAAGAAGAGAACAGGGATAATACAAATAATGAAAGGTTTTTTGTGGAAGATATACTTTTGCAAGAAAATGGTAATATTGAATACGACGAAAATGAAAATTGTGGGAAGAATTTAATTATTGATGGATTGCAAAATAATGTAACTGACCTTGAAAAGCATTGTTGCCAATTATATACAATACAAGATAAGAACGGCGGAAGCCAAGTGGAGGAAGAAATAGAATTCCAGAGAATATTACAAGTAAAGTTAGAAAACACATACAATTTAGACCAAGCGAGAAAAGAACAGTTGAAATTGTGTATATTAAAGAATAGAAAAGCCTTTAGTTCAAAACCTGGACTGTGTAACAAATACACACACACACATTTAAAGTGAATGATACTGATCCCTATACACATAAAAGCCTTGACAGTAATTGAAACAATATTGAATATATACTATGTGTGTGTTAAATAATAATAAAAATAAAACATTGTTAAACATCAATATATTGTTGTATTTTAATTAATGTTAATTTATTGTTGTTAAATGTTCATTTATTATATTTCATCCAATGTATGTATATTATTATATTTTATGTATGTTGTATTGATGTTGTGTAATATTGGTGTAAACGAAATTGTTAATTGGGGCTGTTCTTCGAAATATATGGAAACAGATTGTTAATTCCTTTGTTTGGTTATTTTCCATATATTTCGAAGAGGGGCATTTGTAACAGTATTTTTGTTTAGTAATGTTCGAAGGAATAATAAATATATAAAAATGTATGTAGTTGTGTGATTGGCCGAAGTAGTAGTGGTATGACGTGGTGTGATGACGTGTCAGTGAATCGGCCAATCACAAAATAAGGTGGGAATTGCTATGGGGACAAAAAAAATCAATAATCTAGAAAAAGTGAGAATCTTGTGTCTTGCTGGAGAAGGAGAAAAGATGTTACGATGATTGTAATTGTAAAGGAAAATTAATAAGATTCAAAAAGTGTTATTCAATATTTATAATAGATAAGAGTGAATCATAGTTCATATTATATAATTAAATAATATATTACAAAATTGGACTCATCTAAATTTTATTTTCACCAAAAATCCGCATCCACACCTGAGAAAAGATCTCACGACTCTCAGTAGATTAAAACTCGACTTGGATGTTACAAAAAGTTGGCTTGCTTCTTATTAGTTGAAGATGAACGAAAATATAATCCCGTTACAGCCGTATATAGGCTAAGATATTTAATGGATAGAGTCAACTTGAAAAATTCAGTGCCATGACCGGGATTTGAAATGATTAATTTCCATCAATTAACTAAAATAATAAAAGTTAAATGATGAAGCTTTGGACTCAAGTACTTATGATAGTAAGTCGCCACAAACGGTGTATCTGGAATGCGAGAGCCCCTAGTGGTCTACCGGGGAAATGTACGAGTCAACTGGAGAATTTAATGTCAGGACGGCACGTTGACCATGGTAGCTCAAAGGTTTAGAGCGACTGGACGGAAACCTGGAGATCCGTGGTACAAATCCCGGCCATGGCATTGAAGTTTTCATGTTGACTCTATCCATCAAATATCTTAGCCTATGTACGAATATTGTGGAGAAGTGATTAATTTACATCAATTAACTAAAAAGACGGATATAACTGTTGATTTTTCACTAAGCAATATACAGAGTTAGCCGTCATCATAAGCCACTTGATTTTTAAGAATCTGATAATATGTTTTCCTCTACATATGTGGTATCTTGAGTATTCAAACCATCTCTGGAGAGGATTAGCCACCCAGTCGCGTTAACATTATGTATGTAGAAAAATAAAACTTCTAAATTATGATAAAAGAGAAAGTCATATGTACTTTGCTTATTTTGATGAGTTCTTGCGCGTGGACATCTTAAGAACAACACTGTAATTTCAAATGGGTTCACCCTATCATTTTTTGTTGTAATTTTACATTTTACGTCCTCCAACCTTAAGTCATATCGGACGATGGATGGAATAGGTGAAATGAAGCTCAAATGAGTCCAGGGTCCACAGAGCTTAGAGTTACCCGACGTTCGTCTTTCAGGATAAGGAAAGCCCCAGAAAAACCTTACCCAGGTAACTCACCCTGACCGAGATTCGAACTTGGGACCTCTTGAACGCGAGGCAGACTCGCTACCAGCACGCTACCGAGGCGGGCTCACCTTTTCATTGCTTTACTAGCATTTTGGGATGTACTTACTGATGTAAGGTATAAGGTGATTATTCAATTTTAAAAACACTTTTTCTCCGGTCAATGTTAAAAATATTTTGTATACTCTCACTGTCAGTATGAGTACCTCTCTAGGTATGTTTGACTGCCTATCAATTATTAAAAATAACATGCTGTTTACATAAACTACAAAATTAGAGTTACGTTATGTTTTATTATTCATTTATTAAAGAACAAGATTTCTCCATTTATTATTTATACTGCAGAATTATTTGTTTATATTCATTTACGGGCTCCTTAGTCATCAGGATGTCATTATTTATGTTTGTTTTGACGGTTAATAATTAAATGTTATTTTTGTCGGTTAAATCATAGTCACATTGGACAGCGAATGAACGAAAAGGTTTAATTAGAGCTCGCAAGAGTCTGAGGTCCTTAATGCTTAGTTACTAAATTCTCTTATTTTAGGATAAAGGAATACCCCAGTAAAAGCCCTGTGCTACTAACTCACCATGTCCGAGATTAAAACTCGGGATCTTCAGAGGTGGGCGTTATTACATTTGATATACAGCTAAAGACAAAAACAAATACATAACTAAAATTTTAAACTGTCTCCAATGCTTAAGGGTATTTGGCCTAAGTAATTTTAGAAGTTTTATGACTGTGAAAGTGCCAGATCCCTTAAGTACTGTGCTTTCTAGTGATTCAGACTTCTGTGAAATTGTCTTACTGTATCGTAATTTAAAAAAGAAAAATATTATGCCATATACATAGACTCTGACGGTACTTAATGCTACTGTTTGAACTTCTAAGTCTAAATTTAATGCAGTCCATACACATTATCTATACTCCTTAAGAAACTAAGCTTCTCTATTAAAACATTTTTATTACTTGAAGTTTTGTAGGCCGTTTATTTTTGTTTCTTGTTAAGAGGTTTCTGTTTTCTTTCTCATAAAACATGGGAAGTGGTAGCGAGAAAATTAAGGCGCTGTAGGTACGGTTTAGAGGCAATCAATCTTTGTTTAATTTAATTCAGACGGCGGAAATGCACGCGATATCTAAACCAGATATCGGTAACTCCTGTTTTAAACCAATTAAGATGCAAGAGCAAGAAGAAAGATTTAGATCCCCAGACCTTCCCAAAAATTCCTTAGTGGTCTTGTCTTGTTAATTGTGGCAAACATATACATGACCTTTATATTTTTACATCAATAGAGCAAACTGTTTTGCAAAGTTTTAAATGAAAAGTGGTTATAGCTGATGCTGTTGCTTTGCAGTCATTAGAAATAGTGATTAACATTACAATCTTACTTTCAAGGTATGTGCTACTGTCTCTCTATCAAAAGACACACATGCTATGTTTTACACATTAAATTATAGCAAATGTGAATTGTAGTTTCTGCATTAACAATTACACCAATCGCATTTGTATCGATACATTTGCTGATGCAGAATTTTATAAAACAAAATTGCATAAAAATTATATAAATAACATACATATATTTTACATTGGTTGAATAGTAATGTAGACAGAGCAAAATCAATCTACTTCAAAGACAATGCGGTACAGTTGTCAGGCCAGCATGCTACACTTAAAGCCATTTGAAATAATACTATAAGTGTTATGGTATTTTTAAATGAACGTCCTTTAACCGATCCGGTTATATTGGATGATGAATGTTGCGCCATGTCTCTGGGAAATTATGTTGCAGTTTACAGCATCAAGAAGGTTCGTACATGGACTTTTGTGCCTTTTATGCATTTAATAAAAGAGAAAGGTGCCCATAAAATGGACCGTGAAATTGATGCCTACACTTCTACAAACTAAGGTACAAAAAGAAAGGGGTCAATAAAGGAGCCTAAAGATACATATCTAATCGTTGCATTTGTATATTAAATGCTGGGAAGTTACATAGTCCCTTCCACACTTCCTGCATAAATATTGTTGAACAAGTCCTATTATATACCACTCTATGCAAGGTTTTGTGGTCTGTAAGATAGCTGACAATTCCTCTGAGTTTGAATCCAATCACGAGATAAAGTATTACTCTGCCGCCGGGCGCAGAAATAAGTTCACGGGGCTTATCTTTCAGTAGTTTGTTTACTTCAAAACTCAAGACAGGCCTACCAATTACTTGGATTATCTCATATATTACCTCCGTACGGGAGTGGTTCCGTCCCCTTCAGCTGCTGTGGTGCGAGCGCTGCGGACCCCTAGCACTCGTGGTACCTCTGAAGTTACTAGAGGAACCTTGGGCCGGACATTCGAGCCCCTCCCTGATTTGGAGTTGTTCGGATTGGGTTGGACTCGAGGGGGCAGTGGTTCCCGATACCCGTGGGAAATCGGGTACGTCTCCGGACGGTGTTGAGGGAAGCCATATATTCCCGCGTACTAGCCTGCATAGCTAGTAGGTGTGCTAGATCACCAGGTGGCCCTACCGAGGTCAATCGGTAGCCTTTCCCTTTGGGATTGGCACGCGTAGGTGGTGTATACACTTCCATCCCGTCTTGTATCCAACGGACCAGATGGGGGAGGCTAGTTAATCTCTAGATGTTGCCCTACGTAAAGCCCCACGGAGACGCCGGGCGCCCTTTTGGGATAGCTCGGTAACTCCCTGGTCGTTACAGTCTTCAGTCTTCACTCTGTGTAGATTGCCCTGGTAGATACCTTCAAGTTTATATATCTCATATATTACATTTCTAGAAGACACGCGACAAAAGGGCTCAGGCCCTATTACATTAAGCCGCGAGCTCTTCACAACCTCTAAAGCCAGCGTTCCCCTAGAGGAACCCAAACAAGGACAACTGAACAGGCGATTATAATCTGTTCAGTGTTTCTTGGTATTACGACAACAATTTGGATGTAATTTTAACCGTTTTAAAGACTTTCAAACTGCCGGGCTATCTAAGAAAGTACTCCCTCCGTCTGACTGCATGTGAAATTTAAAATATGTATTGACTGTGATGATTGCACATTTATCAGTCTGAAGAATAGTTAAGATATTTCTCAGGGTAATGGTAAATCTGGTCTTGACTCTCACAGCAAAACTTCGTCGAAGCGCTAGCAGCTATCAGTGTACCACGTCTGAACTCCAGCCTTCAAGGGGAAGGTGCTGCCATGGTATAATTAAATAAGGTAATTAAATATATTGATATACAACAGCATTAATTAAGATAAGCCAATTGTAAAATACCCGTTCTGAATGTCAAATGTATTGAATTGGAATCGACATCCGTTTTTGAGTCCCTTGAAATGGCGTAGCAGGTGACTCAGGCTATGTAAGAATTAAGTGTAGCAAGTGTCATGACGGAAGGGTCACGATACGTATGAGATAGGAGAGAAATTAGCCATATGCAAAATAGAAAAAGAAACCATATATTGAGGAGCAAACGAAGGAATGGCTAGTTGTGTTTAGATCCAGTATATACACTTATACAAGAGAAAAAAAAGAGAGTATCGTAAGTATGGTCTTCCATTAATAATTTTAGTGGAGATCGTTCATATGTCTGCACAGATTGACCAGGCAAAGAATATTAGAAGATACACTTCGGTATGTGACTTGTTAAAATTATAAAACATAAATATGCACACAATTAATAATAATAATAATAATAATAATAATAATAATAATAATAATAATAATAATAATAATAATAATAATAATAATAATAATAATAATAATAATAATAATAATAATAATAATAATAATAATAATAATAATAATAATAATAATAATAATAATAATAATAATAATAATAATAATAATAATAATAATAATAATAATAATAATAATAATAATAATAATAATAATAATAATAATAATAATAATAATAATAATAATAATAATAATAATAATAATAATAATAATAATAATAATAATAATAATAATAATAATAATAATAATAATAATAATAATAATAATAATAATAATAATAATAATAATAATAATAATAATAATAATAATAATAATAATAATAATAATAATAAAACACAAAGAATATATGTAATTCTGTTCAGATCGTTCAAGATGCCTTTCAAGTGGTATGTCCTTTTTAATTCAGCGGGGAAACTGAAACAGATTCAATCGTAATGGTATCTTCCCCACATCTTTATAAATAGAAAATTATATTTCCCATCCCGAATATTCATAAACAATGACAATCTCAGTAGTACACCATTCAAGGAAGTTGAATCTATACTTTAATGAAGTGCGTTTATTCACACGAATGTACCGAAACAAAATAAATCAAAGGGAATTTATCATAAACGTTCACCTCCTTTACTGTTTACTGAACGAAGTAATGATGATGTTAATCGAATACATATTAGAATGCTTTGACCAGATGCTTCACTAAAGATCGTAACTACGTCTCTATTACCAGTAGTAATATTGCTGTCATTATTATTTCGGTGTTATGCAAACAGTTCCAAATAAAGCAGGAAATATAGCACCCCAAAGACCTAAGACCTGAAGCATGCATGCAATCTAAAGAAGAGGTCAAACCTTCCGAAGAGAAATGTGCGGCAAGTCTAAAAGAAAAAGAAAAGGCCTGAAAGAGAATCGGTTAAAGCACAGATAAAATATGATTAGACATGTAGAATGACATAATCCGGATTTAAGAATTTAAATTGCACATATTACATAAAGCACCTTGGAGATGATGGAACCTCAGTTATTTTTGGACGAATGTAAAACTCTAGTTAGCAATGAAGTTCAGAGTAATCTGAGTAAGGTTATGTGCCACATTGATACGTCAATATTTACTATGTTGCAAAAACATTTTGGTATTAAATTGTTCGTTGGCATCAGCAATTTATAACTGATGCATTTTAACTCATTTAGTCTCACGAAAATAAATGACATTCGGTTAATGTAGATTCATTTTTATTTTATTGTTATAACAATATGGAGGATGTGTGTAGATATAAGATTTTATTGGAAGAGAATTAAACAGCAAATAACGATCATACCTGATGTTTTACTAAACTGAAACACAAATTATTATGAAAGAAGAAAGTTAACATTCTTATAAGCATATGGAGTTACAGATCTGCTGGAATCTGAACTAATACAAGTTTAAGTTGCAAATGCATTTGTTGTTTCCCAAGGTGTAAACAGCAGACCGCCAAGAGGAAGGAAGAAAGTGAGAGGGGAACTGTTGAATGAATAACTCACGAGGACAAACACCATACAAAATCTCACCTGCAGATGATAGATTTCGTACTCTTCTGGCAAGAAGTTATCGACCCTAAAGAGCAGGGAAGTTGTTCAGGGAACCTCTGAATTCTAGTAACATCCATTACATTGTACGGCGATGTTTGTTAAAGGCAAACCTGTGTTTCAGGCATCCTTTGAGACCTTTGGTTCTTTGTCCAGCACAGCGACTAACACGGGCTACAAGAATGGCGCACCACTTATTCACGGATGAGTCAAGATTTGGACTTCTCTCCGACAGTCATCTCACGAAATATGGATTGGTGCGTACTATACCTAGAACTGACCGTTATATCCAGTTAATTGCACTGTTCCATGGAGGAACAATAACGCTAAAGGGTAACATTTGTTACCAAAGGCACACAGAAAACAACATTTTTCTTGGAAACATGAACGTAATAGTTTTTAGAGAGGATGTTGTAGAGGAAGTTGTGTCGCAGTTTCATGGAGCAATTGACGAAAACTTCATTTTCTTGGATAGCAACACCACACTGTATAACGCTAACTTATTCCTCAATAGGCTATATGAACTTGGAATATCAATTTTATTCCACTACTTCCGTTACGATCACTCATCTAACCTTGTTAAGGACAAACTGCAGAGATCCTTCGAACAGCAACCCCGGCATCTCGGCGCCTAAAAAATCTGGCAAAGCTCTCCCCCGTTTCTGCAATAACATTCACATTGAGGAACTGAACAATCTTAAAGAGAGCAAGCCAAGGAAAGTCTCGTAGAAGCAGTAATTTAGTTAAGGCGTAGCTGGACGCGTTACTAGTCAGCCCAAAAAGAAGGATAAAGGAAACAAAGAAAGGAACTATTGTAGCTGTTGTTTTATTGCTTCTTCTTCTACTGTTAAAAATAAGAAGTCAAGTAAAATAAATGTGTGGGTATTCACTACTGTGATATACACCAAACTGAATATCTGCTTCAAAGTATAATTATGCAATGATGCCAGAAATTCGCATTATATAAGTTTTGTAACTGTTATATAACTGTTGATAAATCTGTCTAACACAAACTTATAATAATTCTGTATGGCATTGTCGAGCATTGATACTTCTTGCAACCTGAATTTGAATGAATCATCTTTGTTCCTATTTACTAAACATATATAGAGTTCTAAAGATAACCGCCTACAATTAAACTTACTAAAATGTCTTATTAAATGAAATTATTGTCTTCAAACTCACAGATAACAAATATTAGATGCTATTATTTTTAACTGTTATCAGCTTACATGATTTATTGGTGATAGCGCCAAATAAGGCAGTGTTGCCACCATTTTTTAATGTACGTCCTCCAACGTTAAGTCATATCGGACGATGAATGGAATGGGTGAAATGATGCTCAAATGAGTCCGGGGTCCATAGAGCTTAGAGTTACCCGACATGCATCTTTCAGGGTAAGGGAAACCCCCGGAAAACCCTTATCTAGGTAGCTCACCCTGACCGAGAGTCGAACTCGGGACCTCTTGAACGTGAGGCAGACAAGCTGCCAACTACACTACCGAGACGGGAACTAATTTTTTAATAATCCATGTATATACATCACAGTATATGACCTGAAGGATTGTTCAATTTTCTCTGAATGAAAATAGCATCACATTTAATAAATTATCGAAAGAGTTAATTAAGCGCTTACAGAGAATATGTATATGTGAGGGGTGTCTAAAACACCTTTCAAATGAAACAAATTTAACAAAGCATTAAGTTGTTATTCATATATTGAATTGATACTTAAAAAGCGTCCACTCGTGTCAAGGATCTGATAATAGTAGCTGGACAACAACAATACAGGGGCATGAAGCGATTTCTATATAAGTAAAATTATTATGTCCATTTGACTATTGGTTGTCAAAATACAAAATGTTTAGCTATCCTAAGGCTATTCAAGACTATTTCAAGAAACTGTCTCTAGCTGCGGGTGATGTACTTGATGTATACAGAGTTAAATATGTCAGATGAGTACGAAATAAATGTCAGCTATGCAAAGGAGTGTTATTCGAACCTCTGTAACACAATTTTGAGTCTGACATAACGAAATTCGGAGACTACTATGACATCTCAGGTAAATATCTAGTTTCAGCACACAATTCCTATAATTTAAACAGAAAACTAACAAGCTTCATTCCTCTTGTTTTCCACTATCTGTTAAATTGTAATGCATATTTTCTTGTAAACAACCTGGCTTATGATCAAGGACCACTATTTTGCATTTTTCGTTCAATAAGAGTATCCTTAAAATAAATGATTCACATAACGATCTTCCGTAACATCCAAAGCGAGAGTATCTCGAGGTGATACATACAAAGAACTGCTTGTAACTCTGCTAGATAAGCATGGTTCAACAGTGCATAGAATTAGGCATGAGACTGAAATTCATGCAAAGAGTGATTAGGTTACACATAACAAACCTAATTGCCTAACAAACAGGCAATTTGTTTGGTTAAAAATATTGATATATGCTAAAAAACGTAGGTACTGAAAAAGTCAAGAGAGAGAGAGAGAGAGAGAGAGAGAGAGAGAGAGAGAGAGAGAGAGAGAGAGAGAGAGAGAGAGAGAGAGAGAGAGAGAGAGAGAGAGAGAGAGAGAGAGAGAGAGAGAGAGAGAGAGAGAGAGAGAGAGAGAGAGATGGTGTTTAAGGGCGCTCAACTGTTGAGTCATCAGCGCCCTTAAAAACAATTGACTTACAAAAAAACACCTAAATAAAAGTCTAAAACACTAAAAGACCATACGAGAATTATACTCATGATAAATCACCCACATAAGCATGAGACAAACACTAAAATCTTAAAAGCATAAAACCGGAAAAAATTAAAAAGAGTAAAAGGTCCCAAGTGGTTGCGATGTGGCAAAGACTACAACGGAAGCTAAACAATAAAAATGTTAAAAAAGGTTAAAGTACCGAAAGTCCTTGGGCCTAAATTCTAAAATTTACATCTAAACAGAACGCTAAAACCTTGTCTATCGCCGCGAGAATCACCGCCAAACTGTCCGGCAGCTGGAGAGACCTGCGGAGACGTTCTAGTCTAAAACAATATAAAAATATGTGTCGTACCAACAGTTCCGAACCGCACAGCGGGCAAACTGGAACCGAAGTCCGATTCAATAAAAATAACTGTGGGTAAAATAATAGTGCCCAATGCACAACCGAGCCAGGGTTATTTCCTCCCGACGGGATAAACGACAGGAGGTCGCCTAAGGAATTCGGAGCTCCTTCACCGATCTCAGCTTGTTGCCACGCAGAGCAGACCACCCATCGCGCCAGCATGAATGCGCCGCACTACGCACAAGAAGCCGAAAGTCTTCCATAATGACCAAAGGGAGGGTGAAAAAGTCAAAATTTGGGGATAGTCTATGGGGGAAAATGAACAATTTACTGTGAATGTGGTAAATTTATGTTCCAAACCTTTACTACATTTAAGAATTTATTAAACCTAATACTGTATTATATCATGCACTATATTGCCCGGCTGACAATGAGTATGAGTAACTCTGATAAACAAAAATATAATGGAGCAAATTAAAGATGGATTCACGTGTTCATTTTTCATGACTGAATGTACAGAATTACGATCAAAATTATATGCATTTTGTTACGATGGATAGCTTGTTAAAAAATCAAAAGTTTAAAGACATCAATGCGTTCAAAATGTTTGAAGATAATTTATTCGTTTCAAATACATGAATGCAACACAATGTGCGAAAGAAATGTTTCTTCACAAATTTTAAGCACGACGTTTACACAGCAGGAATGAATAAAATTGTTATAAGTGCTTTTAACGTAAAGCGTTCTTTGCTTAGACATTTTCATTTAAATTTGTCTTGGAATCAAAATTATATTTGTGTAAAGTCTGTTATCTCTGAGCATGACGGAGAGTGTTGGGATAAAAAGAGGGACGAAAGCAAGGAGCAAGACACATTTGTAAACATATGCAAAAAATAGTACAGTGATACTAGAATACAGTGACATCTTACAGAAATTTTTTGACGATTTTTATATTTACTGATCACTTCTTGTATTTGAAAATATATGACTGTTGTATAATTTTCTATAAGTGATTCTTTTCTGCATTGCTAAAAATTGTTTTTGCTTTTGATTCTTTTATTTTTGACACTAAGACAGAGAATACTTTATTAGTTTAGTACATAAATTTTTATGTAGCAACAAGGTCTGGAATGAGAATGCTTGACTACAGCATCTTTTGTTAAACCTACGATGCATTCTTATGTAACAAAAACTTTGGAGAGTGGAGAGCAGGAGACAGAGAGCATTTGGAAACAAATTGAAAAGTAAAGGAAAAGCATGTTTTGTCTTAAGTGCACACATTTTATTCGTTGCATTTACCGTATACATGCCATAATTTAACCAACATGTGTCCTTTTTAATTTTTTGTTGCTGCTTTATTACTGAATTGTTTTTATTTATTTATTTTCTACTTTTAATAACGAGAGAGGATTGTTGTCTATTTAAATATACGTGTTTTATATAGAAAACGAAAGGCTATAGATAACGTATAATGCTTAATTATAATAAAATCCATGAATTACAATATTTGTTATGTTCTAGACGTTCTTGGCTTCGAACCATCTCATTACCAGGCTCGAAATCCGAGAACGTCTAGAACATATACACCGCCATGAAACATTTAGCTCATATTTCAATATTTGTTGTATTTATACTTTGAATTATACGCTGATATTGAAGGATTATTTATATATACACATTTTTTCTAGCAAGAAACCCTTAGGATAGAAACAATGCTTAATTAAGGTAAATATAATTTTTGGAATAATTTTACCTTTTATTCAAGGAAAAAAATGCACATAATATCCAGCAAACATCACAAAGTCATTTTATACAGCTTTATGCTTTTATGTCTCGGCGTTGTATGGCAGCGAACTTTGCTTCACTACTTCATTTTGCCACTCAAATTGTAATATATATATGTGTGTGTGTGTGTGTGTGTGTGTGTGTGTGTGTGTGTGTGTGTGTGTGTGTGTGTGTGTGTGTGTGTGTGTGTGTGTGTGTCCGACTTCTTGACCTATTTATAGCCAATACCTCTGTGCATCATAGCATTAACAGTTCATATTAAACGCTCAATAGCATTGCATTGCATGTACTGAATTAATTCAGTTGTCTGACATTTAAACCTTCTTAGCATTAGCGGATTAGATATACTTAAGTGATGAATTCAGATCAAATAGTACATCACTAACTGTTTTTGTAACATGAATTCCAGGTCTTGTATACACTATTTTTGTTTTAAAATTAATAGCAGTGAGAAGGTGCATTGCTTTCTTATTTTATTTTGGATATGGGATTATTTCAATAAGAATTATTTATAAGAAAGCATCAACATCCTTACAGTTTTATTTGTAAACAATTCTTCTGACAGGGGAGTGCAATTCACAATCACGTTTCGTTTTAAGTCTATGATGGTCTCTTGAATTTCAGGCGAATGATTCAAATTTCCATTCAACCTGTATACAATAGCTATTCTCAATTTATTAATCCTAATGTTTGTGTCAGACCAATATACATGCGCTACTTTCTCTTTGATCCAAACTAGTCCTATAGCCATTAGATCCCTGTTATATATTTGCACTTAAATCCCTTGCTCGTTGTCATTGGACCATTCCTACTGTAGACTTGTTTGTGAACTAGAGCTCTTTTTCTTCCAAATTTCATAGTATGTAACCAAATCATTTTCAGCATACGCTAAACTTTGAGATATTCGTTAGTATGTTACTTATACAACCGGGAGCTAGCCTCATATGTGTTTTCTCTTATTTGAATGTCATTTGAAAATATAATTCTTTTGTTCCCTAACTTTTAGTCACCATCTTTGTAGCATGCTCCAAAGATGGCGTTCATATCACTGGAGCTAGATGTGTGGACCTTCTGCAGATAATTTCAGGAAGCATTCGTTTCTTCTTCACTACAGAGTGGTTTTCGCTTTTGATTCTTGATTTTACCCTTAAGATAATCCGCTTAGTATTGGAGCAGCTCAGAAATTAAACGCTGAGTTTCGAACTTGAGACCCCTCAGGGAACACAACTTTTCCCTTATCGCCTTATATGCATCATGCGATGGATTCTATGTCTGATACGTTCAGCTCCTTTTGAAAACAAACGTTTATTTAAAATTATGGAGTCAATTTAAAGCAAATTTTCAATTCAATCTTAAAATATGCATATCTTTAGTCCGATAGGCAGGATTAATGAGATGTAATGCATCACACTCCAATGGCTGCTAAATAACGTTCAATAACATTATCGTTTAACCAAGACATTGTATTTGTAGCAGATCAAGAACATGGAGGTAGGATCACAGTACAGTCAATCACCTCTTCATTTACAGATTACAGAGGACTTATAGTATTCGAGTCCTGGTGATATCATGTATCCTTGTGACCTCTTTTGTGTGATTTCAATTACAGTTTAATAACTATTCTTCCTATCACTTACTCAACGTGAATATTTATGGCATTTGGTAACTATTTAAGTATATCAACACTAAGATTATGAATTTATCCAAAGAGGTCCGACAGTTTACCATAGCTTCCAGAATTTTGTCCAACCTGAATTGATATTTTCAGGTACTGAAGCTAGTTTTCTGTCTAAAGCCGGCAGCGCTTCATCTTTTTTCTTTACAACAAATTATTTAGTTGCTGCATCTATTCGTTTCTTTCGAAAGGTAACGTTATAGTTTCAATTTTGAAGTGGCATGCTTTCATCTATGTATGTAGTTCAATACATACTTTTTATTTGGAACATCGTAATCTTGAACTGAAGGCAATAAATAATACCTTCATTCTTATCGTATCCAGAATAAAAGTATTGTCAGAATTACGTCTGAAACAATATTTACTTAGATGTTGCATTAGTCTCCTATAATGAGCACCGAACGATGTTTGTAGATACTTACGAAGCTTCAAATTCACCCATGTGCTCATATGAAGTCTTTACGGCGAACGTTTACTTTTGATGTTCAATAACAGTTGCAAGTGTATCCACGTAATGCTCAGTTGTTGCATCGTCCCCTTATTCAAGATGCTGAATATTGCACAGATGGTTCTTCCTGAACCGGTAGTTTCCTGAGTCAACTGAGGTAATGCAGTTACAGTTGCACATAGTAATAACACTTTCATTTGCATTACCTTTAAGATTAATTTTTATACTATTTGTTTGAATTAAAAATACTAAACACAGTTTTGTCCATTTAATATAAAGTGAGTAGAGATTATATAATTAAGACAGATGAAGTAACAATCTTTAAATTTTGAGCTATAAATTGAATTGTAATTCATTTTGGGAAAAGTCCTGTTTGAGGATTTTATATAACTTTTGTACTAATAATTGCTCATGGGTTATGTTCATCTGGTTTAGTTTGTTTAGTTACTGGTTAAGTAGGCTCATGAGGGCATGCATCTCCTGATCACGAACCTATTGGTACTCATTGGAATGAATGACACTACTTATTTATTAAGAGCTCAAAACCGTGTGGCATCGTCCTCTATTCAGAGGAAATTTCAGTGCTATGACGACAAAAGTTATTGTTTATTACTCTTCAGCATTTGATTCCATAATTCTCTCCTATATATAGGTTTCTTTATGCTTTAGGTTCATTCATATTTCTACTGTCTGTAATTAAATGTTTAGTTACTTTTGCATATGATATTCTAAGTATATATTATCGACATTGCGTTGTCTAACCATTTTATTATACGAAGCTATCTCATTCCTCTTCTCATTGATGACCTCGTCGAATAGGAATATTGCGTTTTTTGGCCTCATATGTTTGATGCACTTTCTTATTATCCTCTAAAATTACTTTGATATCGGGTAATTTGAGCAGATATTGATATTTCGGTTGATGCGACGATTTCAATAAATGTAGGGATTCTCAAAACTGAGACCATTCTCATCAATTAATAGGTTAAGTATTAGCTTCCACGTTTGAGCCACCCAGTATGGGAGCTCCGATGTTGCTTGGGGGGAAAGATCTGTGCCTTCCTTCGCGAATGCCATTATCGCAGTGATTACCTCCTTGAATAGATATCGATCACTTTTCCTTCAGTATCTTGCTTCATTGTGTGCTATGGGCTCTGGACGAGTTTGGAAATCATCCAAAAATGTACTAGAGTAATTCTTTAATTAATTCTGCTCCTTTGGTGTCACATTTGTCCGGCTACGGCTACTGTGGTTCTATAATGAAGCACTTAGAGCGAGGAAATTCTTCTATAAACGGATTGGACGCAATGTGTCATATACGAGATACCGCCCACGCTGCAATCTGGATACAGGTTCGAGGCATATGTTTGACAAAATTCTTGTGGAGAAAGCTTGGAAGCGTGCTCAGTCGGCTAATGATTCTTTTGACGAGAAGCTTGCTGTTCAACTTGTAACGACAATCATGAAAGGAAAGTTGGCCATGGGCGCTTATTTACGTATATCATCATCATCGTCGTCGTCGTCGTCGTCGTCGTCGTCGTCAGCAGCAGCAGCAGCAGCAGGATCAGATGGCAGCCAGATGGACATCCCGAGGTAGGTCAAACGTGTACTTGTTCTAGAAAGGGATAAACCAGGAAGTAACGGGATCTGGATGTTGCACGGCGACGTGTGAAAATTAGGTTGCATGTTGCTCCTCAAAGCTTGCAGATTCGGTTGCAACAGCCCTTGTGCACCACCCCTTGCGCACTGCTAGAAAAGTGCTTAAACAAAAAATATGAAAGATGAAAAACTGTGTTAACCGAGGTAAAATTTGGGTGGGATATAAATTTAGTTTGCATTGTATGTGATTTATGGTTCCCAGTATTTTCCGCAAGCTATGCGGCGAAACCGGTGTCTAGGCGGCGCTCTCTTGGACAATGCAGCGATGGCTTTGCTATCATTGTTGCCTTATTGTTTGCTGTTGGTGATATACAGATAGCTACCGGCAGAGATCTTAAGCGGGAGAAGGCGGGGAGTGAACGACGGAAGAAGAGGAAGGAAAAGCGGCTGCACGTACGTCCGGAAAGTCAGGTAGAGGTCTGTACATATCTGGAAAGCCGTAAGCGGTACGGAGACTGAAGCAATACTATCTGTTATGTTGACAAATAAATTATTACTGACGTGGGACTATGTTACACATGTTACTTACCCAATAAAATTGTATGAATGTGCTTTAAATAAATATAATAGAGCTAGTTCATTATATACAGTACTAATAACTCCAAAAGGGCATAGAAATTGCTACTGCGATGTTATATAGTTTTGCATTCGTATGTCTGTTCAATTAACAGCTTTAGGACATTTCAGGTTTTACGCTTTTGAAAATTAATGTAATATAAACAGCAAGTAATCAAGAATATTTTATTCATCTTAAATTACATTTTTAATTTGTACCTCTATGCATTGACCGAAGCGAATGCAAACACTGCAAATTAAATCCAAAACTTAATGGTAATAATTTAAAATGTGCAGGCTTGGAGGGATTCCACATAATTAAGACTGGCAGGCTTGTCACTCAGTGGCATGGTTCATCGCTGCGAATTGTATTTAGTGACCACCCTGTTTTATGACCTCTTTTTGGCTTCTGGCACACAAAGAAAGTGACGCAAACACGCGATAAGCAGTTTTGTCATGGTAAACTTGTCATAATACAGTTAGCTGAGTGGAATAGTGTAAAGTTCATGAGGTACATTTTATATGTTGTTAAACATTAATGTGGTAACTCGTTTACTTTCACAATGTGGTCGTCGTAAACTTGCTAAATAATGTCTATATTTGTAACAATAAATGTTTCATTTTTTCATGACAATATTAAGCCACCATCGAATAAAGGAACACTGCGATTAATGAAATAACGCTCGCGTGTTTGTGTATGAAGTTGTGCCAGCGTGCGCGTGCGCTAAATTATTAAAATACGGTTGCACTCCCTTGTGGTCGGCGTGTTTCACCCCGGAAATCCCAGGTATAATTCCGGGCAGCGGCTTAACAAGTTTATTGACATAGAATCACTTCATAACATGCATATTTCAACTTCGGATAATGCGAACATACACACGAATATTTTGGCAAGGTTTACTGCGAAAGTTATTTATCACAATCTATGCAGTATGATGAGATATGTGATTGTTATATAATAAGCTTTTCTTAATCGCATATGTTTATAAATTAGAAATTCATAATAAAGAAAAAATGAGTCAACGAATCTTACATGAAAACTTTGCACGTGACTTGGAGTTACGTATTCGCTGCCCAGGAATGAAAGCAAAGGTACGAGAAAGAAGCTAAACTCCATATTTAATACCTCTTCATTAAATAAAATAGACACTAAGCTAAGAAAATTGGTCTAACTTATGCTTTTAAATAAGGCACACAAATATATTTCAGTGATCAACTGCGCTCATTCACTTCAAGCACATCATATCTTCTAAGAGAATCCTGAAATAGACAATCTGTATGCAAGGCATTGCAAAATTCAACTCCCATTCACCAAAATATACGTAGAATGACAGTTGCAAGTTTCAGCTGCATAACTTTAAAGAGAGTTCTAGGAAACTGAATGCAAACTCTAACCTAACTAAAGTTCAGATTACTGTAAGATAAACTGGGTTTACCTACAGAAATCGGAGCAAATTAAATGAAGTACCTTCCAACTAATTATTGCCTAACACGTACTTTTATGAACAACTAAATCGTGACTTCTAAACCAATGTCCAAATAATTATAAGTGTATGCTAGATGTTGACTGGTTCTATGCACTTTCAAGAAAAACAACATTATCAAAATTGTATGTTACACAGCTTAAATATTGCACACAACTTCCTTAGCAACCAAATAGAAGTTTTAACCGGGAAAATCCAAAACGACTATTATAATACTGGCTAGACTTATTTTACCTGCATAATTAAACAGAAAAAAGTAACCAGTTAGAATTTCAATTATTGGTACCCAATAATTTCACACGCAAGCAAATATGTGAGTTGTAAACCTAACGTCAAAGTAGGTATGTTTGCCTATTAGGCATTATCTAACACATTTCAGAGCGCTAATATCAAAACGATATCTAGGTCATCGTATGACTATACAAATTCCATGACAGCTAGATAAAACCTCTTTATATAAGTGTGAAAATTACGTAATTAGTACTGATTTCAACTACATAATTAGTTACTAAGTTAACTTCTAATCAATAAGATTATGCACCAGCATGTGTAATCTGAAATAATGAGAAGGTGACCAGTGACTACACTTTGCATTCTTAGTGCTATCTGATTTTGAACACCTTCAAGAAAAGTAACAAGGCGATAGGAAAAGTAAATAAGCAATCCTGAATGATTTGAAACATAGGTAATTACTTCTAATATGCGACGTTCTTAAAGCGGATCTACTTGTAACGGTAAGTTTTAGTTGGAACCTTTTATATGAATATCCAGTTGAAAATTCTTGTTTTCTAATCTGACTATTAGTGGGCCATGTAAAGACAATTTAAAAAAATGATGCTACGGGAAGAAAAGCAATAATCTTGCTTGATGATGGAAAACTATTGCGGTGAATATAAAGGTTTTGGATAGTAACAGAAAATGAATAATCTTCAAAAAGATATGTTTTGTAATCTTGATGGTGGTAAGACGATGCAGTGAATATAAAAAGTTTTGATAGTGATGAGTGTAAGTGTAGCAGTGAGCAATTTTATATAATTAACGGAAACTATTTATTAAGGAAGTAAAGATTTATCTATATGCTGGAGGTAACCTGCAATGACTGACTAGGAAAGAAAATCGAGTAAAATGTAATCCAGATTATACAATTAAATTATATATTACGAAATTGGACTTATCCAAAATTTTATTTATGTCACTAGAAACCACACCTAAAAACGTGAGATCTCATGACTCTTATGTAAACAGACACAATCATCAAGAAACAATTCAAACTACAACGAAGTAAACCTGTTACATCTGGCTTTCCAATCTGGGTCTTCGAAACAGTCAACGTGCATCCTATCTTCAACATAGAAATCTGGTTACATACTTATACAGTAAAAATCTCATGGAATCTAGCAGGAAAACTGAAAAGCACTGATGCTAACACTCTTCACACATTCCTACTCAGACATCACATATCTAATCACACGCTTTCTTATAAAACCAATTAAGTTCTCAGTCAAGATCGAAACCTATGTTGATTCATAAAACCTTATCCGGTAGAAAAGCCGAACTCAACAGGCAACTACTACGCTGTCACTAAGTCGGTCCGGCTTGGATCCCAGGTGACCCCGCATGTGAGATTTGTGTTGGACAAAACGGCGTTGGGGCAGGTTTCCTCCGAGTACTCCTGTTTCCCCCGCTCTCTCCTGCCCCATTTTCATTTCATGTATCATCGATGCCACTGCCTGCAGTGCCGCATGTATCTTTGTAAAAGCGAGCGTTAAACGCTACCAAAACAAGAAATGGTCGGCGATATTGTCAGGTGAAATATGAAAATTGCCTACACTTAACGTAAGGTAAATACGAGGTTCTATGATGTTCCAGCGGATAGGAAATTGATAGACTTAAACTATTATGAAGCTTCTACCTGAAATTAATATTTAACCTATGTTCTGGAACACGTGAAACAAACGCGGGAGTGTAAAACGTAATTAAATAAAGAATTCGTGAAAATTCCTGAAAAAAAAACGTCGTTTTCCTGACAGTTGTATGGCACTGTGCTTGCCTCTACTAAAGGTATAGGTAACTACTTACCCCATTAACACATACCAGCTGCTAAGTGACCATGAAAGTAAATTCAAACCAGCAAACAAATTAACAATAAAACCTTACCCACACTCACACTATGGCTGGATACTCAGTCAACACCAACATTCATTGGAAATAGTTAACAAATATGCCGCATGCCAATTAACCCAAGAACAGAAAATCTAAAGCCAAGCCCCCACTCTTCAAACATAACCGGACTCACTAGCGGTTAGACAATTCTTATCATGACTTTGCTCATATCTACGACGTGATCAAAGTAAGTTTCTGATAAGCAACATTTATTTGTAATGTTAAGTGGTGGTTGAGTTTGGGGATATTCTGGAAAACTTCCTTGTAGTGTTTACGAGCACCGTTTGTTTTGGCACACGTACAACTTATTCTTCGTCTAAAACTTTGTCACCGTTTTTGGACACAAAGATCCCGAAATAATGTAGCAATTCAAAGTTTAAGTGTCTGTTGACTTTGTAGGTAATAGGGATATAACACATTTAGTTTTCAGCTTAAAAACTATTATTAGTCATATTTAGTAGACTGTAGGTAATTAGTGTTTGCTTTAATTGTGACTGTTTTATGCACAGTTAATTTTTTGTCAATTACGCAGGATTATTATAAGAAAATATAATATCCCGCTTCTACGTTGAACTGCTAATCATCATGTTCACTCCATGGATTAGAAACATAATGTGTTCGTGTTTCACAGTAAGACTCTTCATCTCTTTTGGCGTCTTCCCACATCTCTTCTCCCTGCTGGTTTATAATTTAGTGATATTTTTAGAAGTCTGTCATAGTCCTCCTTTCGACAACCATTTATTTCCCTAGTGTTTTATTGCTTTGTTTATAGATTTGACGTTCAGCTCTGTTCTTATTACATCATTATTTATGTGGTCTAGTTTGGTACATACTTTAGTTGCTCCAAAGAATTTCATTTCAGATCCTTGTATATTATTCATCTTTGTTATAACCCAGGCTTCGCTTCCATGTAAAAGTACTGGCTTTGCCATTATTATATAAAATGTAATTCTTGTAATCTTTCTTGTTTTATTTCTTAAAGCGTTGTATAATATTCCGCACATCGTTTAAAATCTTGACAGCTTCAGGTTAATATTTCTTTCTCTGAGCCCATTTGACATCCAAGATATGTGAAACTTGGGATCTGTTCTAAAGTTTATCATCTAAAGTAACTTTAGATCTTATTTGTTACTTACCACAAAAAGCCATTATCTTTGAGTTTTTTAAGAACTATTTTAAACTATAGTTAATATGTATTAAGCTTAATAAATATATAGCACTTTGTAAATAATATTAGCTTTTCCGTATTAATATTGTCACACGAGCGCTGGAACACCCTGTGGAAGCAGCTGGGAGCGGAAGGCAGGGGAGGTTCGGTTAGCCACACCTCCCCCTCGTCTGTCTTATAGTGGTGACAGGCAGTGGTCGGAGGAAAAACATGACTGTGCCGTCTGTTTCTCTTACACCTGGTTCTCGATCATTCCATTACTGGAACCTTCCTGTGCAAGCCAGAAGGCGGCGATATTCCTAAAAGAGGGGCTGCCGGAGCGAAGTCAGTTAGTCAGTCAGTTGGTTAGTGAGTGTGAGTGAGGAGACAGTCGCAGTTCTTGGTGTAAGAGTTAGTCAGTGACGTGTTAATGAACGAAAAGATTGTGCAACGGAAGACTGTACGAACTGTGCATGTGTATCGGAGCTTACGTAGTCGCGAGTACAAGTGAAGTTGTAACGGACGAACTGGTGAATTATAATTGTGTGCAGCACGTAATTCTGTGTAATTGCCAAGAGTTAAACTGTAAGTCGGTGGAAATAAAGAACATTTTTGAGTGGTGAAACTGGACTTTTCATTTCACGAACCCACAGAGTCACAATATTACTGCTTATATATAATGAAATAATTCGCATCGTTGCTAATCTGTCTACAATAATTATTCCTTGTAAGGACTGGAAACATCTTTGCTTATGGCGGTATTAATTTCGCAAACACAGTCCCTAATGGAGATATTGGGTACCGTCCCTACAGATTCAACATGTAATCGAATATTGGCTATTTGCATGTAAATCATACAAACAGCACGCCTCGAAAGCAATTAACAGTACACGAGAATTCAATCGCAGTAGTCAGTCATTTATGTATGCACCTAGCCTGCGGTAACATTAATGGAGCCGTGCTGCCGTTATACGGATTAAATATATCTACAAGGTTTCTTAGTGACATAATCAGAACAGACAGTATATATGCAGCTGTGGCCCTCATGGAACTTACTGTCAACATCAGCTAAGGCAACGACTTGTAATTCCGGAAACAGGAAACATAATGACAAATTTGAGGCTTTCATTATCCATTTTACTTTTTATATTGCAAGTACTGCATTCCACCCAAAAATTTGACACTGAGATTTAATTGGAAACACGAGTTTTGACACCATTTAATCCCACTAAAATCATTATAATAAACTGTTTGTGTATGTATGTGAAGTTCCAAGCTCCTTATATTCATGCGAACTTATGCTCCAAAGATGCAAACTTGATGATTTTGAAGAAAATACCCCTACCTAAAACTATCCCATAAAATGCCAAAATTATTCTTAAATAAAGATAAAAATTTATAAAATCTCTTATGTATATTAATGAAAAAACTAAATAATTCAAACATTTTAGAGTTTATCAAAATTGGCTGTAATAATTTTGATTAAAATAACATATAATAAAGATATTTACATGAAGCATGAAATTTAAACCTTGAATTTTTGGAAATAACCAGTGAAGTATTCCATATTCGGAAAGAATCATATATCATTTTGTATAGATAGTAAACGTCAACCGAGAAACGAAAAGGACTCCACAGGAAATGAACATATCTTTAAAACATACACTTTACTTCAAAAACATTTTTGTTGCATAACACCTTCGAGATATCAGTTATTAATAAATTTAGTTGTTCAATAATTTGTTATTTTGGGACATTGTGGTTGTTGTGAGTTGCCATGAATTGATTCAGCCGAATTGGATTTAACAGATGGGTTCTAGTTCAATTCTAGTTCAGGTAATATGGGTCTTTGCTTTCAGGGAAGGCATACGAAACGACTAGTTTGTTTTTCTGTTCTTTTATTCCCAGGGTCTTTGCTCTCAAAGAGAGTATACAACACGATTGGTTTGTATTTCAATTCTTTTATTGCCTTTTACTTTCCTTCGTCAATGTTAAATACCGCTCGCGCGCGCGCGCACACACACACACACACACACACACACACACACACACACATACACATACACGCGCGCATATTACCTTGCACACTAAACTTTTAACAAGTAACATGTGTCTCACTGTCAGCGTACTGGCAGACTATTATGTGTTTCAAGCCAGCTTGTCACCCCACTCCTTTTATATTTCCCTCTCTCTCGCACACTCATACAACATGCACGTCTGCTTGGGGCTAGATGTTAGCGTAAGCGAATTATATTTTACAAACTTTTACAATGATGCAGTTGCCAAAATCAAAATTGGAAAAAGCATTTTCGCAAATTAAATATATTTTTAAATACTATAACTAGATTATAGTTTATGAATTACCTGCTTTTCTAATCCAAATGCGGGACAAACTTGTTTTACCTACACCACACGCTTCAGCAGTAAGCCAAAATCGAGCTGATTTCTATATTCCTCATTACCCAACTTTTTGAAGAATGTGTACACCTTAAAAACAATACTTCGAGGCTGACTTCGCAATAATTGCCTGTTTGACTCGCCACTAAATTCACCTCAAGAAGCTATTGCACTATTTAACTCTTACTCTACTGTTGTGTAAAGAACAAATAAATGATATTGATATGAACTCTCCAGAGTAAATAAACACTTCTTATCCAGCATTCATTCATAAATATAAGCATACAGAGTTCCACAGGCTAACAGGAAATGAAGTGTTTGCTCTTTCTCGAATTTAACACCCTGACTAATTCACAGTAATTATTTTATCACGTCATGCAGTAGTTTAAATTTCAGTTCTGAGTAATTAAAATTATATATACATACATATACACCAACCACTTTGAAATCTCTAGAGTAAATAGAGATTACGAACCATTCATAAACAAAGTTATGTGACCAGACACGTTCTGGCAGGGCAGCAGGAAATTTATTGTTTTCTCTTGCTTGAATTGGCTTATTCAAAGTAATTCTTTTATCACATCATGTCAAACATATACGTTTCATTTCTGAGTAATTACAAATATACGTACACTTATACATGCCAAACAAAAATGATATTCATACAGTGCTTAGTCGCGATTTATTGTTATAATACAGGTGATAGTGGTTTATTTATTTGTATTAGAAAAACTATTTGAGCTAAAAATATGGGATTTTCATGGTTATGTTAGATACATTACTCTCTACCTTCCACATGGATCAGTTTCGGCAAAATCTGAATTTTTGTCTTAGCGCGAATAGTATTTCATACAGATTGATTAGGTTGGCGCTCCGCGCACACCACTTAGCGGGAATGCAATACGACAACACCGCAGGACTCCGATTGGCTGCTCACCTAGTAGCGCTCAAGGACAAACACCTTCCCATTTGAAGCATATAATAACTATGAGTCTGTTACAACGTTCCGGTCTTTACGAATGATCGTGACCTTTACCATCATTAATCTTATTATCTGGAGCATTATAATGTTGATTGTTACATAAACAGTGCTGCTTCAAGGTTTTCGGTATTCATTTTAATCTTACGATTGCCTGAGAAGAATATGTTAAGACCAGCATATAACGTCAGGTTCTTAAACGTTTTGGGTATCTCTGTTTCCTTTCTATTTGTACAAAATCTGTAGTGTAACTATTTCTTTAAAGGTTTATCGGAATCCAAATGAAGTGCATAGCAGTGTTAGCTGCCGTGAGAATGATTTGCATACCCACTAGCGATAAAGAATAGAGAAAGTCATATGGAGTTATATTTATGCTCTTAGATATTCTATGTAATTAAAGCTTTCAATTGATTAGGATTAGGATTACTAAGGAGCGGATTCGGTGCCACAACCTGTGGTTTATTCTGCCTAAGCCCCAAGTAGGGCATCCCCGGGAGGAAGGTTGAAGCGAGAGAAGACACAAGGCGACCGACCCAAGGAGTCACGACAGTGCCAAGCCTCCCGCCGAAACCTCTATCCTGAAAGAGACCACCAGATGAGAAATATGATCTGATATGAAAATGAAGAGGAAATGGAGGGACAGGAGATTCCGTGGATGCAGTTTACTTACTCAGATTTCGCCTGACAACCTGGGAAAACACCCGAAAAAACCCATGAGTTAGGTAGGTCGTCTATGGGAATCGAATCTGGAACCCCTGAATGCGGAATTTCCAAAACGTTTTTTAAAAGTGTGTAAATGCTGTTTCGGGTGCTTCAATACATATTTGGTACTTATTGATGAAAAGAAATAAATAATATTTTTTCTCTATATTAGATCAATTTCTTACATATAATTTTTGTTTCACTTAAGCTTACGTACATTTGATGAATAATATTCTGATTTGGGATATTTCTTGTTCAAACTAACTATGAGGAAGCTTTAAATGTAATATTGAAACCGAACGCTCAAGCAGATAATGCTACATAGATTTCACAACATAAATTAGAAAAGCTGATTAAGACCACAATCATATATTTATATGTAATTCGCTGACAAAATAATATGGAACGTTTGTGAAGGTTCTTCAATATCCTTAACAATTCAGAACGGTAAAAAAAAATATATATAAAATCTAATCATTTTAACCTACTGTTATCAGTCTCTAGAAATTCGGACTTCACAGAAGATTTTTTAAACTTTGGAGGAGAATTTTGAGTAGCACTGTGTTTCCTTTTCTCAAGTTATACTTCATTTGAACTCTCTCCCATCCCTCTCTTTCCGCTCAGCGCGTTGGTTTATCGTCAGCACTTGGAGAGCAAATATATGTAGCAAAAGTAAGAAAGTCTAGAAGTGCCTATAAAGTACATTCATGCACATATATAATAACATTTTATACAAAATCATAATTCAAATAAAATGTACACGTTTAAATTGGCGAAGTTAGGCTCATTGTGAAATGATTTTCTGATATCTTTGTCTATGTTTAAAAGAAGTGATACACGAAAAAAAATACCATATATTCATGTTGTAAAGCAGAGCCATATCAGTCAATATAGATTCGGCAAACGTCCTCACCTAGTTAATTTGAACTTGCTTTAGTTTAACCAGCACAATCTAAGTCGCTTATCATTTCACTTTGAGTGTCTCGAGAACAAGATGAGCAGTGCAGGCTATAAACAATCAACAACGATATTAAAATAAGACCTGAAGCTTTCCTGGCAACGAATGCGCTCACTTTCTTCTCGGGCAGCCAGCCAGGTGAAAAGATGATCAGATATCAACGTTTCGGGAGTGTGCATCTCTCCCATCATCAGGATATTTATAAAATGTTATAACCACAAATGAAATGCTGGATATAACACAACTATAAACTAAGACAAAACACTATCAAAATTCGCATTACTGAACAAAAGACTGTTTTCAGTAAATTAAATGCCAGGTCAGAAGATGGCGTGGGTATAGAAAATGGTGTCAAAGAAACGTAACTACTTAACTTGATTATCAAGCTGCATTGATCTTTGCTTCTTAATTCGACGGATTTCCACTTTTAAGGCCCGTTTCCAAGAAGAGCTGAATTGAAATCCAGCGTCACGATTAAGGGTGCTCCTTTCAGAGGAAATCGCCAAAGTCTCCTTAATTCTCCGCTCCCAGTAACTGTTCCATTTTGCCAAGATAGTCGTCTCCCGAAAATTGGCTCTTTGGTCGTCATCAAAACAATGCTCTGCCAGCCCAGACTTCTCAGCCTTCATTAAACGAATGCTCCGTTCATGTTCGTTTATTCTAGTAGCGATGGTCCTTCCGGTTTGTCCTATATACGGTGTTCCACATTCACAGGGAATACGGTACACTCCCGGGACTTGGAAGTCCAGTTTGTCTTTCACTGGTCTCAACAGCTGTTTAATCTTCAGAGGTGGCTTGTGGATGGTCCTGATGTATTTGGCGAGAATTCTGCTGATTCTGCCAGATAGATTGCCGGTAAACGGGATGCAGGCTGTAGCGGTAGGCTTATCTGACGCTTGCTGTATTACAGGTTTCCCTTTCCTAGCTTTGGTGATCGAGGCTTCAACGTCATATTCAGAGCAGCCGTTTTGACGGAAAGTGAGTCTCAGGTGCTGTAATTCTTGTTTTAAGTGGCTGGGATCAGAGATGGACAAAGCTCTGTGGGCCAGTTTATTGAGAACTCTCAGTCGTTGAGACTTATGATAGAAACTATGAGCGTTCAAATAGAGATCGGTGTGTGTAGGCTTGCGATATACAGCATGCCCCAGTGTACCGTTGCTGATTTTTGAAACAAGAATATCCAGGAATGGAAGAGTTCCATCCTTCTCCACTTCCATGGTAAAATGTAATTGAGGGCGAAGGCTTTTGAGATGTTGAGATGCAACAACGATATGGTTTGTTGTAATTATTTAAAATCATAAGAATGGAACACCATGTTAATAGGAGGATTATTTCATCACAATTGTCTCCTATATCAGTAAAAAATAAAAACTTCAGGTCCTGTCTATAAATGTGCGTTATATCAAGAAATGCGTGTATTTACAAAATGGGATTAAAACGTAATTTAACTAATTTAAAATGTCACAATTGGTAAATATGTTAAAATATCGTAATGATAAGATGTTGTACAACAAGTTTAGTGTAGTTAAATATAAATTCTAGTTACTGTTATCTCGGCACCAGAAGTCCCTGTACGGAGAACTGTTTAAAACGCGACGCAGCTCCGCGTTGTGGGAAAAAAGAGATAATTTGAGATGAATGTCTGGATGTGCAGTGACCCCGTAAATATTGGAGCTTAATGAAAACATCAGAATTAGAGATCGTAAAGCAGTCGACACGGAGAATGATGGGCAAGCTGTGTAATTTTTACGTCTCCACGAGGGGTAATTTTGTCAGTTGATGTATGTCTTTGTTACAGCTCGAGCAGAGGCTTGTTTCATTATCAGCTTCTCGCAGTGTGAAGGAAGATTAATGCCTTGTAACAGACCGTGCAAGAACAAAATGAAGTGCTATGTATGGGTGTGTGTGGAAGCCACAAATGTTGTAGTGCGACGATACTGACAAGAAATGAACCACACCCTCTCTGCTTAAATCACCTGTCGTGGCACCGCCACTGGCCTGACCTCTTTTTCAACTGTTTTCTGAAATCTCTTGAGCATTAATGGTACGTGACTGAGAATCAGACAGTAAACACTCGTGAAATGAGAGGAATATTGGGAGAAGATGTCAGGTCTATTATACAGCACGTTTTCAAATTATGGCGATAAAACTTCGGGAATCATTTTGGCGTGGCATGGCACATAATTTCTGTAATGTATTCACACTTATAAACCATGAGCAAGGCAATCGGCTGATTTTTTGAAGAGCTACATTAGTGATAACAAATGAAGCTTAATTTAATTTCACAAACAAGTAATAAAATTAGAGTATACTAATTGAATATATTGCTTCACTTTTCATATCTTTTAAGAAATATAATATTCACAAGTTCCAAGATTGCATATTACAGACATGTGCAAATTATTAGACTCAATGGTGAAATTTATAACATATACCGTTTATTTTCTATTTATTTAACAGAAATAATATTACAAAATATGTTTTACAACCCTTAGTATTTTGTATGCATTCCTTTAGCATTTATTACCATTTTGATGCGTTTAGGCATGCTCTCTACAAGGGTGGAGCACTTTTCCTTTATTTCTTCATCTCTGTGCCAAATGCTTATCAGGCCCTCAATAAGCTGAACTTTTGTTGTTATTTTCAAATTTTTTCAGTCTCTGTTTAACAATACCCCACAGATTCTCTATTGGATTTAAATCAGAGCTATTCCCCGGCCATGGTAGTACTTTTACATTGTTTTCTTTGAGGAACTGGCATACAGATTTTGCCCTATGGCAGGGAGCACTGTTATGCATGAACACAAAATCACCATTTGGAAACCATTCTTTACTTTGCGGAAATAGTCTTATTTCTAATACACTTTTATACTTTTTATGCTCCATAGTTCCCACGACTATGTATAATCTTCCAGGTCCATGGGCAGACATACAGCTCCAGACCATTTTAGATGTTGGGTGCTTTACTCTTTGATCGACATACCGAGGGGAAAATGCTTCTTTATCTGTCCTCACATATTGGCTGCTCTCTTCACATAATTCAAACATGGATTCATCTGAGAAAATTACCCGAAACAATAACAACCTCTATTAATATTAAACAGTTTTAAAATTGCTCAAAGATAGTATAACAAAACCAGCAATGAGAGAAACAAAGTTTAGGCTGTTTACTTCATTTCCATTAAATTTAATGTACATATTTTAATTTTATGCTATATACAATTTTCATACTATTTACTTTTCTCCAAAATTCCACTGGATGTTTCTGAACCTCTTTGGCCCATTCTAAACTTTTTTACCATTGCAGGTGTCAATTTAGCATTTTTACGAGACCTGCGTGCTGGTAAACCTGCTTCACATAATCTTCTGCGAACTACTGTGGCTGATATTTCTGTACTGTACTGCTTTAGTTGATTACTGAGGTCAATGCTGGTTGCTCTTCTATTTTGTTTTGCCACCTGCACAAGGTTTCTTTGCATCCTTGGTGATAGCTTTCTTTTCCTCCCGCATTTTCCATCCCTTTGTGAGGTCAATGTCTCTCCGAATGTTAAAGCTTGTTTAATGCGACTAACAGATTTTTGTGAAATACACAATTTCTTAGCTATTTCACGTTTAAATAAAGAGTTTCCTTATAAAGACTCTCAGATACAGCTACTTTCCTTGGGGATAAGTCAGCAGTTTTACCCATAACCTCACTTTTTAATCAATGTGAATGCTAAGGATAAGATACACGATGTTACCTGGCTTGAGATCAACTAATCATAAATACTGAGGATATATTAGCCATAAAACACAATAAAGGCAAATATTAACAATCTTCAGTTGCTAAATTCACCAAAAGAAAGCAATATTACCAAACAGTTGGATAAATAGACATGGAGAAAATGGCAACTATTATTTTGAATGTTAAACTTAAGCAAAATAAAAGAAACAGAAAAAGAGGAAAAACCTGAATGAGTCTAATAATTTGCACACGTCTGTACAACATCGTATATCTTCTAGTAACAGCATCAAAGTGTGAAATGATAACAGAACGGTTACTAAGTAATGACAATGATGACATCGTAAAATAAGTTTTCTGTTCCTAATTTTAATCTTCAGAATTTCTTAATCCATTATTTCTAAAATTATTTATTCTAAACTAGGAGTGGAACGATAGCCATTATGCCTTGATTTACATTTCTGATATTGAATACTCAAATTATAGTTCCTTATCTGCATTATTACACCATTCATATTAATTTTCTAAACATTGTCAGTGATAAATTCTATATTAGGTTATATGGCAGTTGGATTTGCATTCTCGAAATGACAAATAAACATTATGTATACCTTACTTTTTGTCAAAGCTAACAACTATAACAATAATAATGATAATAAATATAAGTACAGAAATAGAAGCAGTTGTTGCTTCAATTATTGAAATCAAAAGAAAATTGAAGGTTTAAATTCTTCTATAAATTCTGGTGTTGTTGACAGATAAATATGAATAGAAAAAGTTGTAACATTGATGATTGAAAATCACTACATCTTTTGTTGCAATTTTACATTTTGGAACGAAATATTAATGTAAATCAGAATTAGATTAAGACATTGTTCTTCATCAAATGAAAGTGATAATGAAACTGACACAATGTTTATATAATTTACTGGCATCATTAATAAGGTCCCAAAGTCAGATATACCACTGCTCCTACGCAATTTTAATGCATGAATGAGAACTATAAAATAAAATATATGTAAAAACGCCGTGAAAGTATCTAACAATAAAGAAGTATTACGATACTAGTTTCTTCGAATTATTTTTTCATAAAGTATTAGTACGTAATGTAAAAGGAACACAATATATCATTATGTTTCATGTAACGGAATACCATTCAATTCCAGCTTTGACGTTAAAGTTTCTGAGTTCACTGCACAATGGTACAAAGGAAAAGCCAAAAGTACTTACAATAGTAAGAGAAAACTATTTAAGAGTTAGTTTTCTGTATGATGACAATGCATGCCAAATAAAATATTGCCTTTAAGTAACAATGCTTCCGATTAAATTTAAGGTGGAAGGAAAAATTTAATAACATTTTCAGAACAACAGCAAGTGTAGGTAATGAGCTCCAAACATCAAAGAGGTGAGGGCATTTACTTTAAATATGGATAAACATATAAGGTTAATAATAAATAGTACGTTTTGCTTATTATACTTATTGCAATCTAAGGAATTTTAAGAGGAAATAAAATATAAGGAAACAGAAAAGAAAAAAAATAGTAACACAAAAAATAATGGAGCAATTTTCTTTGACGATTAAAAATAAATATAACTCATTAAGATCTAAAGTATTTATAATATTCAAAAAATAAGTCATACATGAAAAAAATATTAAGAACACTACAGTGTATGAGAAATTACTTGTTTTAAAATGTATGGTTTCAAAAAGGATTATTACTCTCTTACTATTAGACACTCAGATGCACCAACAATTAAAATACAAAAAGGTTGAATGGAGTACTCCAAGAATAGATGTTTCCAATTGTGAATTCTCTCGAATTTTGGGGAACATTTTTAATATCTATTTATTTATTTTATTAATAACGTTTGTAAGATTCGCATCAACCTGACTGTTGGCAATAAACTGTAGTAGCTCCAACATATTAAAATTTCCATACATTCAACACTAGAAATTTGTGGTGGAATATAAATTTGTAGATCAGAGAAACATATCAAAGTCAAATAAATAAAACCTAATTGAAGAAATATAATAATGAAGGAAAGAAAAAAAAACAATATTGCGAAGTATAACCCTTTCTCTCCAGATTCTTAGAAAAAGCTCACAATAAGTTCACTCTAATATATTCCCGCATATTAGCATTTCAAACTACTGAGAATGTTTTAACATAAACTTATCATCTAAAAGGTTAAATAAATTTCTATTATCAAATACCTGCAGAATTAATTTTATAATTTACTTTCACCTATAATGCTTTTATAGAGTTCAATATAATATTCTATTAAAACTAGAGTTCATGCAAACTTGTAGGTTTCTTAGCGAAGTTACATGTCACATTATATAAATAGTTTGTTAGAAACGTCAAAAGCAGTGCATATGCATATATTAAAAAGTGAAATAAGCGCACTATATCTACATGCCCCACAAATTATGTTCTTAGGTGAAAATATTCCGGCTAAACTGCATAAATAATTCTTTTTGTGCATTTACTCGTACTCCATCATGTGCTTAACTGGATGTTTCACAAATACAAAGAAGAGGGATGATATAAGTTCTTCGGTGTAGAACATTTCTGCCTTATGTACGACTGTGTTAAAGGTCTATAATTACTAAATTTGACTTTAAATTCAGTGATATAAACCTCGTGATGTCAAGGAAGCTCTTTTATTAAGGTTTTATCTCTTCACATTAGCAGAATTCTTTTCTCAAAATACTAACTATGGTTGTATAATCAGTAATGCAGGTTAGTGTACTTGCTATAGGAATTTTATTTATTAAGCGAATTATTTCGAAGATGCATTTAAGAGACACAAAAGTCTTAATTTTAACTATTTTTGTGCAACTTAACAGATTAATCATTGTAACTTACTTGTAACTTTAATACAATACTTAAGGCACTAATAATCAAAAAGTAAACTGGGAACATGAACAGCTATTATGTAGGTTTGAGCCTAGCCTGCTATTTCGGAATATGAACGCAAATCACTTGGTTATTTGATTACTGTATTTTCAATGTCTTTATTTTTTATAATTTTTCATTATACCAAACGATTGCTCTGCATACACTGTAGAACTTTGTGAGTAAAACAGTATTTTAATAAACCTTTAAGTGTCGTTTACGCTTTAGATTCTATTTATCAAGTGTAAAGAGCATTATGTACGGGATATAAAATATATGAAGCACATTAATTGAACTTTCTCTTCGTGGTGATTGTAGTGTACCATGTGTCTTAATTGGTTGTGGTGTAATGTTTCTCTAGTTGTATAGGTCTAGTTGTTTTTGACATTGAAACCAGCTTTTTGATTACACGCAATAATCATTTTAAAATGCTCTATTTTGTTGACTTGACACTCCATTTTATTGACCTGAAAAGAACAAACAGTATACGAGTAAGCATAAAAAGAATAAACACACTATTTTGTATTGTAAATCTACCAAATAACATAAAAGCACCGCCAGAAAATTTTAATTTGCAAGTTCTTGTATTGTTGCGGAACGAATCTTATTGTAAATATATACCTGTGATTTATAAAAGTGAAGTTTTAAAGTTTTGCGAAGTTATTATATAACTAACACACTGAGAAGTGAAGGTATTTTGAATGCTAACAGGAGAATGGTAGGACCAAGCCATTATTCTAATTTATAACTCATAAAATTAAAAAAAGTATTCAGATGGAAGTTTAAGAATCTTCGAAATGATTAATATAAAAATAAGCGTAACACACTTTTCCAACCTCATCGCTTTCAGTTCAAAAATTCTTTCATTTGTTCATCTGACTGCATTAAGGTAGGTATGCACCTGTAAGGTTATGTCTCTGTAGAAAAGTTGGAACCACAATGCAGTCATTTCACTAATACATATAACGATGGCGTTTATTTTACGAGAAAGCACAGGGAAAACGACACAAATTATTTTGAGCGTTTACTTAATTGACTAGTCATGAAATATTAACATTTCAATTGCCAACCTATGTTACAGTAATTGAAATTAAAAATTTGTCAGTTTTGTTTCATGATTATCGCAGCTGATTCGCAATTCATTGTGATGCATAAGCTGACGAGTTGAAGAAAATTTTCATCTAGATCATAATGAGCCCAAGTGTTCATGGTGCTAACCCTGTTGCTGTTCATAAAACAATCAGACACTTTAGTGATTAGAATGTAAGATTAATTCTTTATATACTTTTCTACTACCCACTTTTATTAATACGTGCACACACATAGGCATGTACATGCGCGCGCACATACATATACACAACTCTGGTAAATAAAGCTTTAACTTAAGTTTTCCCAAATATATCTACTTCAAGATTAAATTATTACACTGTAGATTATACTTTAATACCTACTTTTCTTGGTGCTCAGTAATTTCAGTTGTAGCCTGTCAAGTTTCTCTCAACACGCCGTTCACATCCAAACTGAATATTTATAATCCTCTCACGTATGCCATTCATGTCTGAAAAAGTTGTAAGAATTATCGTTAGGTGTGAATAAGGCTGAAACTTGAAAGAGCTGAACAGCGCAGTTGGATGAAAAGTAAAGCTGGATTTTCCAAGTCACCGCCGGCCGCGCAGGGAACTCCGGTAGCTCCATCTCTCTCGCACGGAATGCCATCAACTATCGATGCTTATCGAATACCAATGGCCTACTCCAGTGGGGCCTGCAGTCGATGAAGGTGTGTTTGTATGAAGATGACGGAGCAGCAGCTCCTGCCGAGAAAATTGGATCTGGAGTTGAATTTAACATGTACACGCCAGAGCAAACATAACGGATTCTTATGATGAGAAAAGTTTCTCTCCAGAGAGTATAACCGAGTTCGTTTCCAGCTGATTTTGCACGTCAGCGGCATTGTAAACATTCTAACCCAATTTCGTGTTATGGTTACTTATAAATCTAGGTCTGCCAGCCCAGCTGTGTTGAAGACTGAAGTTCTCATCCCTAAAACCCTGCTGGAGGAACTTTGGTCCCAAGCTCACTGAATAGTTTTTAACTACTTATTTAAAAAAACAAGACTCACGTAACTTTCGCTACCTATTCCTCACAAAGTATTCTTACAAAACCTTGTTCTTCTGAGTGCAACTAATTATTCGAGGTATACAATTTGTAGATATTGTTTTATTATATCTTTCTTTTTAGTACAAGCATTGGTTCTTCCTACGGATAGAAATTTTAATACAACAGGCTTAAATGATAGTCAAACTTCTTAAGAATTAATCTCTATGTGATGTGATTTGAAATTCCGTTTTTCTGTTATGGTCAAGAGACAAAACGAGTATCAAATTTCCTAGTTGAAAAAGTATTTCAATTTGATAAATCAGATCATACAAGGACTACCTCAGAAACTGTTAATTTGGCATAAACTGTGAACTTTAATAAGATCTATAACTTTTGGTAGTAAGTACGTTGTTGTCTACCTTTTACTGTTTACCACTGGAAGAGATTTATATGGTGTAGGTATTTTTTCTGCGACTCTTGTTGCGAGATTTGGAAGAGAATTATGATGTTGCTCGTTGGGAAGCCATTGCAAGAAGTTTCCTTTCTTGCAAGGCTGTTTTTGATGAAATATTTCTAAAATGCCATATGAAGTTATCTACGGCTCAAAATTTTGTAAGAAATTAATTTTATAATTGTTTAATTTAGCTTTATTAATTTTTCTCTAGATTTATATGAACGACGATTAGCATTCAAATTATAGAAGATTTGATGGATTTATGTGTTCAAATTTCAATTTCCCAGCCGACGCTTGAAGAATCACATCTAGGGTCGTAGCCTCGGATTAATGCAATATTTTATTGTTAATTTGTCAAAATAATGACACTATTTCTTTTCCAAAGATAATACTTTACTGCTTAACACTTAATATACATTATTACACAATATATTTTATTTTAAACAAGTTTCCTGTACGTCCACTCACCACGCTAAAACCTTTCTTCTCCGCGTCTCTCTCAAGAAGGAAGATTATTGATTCCCGTCGTATTAGTAATAACCACCTTAACATATATTTAAATATCCATAGCCTGCCCTATAACTTCCTGTCTGTTTCAGTCACTGATTTTCACATTCACAATATAAAGCTTTTAACACTATTTAACATTTTTAAATTTTTAAAGTAATTTTAATATGGCACAAACATCATAAAATCCGTAAACAATAATTATTCTTTGGGCCTAAGTAACAACAACTGTTTCGCCGTTTAGGCAAAAGTCATCCAACATGAGGAAGACTTCAAGCTATCCCCATAAACTTCAAAATATGCATTTCATTTGACATGAATATATCTCAAAAATGTGATAATTAATCAGAATGGTTAGAAGAACTTTTTAGAAAATCAACATTAAAAAAATAGTGTAAACGGAACTTGGGGAGGGGGAATTACTGCATTTCTTGGAAGATGAAAAACTGAAATATCGAGTTTAGTATTTCACTGAATTTTTGCTTTTAGTTATACCGTTCATACACACACACACACACACACACACACACACACACACACACACACACACACACACACACACGCACACACACAGACACACACTACACGCATAAAACATGTATATGAAGACCGATGTATTTATGAAAATGAGTCAGGGGATTTCCAAACGTATATGTTTAGTTAAATCTTAGCATGGAATTTTTAGGTATAATACAATACCTTCTCTGGCAGGTTCACTGAACAGGCGCAGTGCAGCAGTTATACAATGATTCAGTGAGCCTGAAAACTGATAAAGCTGTAGGTTAAGAAACTAATGCTACATGAGCAAAATGTTTAGTAGTATTTTTAGTTAAACATCAATATCCCTGCTGTTTTATCTCACTTTATTATGCTACTTTCCCACTCTCTCCCTTCATCGCCATCACTTCTGACCTTTCTATCTCTTTGTACAACTTAAGTGCATATTGTGTTTTTAAAATATGAAAATTACCTTTTTCTTGAGTGAAAATACACGAACTGTTGCTCTTCCTTATGGGCAACTTGCGATTGAAATCATAGTATTCCTTTAGGTACAAGATTTGCCTAGAGGAGTGACAGTAAAGCAAAGTGCTATTCCTTTTACACATCCCTTTTTAGGTCAAGGCCTACCATCTGACTGCTGCATGCCTCATCTCTGCCAGTGGCAGGCGTCACGAGTGGGTTGCAATACTGGAGGATGGAAGGCGGTGAACGCCCCAGTCCCTTCCGTCTGGTATAGGCGATCTTGGCAACCGGGGATGCACATTACGTAATAAAGAACGCCATTGGTAAGAAATGTTATCATAAAAATCTTTTGCTATGTAATATTTAAAAAAGGGATTGGAAAATAAGTGGAATTACTTAGGAAAAAATAATTGGATGCGACCTAGTTTATTCTCTAAAAATGCTAAGGTGCCGTAAGTATAACGAACTTCTAGGCTATTCTTGCTGGAAACGATAAGATAGGAAACACCCGCATATGTATACATAAATATTTTAAAGCACTATTTTGACTTCAAGATAGCATATTGTTTATGGTGTTATTAATTATTCACCCAAATTTGAAAATAAGGGTACACTTTCAGCAGTCGTTTTATTAGCGGTATGTATATGAACTTTTTATTTATACTGAAATTGTAATGGAAACTTTACAAATAAGTAAATATCAAATATCACTGCATATGGCCAGTTTAATTGATTTTTTAAATTTATAGACACGGTTTAACTGCACACTGAGCCACCCATTATATATTGAACGTGAGCGAAAGCTTAATTTTGCTCAGGGTGTTCTATACCAGGCTTGCGATTTTTTAACTGTGGTAAATCTAAGGGGACCTCTGGTTTTACTTCTCTTCCATGAGCCAAGAGCCATGATCAAGAACAAGTCATCGGGGTGCTCCCGGACGGTGGAGAGAGCGCCACGGTACCTATCCGCGGAGCGGATTTACCCGTGTGGTCTTATAGAATTTAGTCTTATCCACTAAGCTTTAATGTCTTTGTAAAGTGATGGACCTGATTCGACCTCCACTAGTGCTCCTCGCGGCGGGGTGGGCGTCCGGGCAGGAGGCCAGTGCCCGATGCCGCCACGCTAGGAACGGCCTGCTTGCAGGGACCGTCCAGTGTGGCGGGGTCAGGAACGAGAGGTCGGGTAGTTGGGGAAATTTAGGTTTGGGTCGTGTTTAGGTCACACCTGGAGGGGACTGCACTGGCGGGGGTCAGCTGACAAGTCAAATCCAGCCCTAGTATGGCCGGGACAGATAGAATATAGTAGTGAAGGGATGAGAGGCTGGGCTCACCACCCAAGGGCGTCCTTGGGGAGGCGGTAGCTCTTTCTCCTTCTAGGTGCACGGTGGTCATATTGTCCAAGTGTGTTAACTAGGTGGTTGGGATAAGGTATAATTCTGGCATACAAAGTTCGCGAACGTTCAGCGTCAACGTTAGGTATGCCAGAATGGGTGTGTAGGATGTGTGATGGAAACGTACGTTCGGTAAAATAGATCATCCTAAGAGCCCTGTTCTGCACGGCTTGCAGTCTGCGGATGGTGGTACGAGCCACCGAGCCCCAGACCACGCATCCATACAGGATCAGTGGCGGGATGATCGCACGATACAACCGTAGTTTCAGGCGAATGGGTATGGTTGATCGGAATATGGGGTACCATTGCCTGAGCGCTGCATGACCGAGGCTGATTTTTTCACGGACATGTGGGGTGAAGGTGAGACCACGGTCCAGTCGGACATCCAGGTATTTGGCGGATCGGACCCAAGGGATCCTTCTCCGCCTCAACCGCAGGTCTCCTTCAGGGCGCCAGCGGAGGACCTTCCCTAGCAGAAGGGCCGAGCTCTTCTGTGGGCTAATGGCCATCCTCCACCTTTCACTCTATGTGACGATGGCCCGGAGTGATCGCTGCAGCGGAGGGAAGGAGTAGCGGACGTTTTTGTTCTGTGCCAAGATGTGGACGTCGTCAGCATATTGACACAGAACAGTGCGAGGCTCTGTTGGGAAGTCAGATATGTAAGCAGCAAAGAGTAACGGCGACAGCACACTGCCTTCCGGGACTCCCGCCGCTATGGGTCTGACGGAGGAGAGTTTACCTTCGACCCGCACCCTGAAGGTTCAATCCCGGAGGAAACTACTAATCAGGGTGAGGTATGGGAGGTGTGCTTCCTTGAGGTTGTACAACAAGCCCTGGTGCCAGGTTGTTGCGAAGGCCTTGTCCAGGTCTAGAAGTACCGCGACGGTTTTGAGGTCCTGGAAATCCAGGGCAGCCTTTTCCACCAATCGCAGCAGCTGCAGGGTCGTGGAGTGGCCCTGACGGAACCCGAACTGGTGATCCGGTAGGAGGTGCCTTTCCTCGAAGAGAGGAGTCAGGCGGGCCGGGAGCAATCGCTCAAAAACTTTTGAGAGCATTAGGAGGAGACTGATGGAGCGGTAGCTGGATGGGAAGAGCGGATCCTTGCCGGGCTTTAAAATCCAGACCACCCTCGCCTCCTTCCAACAAGTTGGAAAGTGGCGGAGGTAAAGGCATGCATTGACAATTCGCGTCAAATGAATCACGGCTCTTCTTCCGAAAGAAGCAACAGGGTTAAATACGAGTAGTAGCGAATGTGATATTAATGTTCCTAGGGTCTTGTAAAATAGTTTTCATAAGTATTAAATGGAAAAATAAAATATGCAAAAGTCATTTCAAAATCTATAGTTTTGTTTCTGGTTTGCAGCATTTTCCAGCAGGCTTCAGTAATCAAACGCAAGGGAAGGACAGCAATGCAGAAGAACTGTTAAGTTTGAATGAAACGAATGAAATGGTGCTGAAATGAATCCGGAGCCCATAGATCTTAAACATGCCCAGCCTTATCTTCACAGGAAAAGGAAAAACGTCGGTAAAATTCATATCGGGTAATTAACCAACTGTGATTCGAACTCGATATTTCTTGAATGGGAGACAGACATGCTACCCTCACATCATAGATGCGAGCAAACTATATTTTTTATTCAGAATGAATTTTCCAGTTATCACCTTACCTGAAACAAACGTTTGGGTGTTGTCATTTCCGTTATCACCTCCTACCAGAAGAAACCAACATTTTTAAAATACGCCTTAGAAGCTTGCAGTTTATGAGAAAATTATACTAGGGTCCATACCTATGTTTTCTTTCAGGAAATGTAATTATGATAATGTTATTTCTAACCAATCTTTATGATAAGCATAGCTTATAGAGTTATATGGGTTTTGAACTAATTACAGTTTGTATTTAATATTATGATTACATAAAGCAAATTAGGACAAAGAAAGGAAATTAAAAATATACGAACTCTTTATATTACTCTTGATTTGACATAATGTAAATTAATTATGGTCTACGTCCTTCGGCTGGAACAATGATTGAATGTGTAGCGTTTAACGCCCGCTTTTTCTACTTGCGACACCGTAGGCGGTGACACTGATCATATATGAAATGAAGATGGAACACCGGTGGAATGAAATGGCGGGAGTAACCGGAGATCCTGGGAAAAAACCCGCCCCAGTGCCATGTTGTTCACCACAAATCACACATTGAGTTGCCTGGGATCAAAGCCGGGCCGTCTTGATGAGAGTTAAACGGTCTAACCGCTAAGCCACAGCGCGGCTAGAACAATTTCCAGTTTTGCTATTCAAACAATGGCTTCTAAAAATGTGTTTTGTTGAAATGACGAACTTTTATAATAACGGGGTTCCCTGTTTTTGTGCTGCATAGGTCCGGCTATAAAGTATATACGAGTATGAATCCAGTTAAAATGGATAGATTGTCCTGTCAAAGGTAAGTAGGCATTAGTATAGTCCGAAACATGGTCGGAAATGGCGCATCAGTCCCAAAGTTCTCAATCATAACTTCCAGGTATCAGATAGAAAAATAAAACTGAATTGCATGGAGTAGCTTTGTGTCTAAGCTTTTAAATATCGTCGTTTTACTGCTTTGTATTATTATTGTTTTTTTTTTCCCTTGTTCCATTTATACCCCGCCTTTTAACTGCTATGGTCATATCGGCGGCCGTTACCTTTGGAACATACTGAAGGTGTTAACTCGTTATCTTTTGGTTTTTAATCATTAGATCACTCACACATTCACACTCACATTCATACTTCCAGACTTTGGGGAAGGTGGGGAATTATCTTGGTCGGAGAAAAATCCCCAACCTCACCGCCGGGAATCGAACCCGGGACCCCTGGCCCTATTATTATTATTATTATTATTATTATTATTATTATTATTATTATTATTATTATTATTATTATTATTATTATTATTATTATTATTATTATTATTATTATTATTATTATTATTATTATTATTATTATTATTATTATTATTATTATTATTATTATTATTATTATTATTATTATTATTATTATTATTATTATTATTATTATTATTATTATTATTATTATTATTATTATTATTATTATTATTATTATTATTATTATTATTATTATTATTATTATTATTATTATTATTATTATTATTATTATTATTATTATTATTATTATTATTATTATTATTATTATTATTATTATTATTATTATTATTATTATTATTATTATTATTATTATTATTATTATTATTATTATTATTATTATTATTATTATTATTATTATTATTATTATTATTATTATTATTATTATTATTATTATTATTATTATTATTATTATTATTATTATTATTATTATTATTATTATTATTATTATTATTATTATTATTATTATTATTATTATTATTATTATTATTATTATTATTATTATTATTATTATTATTATTATTATTATTATTATTATTATTATTATTATTATTATTATTATTATTATTATTATTATTATTATTATTATTATTATTATTATTATTATTATTATTATTATTATTATTATTATTATTATTATTATTATTATTATTATTATTATTATTATTATTATTATTATTATTATTATTATTATTATTATTATTATTATTATTATTATTATTATTATTATTATTATTATTGTTGTTGTTGTTGTCGTTTTTGTTGTTGTTTTTATGTTTGTTGAAAAATGTGGACATTATTTTGATAAAAGGAAATTCTTCCCTGGATTGCGGAAGAGCAGGGGAGCTGGATTTTCCCTTTTAACAATGGCTAATTAACAACCGCAGTTGGTTACTAATAAGCTGTTTGTTTTGGCTTAACCAAGCGAGAAGTTTTCTCCGCTAATTGTATACATATTGCTGAAGTTTTCTACACAACTAAGGTAGTCATTGCCATGGAGGCCAAAGTTAGAGGTTGACATTATTTGGAAAAAGAGTGCAAGTTATGGCAAGGGATGTGCAAACGTTATTCTAAAAGATAACCTCTTCCGGATAAAGTGAATTTAATATAAACAGAAACACCCCGGTTTGGATAGCGAGGGTGTGTGAGTGGAAATCAATATTGATCATCGAGGATTAATTTTAACCCCCCTTCTACCTAAATGACTTTTGGAGCTTGTGGTGCATTGATATGAAACTCGGCATGTGGTAGAGAGATCACGATATTGATTCTTTTATATTTAAGGTTTAACCGAAAGTGGTGCTCACCAATATACCTTCATATTTTCCAATATTACTCGTTAACCCATTCTGTGTTACATATTTCGCTGCGAACTCGGTCACGCCAATGCTCTGTTGATTTCCATGCGATATGAGACCACATGGTTACATTATTGGTTCCTTTCAATTTGCCTATAGGATTTTGTTCTGCAACCACAGAAAGTTTGTTGCAGCAATTTAAATATACAGGTAGTGCTAGTGTAGTGCCAGCTGTTTTAACGGCAAACTTAAACGAGATAAGTGATGCCCTGTAAAACAGTGCAAACATTGGTAGTTTAATACGTAATCAACAAAGTACAAAATTGTATATGCAATTGAAAATAAATGGGGAGTGAAGCCTCATTTAGAGGACTGCCACTACGTTCCAGAGCATACAAGTGGAAGAAGCAACAAAACTCAACCACGAAATGAAACTACGCTCCAACTGAAGTAAGGGCTACCAAGATGAAGCTTTAAAAGTTCATAAATCTCAAGCAAATGGATAAACCATAAGTTTAGTGTTTCAAAGCTTATGGTTGAATGGGACTTTCCATACTACGAGGGCTGTTCAATAAAGAATGACCACAATTTTTTTGACAACGTACCCTTACCCTTCCTCATAATTTTGATGTTCCTTATCAAAATAGTCTCTCCTGAATGCGATGCACTTGTCCCAGCGTTTCTGCCAATCTTCAAAGACATGCTGAAAGCCATTTTTTGTGAGATCTTTCAAAATCACCTTCGCAGCCTTCATCATTGCCTCTAATGATAGAAAATGCCTCTTACGAAGACGTTTCTTCAAATTAGGGAATAGAACATTGGGCTAAATCCGGACTATCGGGAGGGTGAGGGATGCACTTCACGTTGATTTTTGCAAGATATTCAGCAACGGCATTGGCAATATGCGGCCGCGTATTATCGTGATGCAGCATCCAGTCTGCTTCATGGAAAGTGGTCTTTTGCGCCTGATATGGACTTACAATGTTTTCAGGACATCCCTGTAGTATTGCCCAGTTACTGATATGTGTGTGCAGGTACAACATGCTGATGCATGTTCCATTGATGATATTCCATTAATATCCAAGAATGAGATGACCATAACTTTCCCAACAAAAGCAACCACTTTTGCTTTTTGGGGGGTTGGTGATGAAGAGGATTTCCACACTGACCTTTGCTGTTTGCTCTCGGGATCTAAATGATGTAGCCAAGTTTCATCAGCAGTGATTACGTTTGAAAGAAACTCCGGATCTTCCTCTAACATCAACTTTAACTGCATGTTACCTCCCTTGCAGTGGTAGGCGATACTGAACATATCTGAACTTAACCTGGTTCTCACAGACGGGAACCAGGAGCACCAACAATGAAAGTACTACGGCGTGTTTGTTTCACATTAAGCTAACAGAATATAATAATATTGAGTTTTAGTGCGAAAAATTATGTCCGTAAAAACATGATCATTCTTTAATGAACAGCCCTCGTATATAAGCATGAGCAATATTTTCTCAAAGCCCCTTATGGCCTCCAAAATGTAACTTTTAAAATTAAGTTTAACAGTGATAAAATTGACTGATACACTGTTTCTCTTCATACATTATATATAAATTATGAAGGAGATTATCATCCACGACTGGAACGAATACTGGTTAAAAAGTGTTTGTGGTGCTTCGACTAAGGATTTATATTTCCCAACGGTTTCTGATGAACATAAATGTAAATTCGTTAATCCTAACTATGTTCTCACTCAATTCTTAACTGGACATGGCAAATTTTCAGCTCACTTATTTCGATTCAAAATCTAATCCACCTCTTGATTGCATTTGTGAAAATCGTCTTCAAGATGTCCCTCATACTTTGATTGCCGCTTTTTCTGTTTTGAAAGATACGAACTTGAATTAGTGCTTCAATCCTTAGGTTATAATTTTCAAAACCACTTACACATATTTGAGGAATTATAAAACTTATCAATATATCATGGCTTTCTTGAACAAAAGATTTTTAAGGTAAATGATTCATCTTGATGGTTAATGTTTGTCAACTTGATAATGTATTTAGTTATGTTTTGTAAATGGCATTGTATTCATTTTAAAATTTGTAAACTATATTCCTATATTTACCTTTGGGTAAAATAGGAATCACAAAATTGGTTAATAGATAAATAATAAATTATTTAACTGTTATTCAAACATTTTTACTGAGATGATATTTTGGGCATTTATAGTGTGTCCTCATTGAAGTAGAACATAGGGCAAAATGAATAGAAATCAATAAATATCTGTGTGATTACTTTATTTTATTAAATGCTTAAACTAATCTCCATTAATATGTAAACTCTTGGTGATTTTCTCTTGTAGGACACAAATGACATAGCTACCGAAGTGCCTTAAAAACTAACTTTTCTTCCTTATATGGTGAAAAGGTGGCTAACAAGTCTAACACATCCAATTCACGCATAACTACTTTTATCATTTAACAGTTTATGTACACGTATTGCAAAATGTATGTAAGCTGCAATTTTCACCTAGAGAGGACATAATCCATTTTTAACAAATTGGCCATATAAATCCAACTTAAAACATGTACCACTATTACCCAAAAGTACAAACTTGCATACGAAAATATAATTCTAAGAATACCAATATAGAATATGCATAAGTTATTATACAACAAATTGATTGCTTAAATACTAATTTTCTACTGATTGTTATTCCGACCTTTATCCTTATGATTTGTACTTATGAATTATATTTTGTCATATTGATTTGTTACTTAGCATTATTCGCATGATTCTGTTTAAAAAATTGCAACAAATTTATTGTATACCACTGCATTATACAAAATAGTCACAATACGACCTAGTTGTTAAAGCGACTCTAAATAAATGAATGAATGAACGAATGAATGCATGAATGAATCTGAGTAACTGCCACTTCAAAGAGGTAAGGAACGATGACGCTTACAAAGAGTTAGAAATCAAACATTTATTGAAGTTTGCTGAAAGGGCACAATTCTCATCTATGTGGGGATTCAGGTGCCCAATAATGCAATTATATCTGCTAGTATATTCATTGTATGATAATTTTTTTGTTTTGTTTTTAATATAGTAATATAGTGACTTTATTTAGTTTCCAGTTATACTCCACCATTTTATCGTTATTCCGTTCAGTTTCACGTCGCTTCATTTTGCAAGTTTAACTTACGTAGTTCAGTCTTTGCTGTCACTTTGATTCTCTTCGGGGGAAGTAGTTAAATGAAGTGCGAGCGAAGAATGGGCGGAGCCGGATTCATCACAGTAGTTTGCCAAGAACGAAGCAAGCTCTACAACATGATTAGGTAACTATACACTAACAAACAACAACCACAACTTAAAGCTGAAAATGTCTTTGTGCGAGGTCTTGATGCAAACATTGTTGATCACAAGTGCTACAACTTAGGTATCCTTTGTAATGGAAGGAAAGCAAATACCATTGTATTTGACCATTTCACAGTGATTATTCTGTCATTTTTGTTATGTAGTGGCAAAAGCATTGATAGCATATTTGTCAGTCACCTTTGTTTTCACATTTAAAACTTGATAATAACAAATCAGAACCGGAATAGCAATTTAACATCTTGTTGTTATAGTTTTCGCATCTTCACATATAGTTTTCCAATTATTGCCTTTTTTCTTTACATCAACACGCTATTCCGTCGCCACACTGCAAGCTTAGTTTGAATTGCCTTTACAGTTTTCCAAAGACTCGTCCGTAATGTAATATAGAGATGTGATACACGATACACCATTTGGTAATACCATTCCTGTACAAAATTATTGCTTCTGTAACATTCGTAGTACTATATTCTTCATTGTTCTCGAAGTTCTGAAATACATTTATGGTGTGAACGTTTACTGCAAAGCTGTGTAACGGAAGAGGAAGAGAAAAAACTTAAGTCAGAGCTCCTTAAAATTCAGCCTAACTGTATTTGTAGCACTAACTTTTTCAAAAATATTCAATTTTTTAATTTTAATTTTAAGTAATAGAATTTGTAATTTGAACTAACTTGCATTTGCTAATAGAAATATTCTTATTACAGTAGCTTATTGACTCTGTTTTAAAGAACTCTGTGACATTTCAGCCTTCCATGTACAAAACTACAGTAAAGTGCGTACTACCGTAATGCTACCTAACTAACCAAAGGCTTATGAGTAATATATTCAAAATAACAGAACAATAAACTTTCGTATAACCGCGAACCAACGGTAGATAGCTATTACAAATCGGTTAGTTTGTTTAAATATGGTGTGATATAATAACGCAGCACACTGACGGGTACCGATAGACAACTTCTCAACACTACAGCGAACACGGCAATACCATAGTGTTGCGTATAAGGTCTGAACAAGATTTGAGAAATATTTTAATTATTGGAGGTTCACATTTCATTTCCAGGTAAGCCCCAGGCTTTAGCAGGAATTAACAAGTTGGGACAGGTTGGATGACTCAGTGATCAGAGTAAGCAATGGTATTGACCTGCCAGATCATATGTGTTCTGTTAAATCGACAGAAAAATTAAGAAGAGTCATTCTTGGGTTGCACAAGTTTGCACCATAGGATGTAAACCCTCTGTGAAGAACCGCTGAGTCGTATGATGGTAGACATTTTGAAAGTCAGTTCTATTTAAAGGATTACAGCCAGTAAGGAAGGGTTAGTCGGACCATAGTCAACCATCAGTTGGTCCATCATCAGTTGGTCAGTCAGTTAGCTGGTTAGATCATTGATTGCTGCCACTTTAGTCTCTTTATCTCTTCAAGATAAAGGAGAGCTTTGTTTGATTTGACTTCCCCAATATTTAAAATATATTTGTCAACGCTATGGAGAACCCATCACTTTAATTTAGCCCTACTCATGTTCCTAACCTTTGACCTGTTTAGCACTACCATCTGCTCCCTTATCCGTCCAGTAGCTACACCCCCAGTTGTTGATTAGGTTTGTAAGTCCTTCACCTCCCCTTACAATCCTGGTTTGCAGCAATATGAATTTCCATTTTCCGTAACATTTCTACTTTTCTCAAAAGTTTTGAAATGCGAAAACTAATTTTACCGTCAAAATAATCACTTCGGGAAGTATGTTTCGGACATGGTTTTTAAGAACTGGATTATCTGTATTAGGCTATTTTCAGTTCACGTTGTTTTTTAGGAAATGATGTGTGTTACTTCCATCTGCTATTTACATGTATGAAGTAAAGGTGTATCGATTTAATTTAAACCCTCTAATAATCTTGATAGGTGAATTGAAAACTTTTGGTTTTAATAAATTTGCAGGAAACACTAAGAGCCGTTGTTAAGAAGGCATTACACTTGACAGATGTATTGCTGTTTGGCATATTATAACTCGTTTATGTCAACCTCAAATGACTACTCGAAGTGAACCCTAGCACCGAGATGAATCTCCTGCTCACGTTAGGGACCCTCATGCTGGACCTCATGGATATTGTTAAACGTATTGAGGTAAACCACTGAATGCCTAATTTACTTTAAGTGTGCTTTGAATTTCTGAGGGAATTTCAATATGAAAATATGAATTATGTTTATGGTCTTATATTATCTTACCGCCTGTATACAACTCATGTATTTACTCCACCAATCAGCAGCCTGAAAACGTTCCGTTAAATTGTCCTTCTCTTTTTGTCTCTTCTTAAATGTTTACAACAGGATTATTCTAGTTTGAGACAGATTATAGTCGATGGTGATGCCTACAGTAATACTGGCTTTCTGAGGCTAAATTTTAAGGTTCTAAGCGATGACAACTTTCGGAAACGCTAAAGGATTTAAAAGTTTCCAGCACTGATATTAGGTAAAGCTTTCTGCTATCATTACTTGGATTATGAAGTTAGATCATCAGCCATAAAGAGCTTAAGGACTTGCTGAGGTTAAGCTGATGATGTGGAACCATATGGCTTCTGGCTAATGATCTGATCGGGCTTCCCAAGTTTTCTAATGGCGCCACCCCGGGAACTTTGCTTATAGATTCCGGCGGCACGTAGTGTAACTGTTATGACGTTACTGTGGCAACATCCAATAACATACAAGCCTAACGAGCGGTGCGCTTTACAGATGAATATCGAAAACTGTATGTCGAAGTTTGAGATGAAAATGGATTGAAAGTTACAAATAGGTTGTTTTCTTTAGATTTCCGTCAAGGACCTTACTTTTACACTACAGAAATAACCACTATAACTTCATAATGCACTAGGTATTCATAAAGAGAGCTTTACTTATAGTTATAGTTAATTGGTTATAAATGTTTTAGTTACAATTTTTCTCAAACCAGAACGATCCTGTTGTAAGCTATGGGAGGCGAGAAAGAGAGAGACATAATACTTTAACGAAAGGCTCTCACACATCTAATTGGTGGCGTAAAATCCATGAGTGTTTATAGAGGAGGTTCCTGGCGTGAACACCAATCAGCAGTCTAAAACATCTTTTTCCTTCAAGCCTCCCAAATATTTAAAACATACCGTTCTAGTTTGAGAGAGGCTACAGCCAAACCATGCAGAAGGTGAACCAATAGATTATCATTTATAAAATAAGTCGAAGTATATTATTGTTTCCAAATTCAGATATGGAAAAGACTTAGTAATTTTATTACGTCTCCTTCGTAAATGGTGAAATGTCGAACTAGAGGATTACAAAGCAAATATCAAGAAGAGTTCACTGTTACTTCACTAATATGATTTAATTCAGTTTGCAGATTCACTTTCTACTGACTCACTTCTTAATAACTTATATCCGCTCAGAGTAGCAGTTTCTGGTATATTCGTGGTAGTAGAAGGTGACATGCGTTTAGAAAAGATCTGTTTATCACTAAATATGCGCTGCTGTGTTTACGTCGAGTGAGAGCGCTACTCGGTCTACTTCTCTCTTTCAAGCCAGTCGGTCGGCGTTGAAGGCTTTATGTGATAAGCTGGGACCGTAGCAGCTGCGTCATACCACCAATGAAAGCTCTACTGTGGCTTTCAAATGGGATGATGTTTGTCCTTGAATGGTATTAGGCCAGCAACCAATCGGAGTTCTCCAGTATTGTCATATTGCATTTCTTATAAATGAGCTGTGACGAGCGTCAAGTGAGTCCATCCCTAATGAACAGTATTTGCGCTAAGATATTTAAAATTTTGCAAAAAGTGATCCACGAGGAAGATAACCGAGAAAGGCCCATATTTTTAACTCAAATAGTTTTCATAATTCAACTAAATAAAATACCAATATACGAGTATAACAACGATGCATCGTGACGTACGCACTGTAATGAATATCACTATTGGCTGGTAAATATGTGTATATATATTGGTAATTACTCAGAACTGAAATGTAAACATTGACCTGATGTCTAAAAGAATTAGAGGTGGGATTTCCAGTGGGAATGCCGCTGTTCTGCACCGCGTTGCTACAAAAAATCGGTGTTGGGATGTTGCAGCGTACTGTCCTCGGGGCTGGTTCTGGTGCTCTGGGCCACGATGTCCTCTCGGTGTAACCCACAGCAGCTACAGTGGCTGCATGAAAACCACATACCTCGGGCTTAGTATCAGACGGGAAGAGATTAAATAATTTACAAAATAAATTAAAGAATTGTTTGACGTCTCTTCAAATGTTCCAATTTTAATTCCTTCAGAAGTTAACATAAACACGTCGTAACACAGATTTCAGAAGCGTCTCTATTCCTTTATAATGATAATGTTTTAATCCTCTATGGCATCCATGCACATAGAAACACTTCACTTGTTTATTCCCCGATGATTCTATGCATAATCACATTTACTTCTTTACTCGATGGCGTCTAAACGTAGAATGAATTTAATTCTAGATTATTTGAAATTATAGAATGTGCCGTTGCTATGGCAATTCAGTAATTTATGATTGGTTCATGTCATCTTTTTAGTTGCACACTTTTTATGACCATATTTGGTTATCTTCACTATCCTTTCATTAAATCATTTTTAAATAATTTAACATTCAAACAATATTTTTTAAAAATTTAAACTAATATTATCATCGCTAAACATATTAACAATATTATTCTTCCTTTGCTTCCACCTCTTCAATCACTATTTTATCTTCAATTGTTCTTTATAATCTCGTTCCCTTTGTACTACAATTTTTAATAGTTTATATTTAATTCTTTTCTCATTACATTTAAAATAGGACAATTAAAATATTTATAGCATTTTAGGGGCACTAAATTAAAACAATGGTTACAAATTACTTTGAAGAAGCCAATATGTTTGTTAAATTCGAGATAGAGCAAACACATCGCTCTCTAATAGCCTGTAGAATGCTGCATCTGCAGACCATGAGTCCACACATGATGTGTTTATGTTTGTAGATTTATTTACGCTACAGGGTTCAAATAAGTATCATTCATGTTTTAAAACATAAAAAAGCGTATCAACTATGCCAACTTGTAATTGAAATGAGTTACAGTTACCTTTCACCACTCCCAATACAATCAAATTGAGTTGGTGTGGGCTCAAATAAAACAAACAGATATAATACTTTTAAACTGACTGACGTTGAACGGCCTATTCACGAAAAAACTGACAAGGTGACACAACAAGCCTGTGGAAACTGTGTGAGACATGCTGATAAACTACAAGAAGACTTCTTTTTGGAAAGAAATAGCACGTGACGAGATTTTGGAGCCTATCATCATAGATTCTCAACACTCTGACAATGCAGACAGTGACAAAGACAAATTGTCTCTTGATGAAAGTATAACATTCACAACTATATGGATGGGCCATAGGCAGTTCCATTGAATTAGAAGAACAGGTAATTCATAAACTACAATGATAATTATGGCATTTAAAACATGCAAATATGCGAATATGCTTTTTCCATTTTTTTGACAACTGCAATATTATAAAAGCTTGGAAAATTCATTTTGGTTTCCCTTACGACCAGCGCACGGTGTAGGATAGTGTGCGAGAAAGAGGAAAATATGAAAACATTGGAGTACAAAGTGGCAACGCCGTGCACGCAAACGCATTCGTCGAGGACCAGAACTCCTTCTATTTGAAAAACATAATAGCTCATTAGGAGTTTATGGCCAATAAATTTCATTCAGAATTTCCTAATAAGGTAATAATTTGGTAGCTCGCCGCTTATGTCAAAATTGGAAATTTAAAACTAAGTTAAAAGCTACCCTCGTTTAGCGAAAAGTAATTTTTTGGGCAGTGACCATCAACACCTATCAGTGAGTTATTGACTGGGCTACTATTACTGTATTCTTTAGAAGCTTCTCATATTTGTGCCTAATTATTGCACCTATATGATTCCGTAGAGTACAATCAATTTGGTTCCACTTTCTATAAAAGAATGGGAACGTTGAATTTATATTCATTATATTCAGAATTACGTCATTCATCACCTTTCCAGCGTTTATCGCAAACTTTCTAAATGTGGGTTTAATGAAATGTTTGTGCATCTGACTGGGGGGGTGCTCCACGTGAGAAAGGGGTGAGGTGAGAGGTTACCAAGGAAGCTCCACTCTGAGGAGAAACGACAGCAGTGGGTAGGGTGGGCAGATGCAGATTGAAACTGTAAGGTAGCGGCTCCACAATCAGCTCCCTTAAGTGTTTACACATCCTCTGGGGGCCCCGTAATCGAACACCTTCCTGGTTCGGAAACATAGATTTATAGGGAATTCCTTGTCATACGCGCCGAAATTCCTGCCGATATTAGAACAGTGGAATAAAATGTGTCGTGTTTAACGCCCGCATTTACTACATACGGCACCGCAGGCGGTGACACTGATGATAGATAAGATGAAGATGGAGCACCGGTGGAATGAGATGGCGAGGGAAACCGGAGGTCGCGGAGAAAACCCGCCCCAGCGCCGTGTTGTGCACCATAAATCTCACTTTGCGGTCGCCTGGGATCGAACCCGGGCCGCCTTGGTGAGAGCCAAGCGGTCTAACCACTGAGCCACGGCTCGGCCTAACGGTGAAATAGCCAATCTGGATGAACTGTGAGATGAAATAGAAAGAGAGGTATAATGGAGGCTCAGAAAATTCAGGGAAAATAATAATTGTTACCAGCATTTGCCTAGCAAGTAGTCGAAACCATCGAAGAAAGCCAATGAGTCCAGTAAGATTCACCACATTTATCGAACCCACTACCTCCCAAATGTAGACTACAGACATTCAATGACTGAGTCATTCCTCTTTCTCTTCCTCTTTCTCTCTGAACTCCAAGGATTAAAATGGTCCGTACGCCTGGATCAGTGAAAGGCAGAACTGAAAATTAATATTTGACTGAAATTTCGATATCCTAATTTTTTATAGTTATACCAAGATGTAACATACTGCAAATATGCAGATAAAATTGTATTAATTTCACTTTGATTGTTTAGAAACTACAGTCATTACGTCAACAACAAATATCCGTTGTGACAAAATAACCTAAATTTTCATGTAGTATTTTAACAAGTTCTCAGTATACCTACTTTTTGAAATTTCCCTAGTTTTATTTTTGTCTCAATAACTTTAGATGCTAGAATTTTTTAAATTTAAGAAAATGGCTTTTTTGCCCCACAAATAAAATTTTTGTGTTTTGAAGTAAAGAAAGTGGGCTTAAATGCATCTCACAATGAAACCCACGGCAATTTGTATTCACTGTGTCTGTCAAAATGAATAGCAAGATCCATCAGTATAACACCAAAACTGCAACGGAAGAAGCATTTTAAATGACGGAAATTGCTGAGAATTTCTGTATCCAGAAAGTAAGGTTAAAGAATTAGAATTCATATCTAACACTACACTTGTGTAACTTTCAAACTCGATTAAAGCATTTAAAAATGCTGCGCCGAGGCCATTTAACCATTTCTCGGATTCAGGAATGTTTAAAATATTTGATAGACCAAAAATAGGAAAAGGTGATTTTTAAAAATGTTCATGAATTCTCAGTGATAGATATTAAAAAGATGTAATCTTTAAACATATCTCTACTACAAATAACCCTTTAATTAGACAAAAGTTCTTTATATGTCATATTGTCACAAATGATACTGACGACTTCGATTAATATTCATACAAATAACATGTATATTTCTTGCGATTAGCTAGTGAAGTTTTCTTCATTCGGAATGAATTTGTTCTACTCTTGTATAATTGGATAACTGAAAGAGTGAGAGACAAATTTTCGAATTTTGAAATACTATTACTTTCTTGAAGAACTGATATACAAATATGTTTTCTTATTCTCTAGTTAGTGCAAATAATACGAAATTTCAAAACCAGCTTGTAGAGGAAATGTTTTTAATATTTAAGTATCACTTCAGTCTTCTCTTTTACTCGCACCTATCAGATAGAACATTAAACTTTTCTAGGAAATCTGGTAGAACAGTGAGTAGAGGGAGCTATTACACAAAAAATTAATCATAGAATATATTTTGGAAAGGAATTTTATTTCAATAAAGTGAGCCCTGTGTCTGAAGCAGTTTTCACTTTTCACAGTCGTCTTTCTGTAAGATTAAAACACAGTCTAGATGCTGGTTTTTCATACACCTTATGTTTCGCCAAGCTGTAACTTGTTTGTTATTATGCTGATGACTTTCTAGAACTCACACAGGGAGGAATGGAACTGCGAGAACATATTTAACTCTAACTCCGCTAGTTTTTCACAGCTGGTGTGGAAATACGGGAGTGCAGCTGGTGTTTCATTATTGACGATACACTTGCGGCACTGTACCTGTTTAAAAACCTCTCCACGATCCTTGCCTTTTTCTACATTTCCTTCGGTAATCGTCAAAGTCGAATTTATTTTCTATGTGAGTAAAAAAACTAATAAAAAAAGGAAAAGGAGTGCATGGAAAATGATGAAAAATGAGATAGCGGCGTAGTGCCAATAATGTCTTTGGGGCAAATTCCTTTCGAGCCTGCCTTCTATTGTGCAAAGGACTATTTTAAAAGGGTTAACATAATACAAAAGTCCGCTGTCTTATGTGCATCAATCGATCACTCACTCACTCACTCACGCACTCACTCATTTTCTCTTTCAGTGACTCACTCACTCACTCACTCACTCACTCACTCACTCACTCACTCACTCACTCACACACTCACTTACTTACTTACTCACTCACTTACTCACTTACTCACTCACTCACTTACTCACTCAATGCATCAGTCAGTTGCTCAATCGTACATTTTCCCTCAAGAAGAATCTATAGGATTAGCATTAGGATTATCTATAGGATTACTATGAAGAGGATTCGACACTGCGACCAGTCTTGAACTATTGTACCTATGTCTCCAATTGGGGCATCCCTGAAAGGAAGGATGAGGTAAGAGGAGATAGAGGGCGTTCGTCACAAGGAGCTAAGACAGTGCAGATGGTGCGGTCCTTACAGTTTACTTAGATGCAAACCTCTCCCGGTAGGCCAGGACAACGGACATTCTCTCCTACTCTGATTAAGAAGTGATCCCAGCAGTCGGTTCAGAGACCAGCAACCGACATACCGGAGGAGGAAGTGGTTTACTCAGAGCATATCATCCTGTCATGCACCACCGAGACACCCGCCGACAATTTTACCCTGAAAGAGACCACCGCATGAGAGACGATGTTAAATAATGATGGTGATGAAATAGAGGATAGGAAATTCCGGAGATATAATTAACTTTCCCAGAATTCGCTTGGAGACTCGGAAAACCCCCCGAAAATAGCCCTGGGTCAGGTAGGGCTTCACGAATGCGGGCCAGAGACGAAATCACCTGAGCCATCCCACTCGGTAAGTCGAATCTGTAACTGTAACACAGTTTCCTCCATTCTTAATTTTTCCATGCTCATGTACGTGTATATGAGCCCATTATAGTTCTAAATTTCTGTGTAATTTCGCATTTACATCCGCCTCTTCCTTTTGGTTTAAGGGCTTTTGGAGCACATTGAGAGGCTTTTTGTGTAATTTAGAAGTTTTAGATATGTATTTAGAGTCTGGTGAGACGTATTTAGACTCTTTTTGGTGTATTTAGAGGCTTTCGGAGCGTATTTAGAGAATTTTGCAACGTATTTACTGGCTTTTCGGGCTACTATAGAGGTTTTGGAGACGTATTTAGGAGCTTTTAGAACGTATTTCCTGGCTTCTTGCTGTATTTATAGGTTGTAGGCGTTTTTAGCGGCTTTAGCAACGTATTTACTGACTTTTTGCTGTATTTAGCAGCTTTCATCATGTATTGAGGGGCTCTGGAGGACATATTTAGTGGCTTTTTGAAGTATTTAGGGTCTTCTTGGGATGTATTTAGGGTCTTTTTGGTGTATTTAGTGGATTTTTGAAGTTTTGATAGCTCCTTAGGATGTATTTAGAGGATTTTTGTAGGTATCTAGTGTCTTGCGGTGTACATTTAGTGTCTTTTGCGGTATCTAGATGCTTCTGAGACGTATTTACAAAACTTTTTTGGTGTTTCTGGGGTCTTTTGGGGCATATTTTATCCCTTTTTAATGTATTCAGAGGCTGGGGGTGTATATAGAGACATTTGCGACCAATTTAGTATCCTGAGGGGTGCATTAGTGACTTTATGGTATAATTTAGAGCTTCTTAGGAGGTATTTAGAGGCTTTTGGGGCGTATTTACTATATTTTAGTTATACTTAGTTGACTTAGACTATATTTTATTTACTGTAGTTCATGATTTTCTTTAATCATTTCAAAACGTTTACTCCTCATTTGTAATCGGTAATTCTATCACTTTAACCTACACTTATGCCTTACTATTTCATCCCATTATAAGCTACCCTAACCTAACCTAACCTAACCTAACCTAAGTTAACCCAAAGCCTAACCTAACCCAAGTCCTTCACTTATGCTTTACTATTTCATTCCATTATAAGCTAACCTAACCTAACCTAACCTAAACTAACCCAACATTTTAAGATAACCCAAGTCCTTCACTTATGCTTTACTATTTCATCCCATTATAACCTAACCTAACCTAAGTTAACCCAAAGCCTAACCTAACCCAAGTCCTTCACTTATGCTTTACTATTTCATTCCATTATAAGCTAACCTAACCTAACCTAACCTAAACTAACCCAACATTTTAAGATAACCCAAGTCCTTCACTTATGCTTTACTATTTCATCCCATTATAACCTAACCTAACCTAAGTTAACCCAAAGCCTAACCTAACCCAAGTCCTTCACTTATGCTTTACTATTTCATTCCATTATAAGCTAACCTAACCTAACCTAACCTAAACTAACCCAACATTTTAAGATAACCCAAGTCCTTCACTTATGCTTTACTATTTCATCCCATTATAACCTAACCTAACCTAAGTTAACCCAAAGCCTAACCTAACCCAAGTCCTTCACTTATGCTTTACTATTTCATTCCGTTATAACCTAACCTAACTGTGCTTTTGGCTACATGGTTACATTTTCGTGGTTACATGTGTGGTTAATTTGGTCACATTTGGTTATATGCGTGGTTACATTTGGTTACATTTGTGGTTACATTTGGTTACATTTGGTTACATGCGTGGTTACATTTGGTTACATTTGTGGTTACATTTGGTTACATTTGGTTACATTTGGTTACATGCGTGGTTACATTTGGTTATATGCGTGGTTACATTTGGTTACATTTGGTTACATTTGGTTACATTTGGTAGTTTGGCTACATTGGCTAATTGATCAGGTGTAGTTACCTAACCGATCTTTGTGTTTCTTTTGAAGCATTTGTTTTTCACATTGTATTCTTTGCACTTACTTCCGGTCTACTCTATCCTCTTTTATGAAGCTTTAAAGCTAACACTGTCTGATACTCTAACCACCGATATTGAAGTACTTATAGATTAGTTTTATGCGGAATATTTTGTAAATTCTCTTATGATACCCCCCCTCCCAAGCTTTTACTGGTGTTTGTATAACGTAAATCAGGGTATACTTAGCTTGTAGTTCAATGGTAGACGCCTCTCCTCTTTTATCTGGGCTGGAGACCAGCACTAGAATGTAATCCTAGTGGCAGAGTTAACGCCTTCATCCATTTTTCCCATTTATTCTTTCTTCTTCAGGCGTCTTGGGAGTCCTAGGATAGATGCCACTTGTGTAACTATTCATTCTGTAGGATAGCTTATAGAGATCACCATTATCTTCTAATCTAAGTTGCTCCCCTCTTGCATTCTTTTTGCAACTCTATAATGCCCGTAGGCGTATGTTGATACTCCGTCCTCGGCAATCACTCTCTTGTTGTCATGAGGCGATAGGGATATTTTATTAGCTTCAACTGTAGAAACATTATGTTTTTGGGATAGGATCAGGTTCATAGGAGTTCTTAGGATCTTTTGGGTTTTAAGACAATCCACATAGCTATCGAAGTTGATGTATTGCTTGATTGCGCTACGCTTTATGCCTTTAATCTTCTTGATTACACTTCCATCCATGTCGAGAGCATACATCTTGGGTCTCAGCCCTACAAAACGATGAATAATTTTCCCACAGGCTTCATCTTTAAATTTTCCCAAAACTTTCCTGTTGTTTTTAGAATGGCATATATGGTCGAGAGGATAATCAGCTGTATCCAGATGTTCAAGAAAGCGTAACTTATCCTGGTATATATCTCTTGTAGTCACTCTATGGATGAAAGAGTCTGTATCCATGTACATGAGTTTTAGATTTTCAAGCCCGTAATACGGCAATAACACATCATAGTGATATCGATACATCAAGGTCTTTGAGATATCCAGCACACACATCCCGATGTATATAGGTTTGTTGAACACTATCTCCCGCGAAGCCATGTGTACTGCAGCCAGATTAGGTCCATATATAGTTCGATCAATAAACGTGGGCTTAGCAACCAGCTTTTCCAATGTCTTCCAATCGGTAACAAGTCGTATATTCAGTCGATTTCTTATATTCTCCATAGTTTTTCCAAACATAGCATTGTTAAAAAGTTTGTACAGATCCTTCTCGAAATCATTGCTAGATCCTTGTCGTAGCCGGTTATTGAATTCGACATAAGGCTTTAACCAGCACGACTGTCGAAATTGTAGCACACGATGGATTTTTATCAGTTGTAACCCATGATCAAGGGCCTGTTTCAAGGTCATGTAATGCACCACATACTTAGTTCGTGATCCAAGGTGTGGAATTAGTTTCTTTGTAGAAGAATCCTTAGGCTTGATACATTCAGGCAGGAACGGTAAATCATTATGCAGCTCATGAAGTTCTGTAGGATATTCAAGGTCCACTTCTAAAATGTATCCGAGAGGGTCATCTTCTCGAAGTATTTCTAGGTTAATGTCTGCAGGAGAAACCCACTCAAAACCCCCATAAGGAAGGGCGTGGCACATTGCCCAGCCATATTGGTTATTTGCGTCCTCGTACGTAATATATTGAGAGGGCTTACTTGAGTCATACTCGTTCATGTAGATGTTGTTAGCCTTTGCATACCTATGAGAAACTTGACATAATCCTCCTCTTATACCTGATTCAACCATGAGTAGCTGATCGTAATCCTGTAGCAATTCTAGTTCGATTCCTGTATACAGCAGCATTGCATCCCACGTAAGTCCAGGAGATGTAAAATAATGTGCAGGATCAACTTTATGCGTTTTTAGGGTCTGGTCTCTGAATGTCTCAAACACATCAGCTAACAGAAGAACATCTGAAGTTAGATAGAGATCGCTATACTCTCCTAATGTTTTAACGTTGAACTGTCTCCATACACTTTTTGCGTGTTCATACTCTCCATCACTAATTTCTTCTTTGTTCAACTTGTTGTAGAATGCCTCCCTTGGAGGAAGTTCTGTTTCACTTAAAACATCCCACGATGTAACGTAATCGTAGGGGAAAACACCCTTACGTGTCATCAATTTGATCTTCTCTGCTCCAAAGTGCTTTAGAGTTTCAGGATATGATGTTAGATTTTTTGCTAGTTTATCCAAGCTGGTACTAAGGAAGCGGTAGGTATCCACAAAGCGAAGTTTTATATTTCCAACATACTTGGAAAATGATATGTAACTTTCCTCAGAGCTAGGAATAACTTCTACTCTATCGCTAGTACAGCCTAACTCTTTAACAATAAAATGGGAGTCATATCCACTCAGGTTATGTATGAAGACGGGAATATAATTAGGCGTTTTACAGGTTAGATTACACTGATTATGTAGACTTCCTCGATATTCTCCACTTATATGATCATGATCCCGTACTTTCCAATTATCTCCGGTAAATTCTTTACCACATAAGTAGCATTCTGTAGAAGATTTGAATGATTTCTGCTGCTCATCTGTTAGAGTTAATGGAGCACCAGTTTTATATACACCATTAATCTTCTTTGCGAGAGAACTTACATACTCCATAAACTTCGATGCAGCATCATAACCACGATATACATAGGGTTCTGTAGGAAGATCAGTCTGTAAACCTTCAATTGCAGCTGAGGATTTGACATAAACACAGAAACTCATAGGAATATGCTTCTGATATGGAACTGTATAAGACGTTTCGGGATTAGAAGAACACCCGTGATAAGGAGTAAGAATGCTTTCAAAGTCAGCATAGATGACATAAGGTAATTTCAGCATCCTTTCATAATTCTTGAATTTAGCGATAGATTTCTCCTTCGTTGGCATAACAATCTTAGCAACTCTGTGTTGACCACATATTTTTCTATGTTCATTTAACCTCTCAATTCCTCCATTTCGATAATCAAAATGCGTAAAACAGCGTTTGCAGATGTAGATCTTTCCCTGACGTATAGTTTTTTGTTGATGAACAAGTCTCTCGAAATTCTTTATATAGACGTAATGATGACGTCCAGCAGCATCATTTAATAGAAGCAGGTCACGATGTTCAGCCAGTTCTTCATCGACAACCTTCATAGGAAACACTTGATTTTTCTCATCCAGTCCGAAGACATTTATAGAGATGTTATTTCGTCGTTCAAATTTCGGGATGTCACACAAACTCGTAGGAAATGATACACAGGTAAAGTCATATCTTTCTTGAAGATCCTTATACTTGTTAACACGCTGAGGATCCTTTTCAATGAACTTGGCAAGAACAGCATACATAAAACATTTTTCATCTTCATAGTTCTGTGGATTTATGCACGCTCCTTTAGCTCCAACAGAGGTCGGTAGAGGGATGTAACTGCTTCCTCTTAGTCCATTATTCTTGTTGATTCTAACTCGAACCCCGTCAACAGCTAATAAAGCCCAGTTGCTTCCTTTAAGTTGACTCTCCTCCATTTCAGTACAAAGTTTCTTAAATTTACTTTCCAAGATGGCGTCCAAGTCACTTTCCAAAAATATTGCTTGATTTTGCGTTTTGAAGGCTTTATCAGTAGTATCTCCAACAGCATTTACAAACTGGCATTCAGTCATGATGTTACATTTAATACTTTTATGAATCCTTAGCTCCTTCTGAATCAGTTGAATTATCCGCTGTTTTGATTCTTGGAGATACGTCTTTAGATCCTGACATGTAGAGCACTGTATGAAATATGATTTCAGCCGATCTTGAAAAGCTGTCTCGTATTCAATGACATCATCTTCGTCAGGAACCATTAACAGCAGTTTATGTTTAGTAGGCTCAATCTTGATTTTCTTGGCAGTTATTCTACCACAACGTTCTTGATGTGCATCTCTGCGATGTTCAGTACCATAAACCTCTCTGCAATGCTTACATTCATGATACAGACCGCAAGCCAGTTCATGTCTCTTTTTGTGGTAGTTCCTCAGGAAGCACTTCCCACATTTGCTACACTTAAATTCCGGTATAGCGTTTGAAAGAGATTCCATCACTTTAGTGTTCCACATCGTAGCACTAAGCAGTTTAATTCTTGGGTGAATAGGTCACTCAGTAACTGTTTAATACACTTTTCACTTCTCTTCTACACCTTGATAACTTATCAATACTTCGTTATACTCGGATTTAACTGCAGTAGTTGATCCACTAAGATAGAAACACACTAGCGCAATGACAACTAATCTCGATTAAGCTCTACTTATACAATTATGGCAAACCTAAAAGAAAACTTCATCATCCCCACCACCAGGGTTCGAAGACGGCGCTACTATCGGAGAAAACAGGAATTAAAAGTTCACGAGAAATACCTCTACCATTATTATAAGTATATATGACCATCATGATCAAAAGCAACATCATCGTCATCACATCAAATTCATTTACCATAACTGTATGATTAAAACAAACAAAGAGAAATAAAGAAAAAAGAAAATATTTCAGCCTCCATTGCTCCCAGGCAACCCCTACCACTCCTACCACCCCTACCACCCCTTAAAGATTCTCTCCCACCTCCAAACGTTTAAGCAAACCGGTTTCGTTATACTTCATCGCCCAAACCCAGATATACGGAGGACCGCTGACGTCACGAACAATTGGAGACAGAATGTCTGGCTTTCTGCGACAGGTTTCAACATGCATCATTTACGCATGAGTATACATAAAAGCTCCGAAACAGCCAATATTGCAAGCATCAGGATAGAAGCATTCTAGTAAAAGTCAAACAAACCAACCCTCTTCAATGTTTAAGGATGTTTTATTCACAGGTGTTCAGAAATTACTCATTTAATATTACGTAATCTATAAATTGCGATTTTATAAGTTTCACGGTAAACAGTAATGCACATCATTTACAACTCATTAGCTAATCCAGCTTCAAAGACGCTCCTTTATCCCATTTTTCTTCTTAACCGCTTCCACCCGTCCCCTCTTATGCAAGTTTTACTGATTTTTATAAGTTGGAGCAAGCAATTATATTTAATTAAGCATGTTAGCATAACCTTTAGAGAAATTATTGTATTCTGGGGGTTTCAGAGAGGCCAACTATTTAAGGTTTTTAGTCAATTTTAAAAAATTTATGCATTAAAGATATGTATTGAAGGATTTTTCTAATATTGGAAACGTTTTCAGCTTGCAGACAAGCCCAAAATATGTATATTTCGAGGGTTATTTAAAATATCCCACAGAGATTCGAACCAAGGTCCTATCTGCGTAAATTACCTTTTCAACATCTATTCTGGTCTAATTTGTGTATTTGTACTTTATTTCATAATTCTAGACCCACTGCTTACAGATATATTAAAATAGACCGATTCAGGACTCGAACCAAGGACACCGGGTGTATGGCATAAAGCTAGTGGACGCTCCTTAACAGTATGAAATTAATAAAGTTTATTTGAAGTTTCTATCGCAAATAGTTTCCAGGTTATAATAATAATCAAAGCATTGATATGTGCGAGAGTCGATTCCAGGACCAATGTCAGCGTTAAAGCTACCCTTTAGGATACGATTCCTTACTATAAATTCATTAGCGTTAATTACATTTCGATATCTTGAAGGATTCAGGAGATATAGAATAAAAATTAGTGGAGAAAAAGTACCGTGCTTTCAGGGTGGTGGGGGAAGGCTATGACGTCATTTATGACACATGTCACGGGTCGGGCGGTATTTTGTAAGGACAAAGGAGTGTGATAATTAGATTACATTGTAATCCAATTAGCGGCATTTCTTTGAGAGATTTTAACATGTTGTGTACATTCTGTGACGTCATTAAGGCGCGTGTCATTGAGGGGTGTGTCTATGAGATTCGTTTTGGTTGCGTGCCATTTAGGGTGTGGCTGTGACGTCATTTATGGCGCGTGTGAGTCGGCCCTGGCTATGACATCATTTAAAGTTGGCGCGTGGCATAGGGGTGTGGCTATGACGTCATTATAGGTTGGCGCGTGCCGCGTGGGTATGTCTATTACCTCACTGATCTTAAAGCAGCACTTTAAAGTTTATTTAATTGCTCTGGGCCCATTGGTTTAAAAAATATTCAAATTTTCCGATTCGGGACTCGAACCAAGAACCCCTCAGTTACACACTTCTAGGATATGATTAACTAGGATAAATATTACCACATAAAGTTTATTTCATCACTCTAAACCCATTGGTTATGGAGATATTTAGGTTTACCTTTTCAGGACTCGAACCAAGGTACCCAGGTATACCAAGGAAAGCCAGTAGATGCTCCTTGACGCTCTGAAAGTAATAAAGTTTATCCCAGGTCGCTATCATTAATAGTTTCGGAGTTATAAGAATAATAAATTTAGTGATTTGCACGGGATTCGAATCAGGACCATTGATAAACTTCCGCGAGGTCTTAAAAGATGCGCCCTATTATGAAAAATCTATTAGAAGTTATTTCACCGCGATATCTCGATTGGTTCAGGAGATATAGGCAAAAACGTGGAGTAGTAGGGAAATACCGCTTTCAAACCACTCAAAGAGATGCCGACATCTGATAAGCAATTATGACACCTCCTTGTCGGCATGCCGACAAAGAGATGCCGACAATTGATAACAGATGTAACCACCTCTTTGTAGGCCTTTAATTGTTTAATGAGGCATTAAATTGAACACATGTTTTCACACTCCACCTTAAATTAACGCCTCATTAATCAATTAATAATCGCCATTACCCTACTACTCCACGTTTTTGCCTATATCTCCTGAACCAATCGAGATATCGCGGTGAAATAACTTCTAATAGATTTTTCATAATAGGGCGCATCTTTTAAGACCTCGCGGAAGTTTATCAATGGTCCTGATTCGAATCCCGTGCAAATCACTAAATTTATTATTCTTATAACTCCGAAACTATTAATGATAGCGACCTGGGATAAACTTTATTACTTTCAGAGCGTCAAGGAGCATCTACTGGCTTTCCTTGGTATACCTGGGTACCTTGGTTCGAGTCCTGAAAAGGTAAACCTAAATATCTCCATAACCAATGGGTTTAGAGTGATGAAATAAACTTTATGTGGTAATATTTATCCTAGTTAATCATATCCTAGAAGTGTGTAACTGAGGGGTTCTTGGTTCGAGTCCCGAATCGGAAAATTTGAATATTTTTTAAACCAATGGGCCCAGAGCAATTAAATAAACTTTAAAGTGCTGCTTTAAGATCAGTGAGGTAATAGACATACCCACGCGGCACGCGCCAACCTATAATGACGTCATAGCCACACCCCTATGCCACGCGCCAACTTTAAATGATGTCATAGCCAGGGCCGACTCACACGTGCCATAAATGACGTCACAGCCACACCCTAAATGGCACGCAACCAAAACGAATCTCATAGACACACCCCTCAATGACACGCGCCTTAATGACGTCACAGAATGTACACAACATGTTAAAATCTCTCAAAGAAATGCCGCTAATTGGATTACAATGTAATCTAATTATCACACTCCTTTGTCCTTACAAAATACCGCCCGACCCGTGACATGTGTCATAAATGACGTCATAGCCTTCCCCCACCACCCTGAAAGCACGGTACTTTTTCTCCACTAATTTTTATTCTATATCTCCTGAATCCTTCAAGATATCGAAATGTAATTAACGCTAATGAATTTATAGTAAGGAATCGTATCCTAAAGGGTAGCTTTAACGCTGACATTGGTCCTGGAATCGACTCTCGCACATATCAATGCTTTGATTATTATTATAACCTGGAAACTATTTGCGATAGAAACTTCAAATAAACTTTATTAATTTCATACTGTTAAGGAGCGTCCACTAGCTTTATGCCATACACCCGGTGTCCTTGGTTCGAGTCCTGAATCGGTCTATTTTAATATATCTGTAAGCAGTGGGTCTAGAATTATGAAATAAAGTACAAATACACAAATTAGACCAGAATAGATGTTGAAAAGGTAATTTACGCAGATAGGACCTTGGTTCGAATCTCTGTGGGATATTTTAAATAACCCTCGAAATATACATATTTTGGGCTTGTCTGCAAGCTGAAAACGTTTCCAATATTAGAAAAATCCTTCAATACATATCTTTAATGCATAAATTTTTTAAAATTGACTAAAAACCTTAAATAGTTGGCCTCTCTGAAACCCCCAGAATACAATAATTTCTCTAAAGGTTATGCTAACATGCTTAATTAAATATAATTGCTTGCTCCAACTTATAAAAATCAGTAAAACTTGCATAAGAGGGGACGGGTGGAAGCGGTTAAGAAGAAAAATGGGATAAAGGAGCGTCTTTGAAGCTGGATTAGCTAATGAGTTGTAAATGATGTGCATTACTGTTTACCGTGAAACTTATAAAATCGCAATTTATAGATTACGTAATATTAAATGAGTAATTTCTGAACACCTGTGAATAAAACATCCTTAAACATTGAAGAGGGTTGGTTTGTTTGACTTTTACTAGAATGCTTCTATCCTGATGCTTGCAATATTGGCTGTTTCGGAGCTTTTATGTATACTCATGCGTAAAGGATGCATGTTGAAACCTGTCGCAGAAAGCCAGACATTCTGTCTCCAATTGTTCGTGACGTCAGCGGTCCTCCGTATATCTGGGTTTGGGCGATGAAGTATAACGAAACCGGTTTGCTTAAACGTTTGGAGGTGGGAGAGAATCTTTAAGGGGTGGTAGGGGTGGTAGGAGTGGTAGGGGTTGCCTGGGAGCAATGGAGGCTGAAATATTTTCTTTTTTCTTTATTTCTCTTTGTTTGTTTTAATCATACAGTTATGGTAAATGAATTTGATGTGATGACGATGATGTTGCTTTTGATCATGATGGTCATATATACTTATAATAATGGTAGAGGTATTTCTCGTGAACTTTTAATTCCTGTTTTCTCCGATAGTAGCGCCGTCTTCGAACCCTGGTGGTGGGGATGATGAAGTTTTCTTTTAGGTTTGCCATAATTGTATAAGTAGAGCTTAATCGAGATTAGTTGTCATTGCGCTAGTGTGTTTCTATCTTAGTGGATCAACTACTGCAGTTAAATCCGAGTATAACGAAGTATTGATAAGTTATCAAGGTGTAGAAGAGAAGTGAAAAGTGTATTAAACAGTTACTGAGTGACCTATTCACCCAAGAATTAAACTGCTTAGTGCTACGATGTGGAACACTAAAGTGATGGAATCTCTTTCAAACGCTATACCGGAATTTAAGTGTAGCAAATGTGGGAAGTGCTTCCTGAGGAACTACCACAAAAAGAGACATGAACTGGCTTGCGGTCTGTATCATGAATGTAAGCATTGCAGAGAGGTTTATGGTACTGAACATCGCAGAGATGCACATCAAGAACGTTGTGGTAGAATAACTGCCAAGAAAATCAAGATTGAGCCTACTAAACATAAACTGCTGTTAATGGTTCCTGACGAAGATGATGTCATTGAATACGAGACAGCTTTTCAAGATCGGCTGAAATCATATTTCATACAGTGCTCTACATGTCAGGATCTAAAGACGTATCTCCAAGAATCAAAACAGCGGATAATTCAACTGATTCAGAAGGAGCTAAGGATTCATAAAAGTATTAAATGTAACATCATGACTGAATGCCAGTTTGTAAATGCTGTTGGAGATACTACTGATAAAGCCTTCAAAACGCAAAATCAAGCAATATTTTTGGAAAGTGACTTGGACGCCATCTTGGAAAGTAAATTTAAGAAACTTTGTACTGAAATGGAGGAGAGTCAACTTAAAGGAAGCAACTGGGCTTTATTAGCTGTTGACGGGGTTCGAGTTAGAATCAACAAGAATAATGGACTAAGAGGAAGCAGTTACATCCCTCTACCGACCTCTGTTGGAGCTAAAGGAGCGTGCATAAATCCACAGAACTATGAAGATGAAAAATGTTTTATGTATGCTGTTCTTGCCAAGTTCATTGAAAAGGATCCTCAGCGTGTTAACAAGTATAAGGATCTTCAAGAAAGATATGACTTTACCTGTGTATCATTTCCTACGAGTTTGTGTGACATCCCGAAATTTGAACGACGAAATAACATCTCTATAAATGTCTTCGGACTGGATGAGAAAAATCAAGTGTTTCCTATGAAGGTTGTCGATGAAGAACTGGCTGAACATCGTGACCTGCTTCTATTAAATGATGCTGCTGGACGTCATCATTACGTCTATATAAAGAATTTCGAGAGACTTGTTCATCAACAAAAAACTATACGTCAGGGAAAGATCTACATCTGCAAACGCTGTTTTACGCATTTTGATTATCGAAATGGAGGAATTGAGAGGTTAAATGAACATAGAAAAATATGTGGTCAACACAGAGTTGCTAAGATTGTTATGCCAACGAAGGAGAAATCTATCGCTAAATTCAAGAATTATGAAAGGATGCTGAAATTACCTTATGTCATCTATGCTGACTTTGAAAGCATTCTTACTCCTTATCACGGGTGTTCTTCTAATCCCGAAACGTCTTATACAGTTCCATATCAGAAGCATATTCCTATGAGTTTCTGTGTTTATGTCAAATCCTCAGCTGCAATTGAAGGTTTACAGACTGATCTTCCTACAGAACCCTATGTATATCGTGGTTATGATGCTGCATCGAAGTTTATGGAGTATGTAAGTTCTCTCGCAAAGAAGATTAATGGTGTATATAAAACTGGTGCTCCATTAACTCTAACAGATGAGCAGCAGAAATCATTCGAATCTTCTACAGAATGCTACTTATGTGGTAAAGAATTTACCGGAGATAATTGGAAAGTACGGGATCATGATCATATAAGTGGAGAATATCGAGGAAGTCTACATAATCAGTGTAATCTAACCTGTAAAACGCCTAATTATATTCCCGTCTTCATACATAACCTGAGTGGATATGACTCCCATTTTATTGTTAAAGAGTTAGGCTGTACTAGCGATAGAGTAGAAGTTATTCCTAGCTCTGAGGAAAGTTACATATCATTTTCCAAGTATGTTGGAAATATAAAACTTCGCTTTGTGGATACCTACCGCTTCCTTAGTACCAGCTTGGATAAACTAGCAAAAAATCTAACATCATATCCTGAAACTCTAAAGCACTTTGGAGCAGAGAAGATCAAATTGATGACACGTAAGGGTGTTTTCCCCTACGATTACGTTACATCGTGGGATGTTTTAAGTGAAACAGAACTTCCTCCAAGGGAGGCATTCTACAACAAGTTGAACAAAGAAGAAATTAGTGATGGAGAGTATGAACACGCAAAAAGTGTATGGAGACAGTTCAACGTTAAAACATTAGGAGAGTATAGCGATCTCTATCTAACTTCAGATGTTCTTCTGTTAGCTGATGTGTTTGAGACATTCAGAGACCAGACCCTAAAAACGCATAAAGTTGATCCTGCACATTATTTTACATCTCCTGGACTTACGTGGGATGCAATGCTGCTGTATACAGGAATCGAACTAGAATTGCTACAGGATTACGATCAGCTACTCATGGTTGAATCAGGTATAAGAGGAGGATTATGTCAAGTTTCTCATAGGTATGCAAAGGCTAACAACATCTACATGAACGAGTATGACTCAAGTAAGCCCTCTCAATATATTACGTACGAGGACGCAAATAACCAATATGGCTGGGCAATGTGCCACGCCCTTCCTTATGGGGGTTTTGAGTGGGTTTCTCCTGCAGACATTAACCTAGAAATACTTCGAGAAGATGACCCTCTCGGATACATTTTAGAAGTGGACCTTGAATATCCTACAGAACTTCATGAGCTGCATAATGATTTACCGTTCCTGCCTGAATGTATCAAGCCTAAGGATTCTTCTACAAAGAAACTAATTCCACACCTTGGATCACGAACTAAGTATGTGGTGCATTACATGACCTTGAAACAGGCCCTTGATCATGGGTTACAACTGATAAAAATCCATCGTGTGCTACAATTTCGACAGTCGTGCTGGTTAAAGCCTTATGTCGAATTCAATAACCGGCTACGACAAGGATCTAGCAATGATTTCGAGAAGGATCTGTACAAACTTTTTAACAATGCTATGTTTGGAAAAACTATGGAGAATATAAGAAATCGACTGAATATACGACTTGTTACCGATTGGAAGACATTGGAAAAGCTGGTTGCTAAGCCCACGTTTATTGATCGAACTATATATGGACCTAATCTGGCTGCAGTACACATGGCTTCGCGGGAGATAGTGTTCAACAAACCTATATACATCGGGATGTGTGTGCTGGATATCTCAAAGACCTTGATGTATCGATATCACTATGATGTGTTATTGCCGTATTACGGGCTTGAAAATCTAAAACTCATGTACATGGATACAGACTCTTTCATCCATAGAGTGACTACAAGAGATATATACCAGGATAAGTTACGCTTTCTTGAACATCTGGATACAGCTGATTATCCTCTCGACCATATATGCCATTCTAAAAACAACAGGAAAGTTTTGGGAAAATTTAAAGATGAAGCCTGTGGGAAAATTATTCATCGTTTTGTAGGGCTGAGACCCAAGATGTATGCTCTCGACATGGATGGAAGTGTAATCAAGAAGATTAAAGGCATAAAGCGTAGCGCAATCAAGCAATACATCAACTTCGATAGCTATGTGGATTGTCTTAAAACCCAAAAGATCCTAAGAACTCCTATGAACCTGATCCTATCCCAAAAACATAATGTTTCTACAGTTGAAGCTAATAAAATATCCCTATCGCCTCATGACAACAAGAGAGTGATTGCCGAGGACGGAGTATCAACATACGCCTACGGGCATTATAGAGTTGCAAAAAGAATGCAAGAGGGGAGCAACTTAGATTAGAAGATAATGGTGATCTCTATAAGCTATCCTACAGAATGAATAGTTACACAAGTGGCATCTATCCTAGGACTCCCAAGACGCCTGAAGAAGAAAGAATAAATGGGAAAAATGGATGAAGGCGTTAACTCTGCCACTAGGATTACATTCTAGTGCTGGTCTCCAGCCCAGATAAAAGAGGAGAGGCGTCTACCATTGAACTACAAGCTAAGTATACCCTGATTTACGTTATACAAACACCAGTAAAAGCTTGGGAGGGGGGGTATCATAAGAGAATTTACAAAATATTCCGCATAAAACTAATCTATAAGTACTTCAATATCGGTGGTTAGAGTATCAGACAGTGTTAGCTTTAAAGCTTCATAAAAGAGGATAGAGTAGACCGGAAGTAAGTGCAAAGAATACAATGTGAAAAACAAATGCTTCAAAAGAAACACAAAGATCGGTTAGGTAACTACACCTGATCAATTAGCCAATGTAGCCAAACTACCAAATGTAACCAAATGTAACCAAATGTAACCACACATGTAACCAAATGTAACCAAATGTAACCAAATGTAACCAAATGTAACCAAATGTAACCACACATGTAACCAAATGTAACCACGCATATAACCAAATGTAACCACGCATGTAACCAAATGTAACCAAATGTAACCAAATGTAACCACAAATGTAACCAAATGTAACCACGCATGTAACCAAATGTAACCAAATGTAACCACAAATGTAACCAAATGTAACCACGCATATAACCAAATGTGACCAAATTAACCACACATGTAACCACGAAAATGTAACCATGTAGCCAAAAGCACAGTTAGGTTAGGTTATAACGGAATGAAATAGTAAAGCATAAGTGAAGGACTTGGGTTAGGTTAGGCTTTGGGTTAACTTAGGTTAGGTTAGGTTATAATGGGATGAAATAGTAAAGCATAAGTGAAGGACTTGGGTTATCTTAAAATGTTGGGTTAGTTTAGGTTAGGTTAGGTTAGGTTAGCTTATAATGGAATGAAATAGTAAAGCATAAGTGAAGGACTTGGGTTAGGTTAGGCTTTGGGTTAACTTAGGTTAGGTTAGGTTATAATGGGATGAAATAGTAAAGCATAAGTGAAGGACTTGGGTTATCTTAAAATGTTGGGTTAGTTTAGGTTAGGTTAGGTTAGGTTAGCTTATAATGGAATGAAATAGTAAAGCATAAGTGAAGGACTTGGGTTAGGTTAGGCTTTGGGTTAACTTAGGTTAGGTTAGGTTATAATGGGATGAAATAGTAAAGCATAAGTGAAGGACTTGGGTTATCTTAAAATGTTGGGTTAGTTTAGGTTAGGTTAGGTTAGGTTAGCTTATAATGGAATGAAATAGTAAAGCATAAGTGAAGGACTTGGGTTAGGTTAGGCTTTGGGTTAACTTAGGTTAGGTTAGGTTAGGTTAGGGTAGCTTATAATGGGATGAAATAGTAAGGCATAAGTGTAGGTTAAAGTGATAGAATTACCGATTACAAATGAGGAGTAAACGTTTTGAAATGATTAAAGAAAATCATGAACTACAGTAAATAAAATATAGTCTAAGTCAACTAAGTATAACTAAAATATAGTAAATACGCCCCAAAAGCCTCTAAATACCTCCTAAGAAGCTCTAAATTATACCATAAAGTCACTAATGCACCCCTCAGGATACTAAATTGGTCGCAAATGTCTCTATATACACCCCCAGCCTCTGAATACATTAAAAAGGGATAAAATATGCCCCAAAAGACCCCAGAAACACCAAAAAAGTTTTGTAAATACGTCTCAGAAGCATCTAGATACCGCAAATGACACTAAATGTACACCGCAAGACACTAGATACCTACAAAAATCCTCTAAATACATCCTAAGGAGCTATCAAAACTTCAAAAATCCACTAAATACACCAAAAAGACCCTAAATACATCCCAAGAAGACCCTAAATACTTCAAAAAGCCACTAAATATGTCCTCCAGAGCCCCTCAATACATGATGAAAGCTGCTAAATACAGCAAAAAGTCAGTAAATACGTTGCTAAAGCCGCTAAAAACGCCTACAACCTATAAATACAGCAAGAAGCCAGGAAATACGTTCTAAAAGCTCCTAAATACGTCTCCAAAACCTCTATAGTAGCCCGAAAAGCCAGTAAATACGTTGCAAAATTCTCTAAATACGCCCCGAAAGCCTCTAAATACACCAAAAAGAGTCTAAATACGTCTCACCAGACTCTAAATACATATCTAAAACTTCTAAATTACACAAAAAGCCTCTCAATGTGCTCCAAAAGCCCTTAAACACTCCAAAAATACTCTAAATACGCTCCAAAAGCCTCTTAATACATAAAAAACGACTAAAGATGCCCGCAAAGGAACCTAAATACACAAAAAGAGTCTAAGTACATACAGCAAAAATAATATAAATAGGAGGATAAACCCTTAAATTTCATAGATTGCGCACGGCCGCCATCTTGCCCTTTTGGGTCTGCGCTGAAACACTCCAAATTACCCTACTTCTGAGTAACTTTGTAATCGTTTTGTGGGTAATACAATGACTTCGAAATAATGACACTTTTATTGCTCTGACATATTATTTATCTGTCGAAGTACAGTGAGAAAATATATTACAGTACATTACATAAGGCCAAGCTATTAATAATGAAGATTTCTCTAATAAGGACTTAGCTTTCAAACAATTAATATAGCTTAGCGCCTTATCTAAGAGTACCTACAGTGGTTTACTTTACCACAAGCTGCATGTATGAGTTGAATATTGAGAGGCGTGAAATGAGTCCTAAATGTTAATTGCTAAATGAACTTTGAAGCTAGTTCTCCGCGAAGAAAGGTGCAACTATTTTGCAGCAACATTTCACATTATCTGGTTCATTGGTCTGCCGAAGCCATCTAGCTTCTTTGTGCTGTCCTGTCGTCGGCTGCTTCCTCGGTAGAGGTTGCTATTTCTGCTGAATCAGCTGAATAATGTTTATTTTATGTATTTATTGCGTAATAATAATCATTAACAGAGTGTAGCTATACAGTATTATAGAGTGCGTATGACACAAATCTTGGCCGGGAAGCACGGTCCATGTGGCTTTCACTGCATTTCTCTGCACGCACGTCCTACATCCGATCGTGTGCGTCCTACATGTTCTAATCTTATTAAGAAGTCAATAACATTAGGAGTGTTTAGAAATGTTTAGTTTTGTTTGATGTATTTTAAAATGGCCTCGATTGTAATATAGAGTACAGCAACTTTTGTCTGTGTATGTGTGTATGTAAGAATATAATTTAAAAATATCAGAATAGAAAACTAAAGTAAAGGCAAACCACCTGAAATATCCTCTCGGTTGAAAGATAATCATAAGTAGAAAAAGTTTGGAACGGGTTTCCCATTTTAAATACTTGAACTGTGATATAACTGAGATAACGATGTGGAATAATAATGAAAACTCCAAAAAATAAGTCGAGAAAGGAAACAAAATTGAAATTTTATAAGATGATGGCGATTCCAGTTTTATTATATGGAAGTGATTCTTAGATCCTCAGGTAGAGGGATAGAAGTAAGATACATATTGTTGAAATAAGGTTTCTGAGGAGTGTGAAAGGCTGTACAAGAAGAGACCTCACTAGAAATGCAGATATACATGATGAATTTAAAGTATTTGATTTAAAAGAGAAGATTTAAAAAAATTAAAATAATTGGAAGAAACACATGGAAAGAATGAACGAGGATAGAATATCCAAGATTGTGTGGAGTTATATACCTCAAGGCAGAAGGGGTGATATTGGTAGCCTGAGTATGAGATGGGATTTCAGAAAAAGAAGAAGAAGACAACTTGCGTTTATGGACGATATGTATGTACTTATATCACCTTTAAGGAAATTAGTAAACTCGTTTAAAACTAAACTTTGTGGCGTGCATATTCCAAGTAGAGAGGCTTGTAAATAAATAAATTTGAGGGTACGGATCAATTTGTGATAGGAAAAGAAAGGTAAAACGATGTGTGCTTACGGAGCAGAAAGTACACAAATTGAAGTAAGGTTAGAACGGTCACAATGATTTACAGGACAGTACTTTCATATAACTCAATATATAAATTATCAGCTTACACTCTTATAATACCTAGTTCTTCCATTCTGCAGGGATTGGCTGTCAATGTCGTGGTGCGATAAATTAAACTTCATAGACTATAATATCCATTATTTCTTGAATAAAACCTCGTTCAACGGCGTACATTCTACATTCTTTCGACCTTACGTATTAGACACGTCATTTTATTCCCGTTCTTTCGAACTTGAGAATTATTATCCACCTGGTTTCAAACATACGTCAGCAAATATGGGATAAGCCTAAGACATCTTACAATCAAAATGTTTATTCCGGGTAGACTGAAATATTCGCATTCATCTTTGATATTTTCCTAGCATTTTGGAACAATGCTGCTAAAACATTGAAATTTCGTTATTAGTACATGCACTGCCAACACTTTCTAATTAAAGTAATTATATTTACAGAAGATCGCCAAACGTGAAACTTTTCATGCTATAAGCTATTGTGTAGTTAAGTTACGACAGCAACTTTTCGGCACATTTGGGAAAGTTAACTTTATGTCTGAAAACCTGGAATATTTAATCCATGATTCCCAACTTCCGGTTTATCAAAAAAAAACACACACACACACACACACACACACACACACACACACACACACACACACACACACACACACACACACACACACACACACATTGCTTTACTTTTTAAAGGCAGCGCCGTGGCTCAGTGGTTAGACCGCTTGGCCGCATAGTGAGATTTGTGGTGGACAACACGGCGCTGGGGCGGGGTTTCTCCGGGATATCCGGTTTCCCCCGCCATGTCATTCCACCGGTGCTCAATCTTCATCTCATGTATCATCAGTGTCATCGCCTGCGGTGCCGTATGTAGTAAAAGCGGGCGTTAAACACTATACATACATATTTACTTTTTAAACGTGCGTATTTTTAATAAATACATCGTGAATGTATGTGATTTTAATATTGAGCCCATATTGAGTCAGATATCTGTTGGTCTCACACCCGAAGCTTACAATAATTAGCATCACTGGTGCCAGAGAATACCAAAACTAATGTGTGTGAGATTATATTTCATGATAAAATGATGGACATCTCGTCTGAAAGGCTTACAGTTCTTTGCCTTTCTACATTTACAGTGTTTCCAGGTTTCACTACAGTACATAAACCTTTACATTTACATAATAATTCATTTCCGAATTTTCCGGATTTTTGTTAATTCGGAGTCCATACGTCCGATTGTGTCCTTAGTCCCGTTAATTATAACGTTGTGTGCGTATCTGTGTAAGGTTAATGTCGAAAATCACTCAGTCAATTTTGATAGTTCTTTCACCATCCAAATATTCTATTACCTCTAACAGCATTTAACTATGAACATCCTATTTGAATTCTTAAATTAGTAAAAAAAAAAAAAAAAAAAAAAAAAAAAAAAAAAACATTTTTAGAGAATACCCTGGAGTAGAAAATAGTGTATTCTGCACAGTATAATAACAAAAGCCATTACATTTTATTCCAAATAGCGTACATGGACTATCATGCTGTAATAAATAGAAAATAAAAGTTAAAAAGAACAGTCGACTCTCTTTAGAAGAGTGCGAATCATATGTTATACCTCTTTATTTTATTGTCATTCATCAAATTCGACAAACGTGCGTGTGTGTGTGTGTGTGTGATGAAACATTTCTGTGTAGTTTTTATTCTAGTCTTTACATGTATACACCAAAGCCCCGGATTCTAAAACTAATCACTCTCATGTAAGAAACTTTTGCTTTATAACTTTAACATTTACAAGATTGTAATCTAATTTGGTAACTAAATACTTGATCATTGTATACAAAGGGAAAATTGCTAACATTAGATATAATGAGCTGATGTTTTATAACAACTGAGAAGTTTAGAAGGGTAGACTCCAACTTAAAAGTTCAATGCCATAGCCGGGATTGGAATCACGGATCTTTCGGTCTCCGTCCAATTGTTCTAACCACTGAGCTATCATGAAAACAATACCAGCACGACTTTAAATTCTCCAACTGACTCACAAATTCCCGTATAAACTATAAGGAAATCTCATATTCATGATACAACATACCTCAATGGCGACTTCGAAACAGGAACTTTGGTCCTCGGATCAATTATTCATTTAATTATGTAATATTTTTGATAATTATATATACATTTGAGAACTGTAACTAGCTATGTTTGTGAAAGTAAAAGTGTAGACTTTGATGTAAAATATTGTAAGGAACCTGGGCAGCTATACCTGAGAAACACTGCACTCCCGAGCGACAGTCTATGAAGGGCGGATGTCAGACAGTGGAATGGAATGCTAGCTATTTTACTGTACCGTTACACAGGTCAATATTCTCTTAGTTTTTCCTTGTGACGCCGTGCTGTGTATATAAGAGGGTATCAACCCCTATTCAGCCCTCATTTTTGCTCATTGCTCATTGCAGTCAAGAGTATAGTATACATCTGTCTGGTGTGTCCGACGACGTGCCGCGTCCAGTAAAATGTTGTATAAAATGTCCACCGAAAGTGCAGTTATTTGAAGGTGCCCAGGTTCCACAAGTGTGAGGACAAATTAAAGCAGTTCAGAGATTGTTTGTTTGTGTTGTCTCAACTTTAACACCCTGAGAACCCCCCAAAAAAGAGTCATGCGGGAGACAGCAGCTAGAGCCAAGGGTAAAGCAAGCAGCCGACGACGACGCGGAGACCGAGGAAGGAGTCCCGACGACGACTCAGGTATGTGCAGCCGTGAGGCGGAGAGAAAGTACCGCCGCAACTTGCAATGTTGTCCCGGCTTTCGCAGTTTAGACCAAATAAGGATGTTTCGAATCCCAGCATTACTTTGAATTTTCTTATTCCTATTTTGTAATAGCGGTTTTCAAGTCCCAACCAGTACCCTCTGAACTCAGCTCATTGCAACCTTGTCTGCAATACGCTATAAAGTTGTGTGTTTTCAAATCTATAGTTACCAGTCTATTGGTACTATTAATTGAGCCTTCCGAATATTCATTACGAATAAGTTAACTAAGAGTATAACGTAGTATGCGGATTGCTTAGATGTAAATTATTTAATGGAACGGGAGCTCATTCACATAGTAGAGGTAACGCAATGAAAGCTTGCCAGCTGGCCTGCACAATTCTTTGGAACTGGTCGGACAAAGTCCGGTTGTCTCCATCTCTATTGGGCCAGAGGATTTAGCACTGCCTAATCTTGGTTTTAATGGAGATATGATAGCTAAGTAATATATCCTAAACAAATAAATTAAACGTTACCTATCAAATTACAAAATACAAAACAATAGAACCGCTCACTAATGTATTCTCATTCATTGCGATATGTACATATATGTTGCATGTCGCCCTGCAACCAGCTTAACAGTACGTACGTACGAAAATAGTGTTCTGCAAATATGGCACATTGGCAAGCTTCCCCCCCCCCCCGATAGTTCTTCTGTCGATGTGAATGTCCTTCTTAGAGTAGGTTGCCCTTTATACCTGCATGAAAAACCTGCTATTATTAGTTTATTTTATTATATTACGGCATCATTTTTTCTCTCTTTTCAAAGAGAAAGAGAGAAGGAGGAAGGGAGGGAGGAGGAGAGGCAGGAAGGGAGGGAACCTATTTCTATCGTTTTTATTTTATTTTAGTTTACCTTACTGTATTACATGGAGGGGAATGATGTCGGAAAGTGTATCATATTGCCTCTATCTCTTATACTTGCAGTATCCACGGTTTGAAGGGTGCTATTTTCTTAAGCTGTATCATTGTCCATCTCTCATCGCGTAAAACTTAAGACGTGATGATGAGTATAATGCGAAAGATTATACAATCTGGATATCGTACAATCAACCCGCATGTCCAGTGTGTTTAACCCTGCAAATGTACCCATTATCGGCCAGAGCAGTGCACGTTGTGATCAAGGGCTCGCCTTAGGAAGATTCAAGTGTAATATATCTTCATGTGAAGCATCCCATCCGGCAGGTATCCAACTATTACATTTGTCTATCACTCACTTCAATATCCCAGATTTTCCGGAACATACCGTCACTCGATGCGGAAGTGAATCTGCTGCCGAGCAAATAGGGCATCTCGGGCAGCTAGCCATTCTGTGGCGATACAGTTTGTCTGCTGTTGGAAGAATTTCATTTACAATTTCGTATGTCGCCGCTAACCATTTGGTGTTCAGTTGTTGAAGCCCAAAACATTTCCATATGCGCTGCCAGGACAGCTGCGGATATTTTATCTGTACCTGCGGGGTAATTCTAACTGCTTGAGGAAGACAAGCATAAATGTTCTTCTATTTGCACTTATCACCATTTATTGAGTGCTCCGGGGGTGTGATGAGAGATGAGAGAGAGAGAGAGAGAGAGAGAGAGAGAGAGAGAGAGAGAGAGAGAGAGAGAGAGAGAGAGAGAGAGAGAGAGAGAGAGAGAGAGAGAGAGAGAGAGAGAGAGAGAGAGAGAGAGAGAGAGAGAGAGAGAGAGAGAGATGATGCTCCGGGGGTAACCGGTCCAACGCGTAATAAGTATCTCGTAAAATATCGGGTACTTTGTCACGTTGTCCAGCTTTCGCCAACTCTATAACGCTCTACTTCCATTACGATCATCGTAATGTCAGTGCTTTCATATCATTTTTTGTTTGATTCATTTTCACAAAGAAAAAACTGGTATAGTTATATTGATATTCTTCTTTAATAATCCTGACAATCAAGATTGGCCAAATTAAGTTACTTAAGTCCTGCTAGGATGGCTACATTCTGAAATGAATAAAAACGCAACATCGCATAGCTTTAAGTGACTACGTCCCCGATGTGAGAATGAGACTCGATGTCTTACCTAACAACATTTAGCTGAACGTCCTAGTCCTTTAGTCTTCTAAAAAAGAGACGCTACACTGCTGAATAATACATGTGCAGAAAGGACTGACAACTGTAGACCATCCAATTATTACTAGTAATCACTGCTCTCTCTCTCTCTCTCTCTCTCTCTCTCTCTCTCTCTCTCTCTCTCTCTGTCTCTGGGGAATTAAACCTGCCTCTATTCTTATTTGTGTCAGTGTTCTTCTAAACCTTCAAGTCTTACATTCTTCTAAATGTGTTAATTAAATGTCATGAGAATTAAGCCTTGAGATATCCGGATGGTAGTACGAGTAGATTATTGACACTTCCCTGTACTCAGCAGTGACTTTTGCATTAGCATTATACTATGAAAGGCAGCAGCACTGCTTGCGTTAACCTTTATGCAATTGAGTGCTTCTCCCTCTATCCCTTTCTCATTCCAAACCTTCCTCCTTCAGTCTAGCAATGCGGAAATACACATAAGTTTCCAAAACAACAGTTAGTAATTTGGTTTGATTTTATAGATTTAAACTTAGGTGTTTACATAAAGTCAAAGGGAAATGATGTATATGTTGTAGAGTTGTCCTCCTCTGCTATGGTTTTTATACTTATTCTGCAAATAATTCACATAATGGCTTATTTTGCTATGCAGTTCCCCTTGTTCATGCTAAACATTGGCCGCAATGTTAGATATTTAAAACACTATCGCGATTTGTACTTTGCAGTGCGCAATCAAATTTTACTTTATAACGTATAAAAAGTAGGGAAATTATTGCATTCCACCCAAAAATTCGATATCGAAATTTCACCTGAAATACATATTTCGTAACTATCTGAATTAAAAAAAAACATTTTAGAAAAAAGTGCGACTGCACGTGCATTTGTGTGTGTGTGTGTGTGTGTGTGTGTGTGTGTGTGTGTGTGTGTGTGTTTTTGTGTGTGTGTGTGAGCAATATAATTAACAGATGTGTTCGTAAATACAAACGTGGTATTTTAGGTTCAGTATCTTCTAAGTATTCAAGATCAAGATTTTCAAAATTATTTTGCACCATAGATAACCCTTTATGTTGAAAAATATCCAAAAATTTTACTTTTCTAAAAAATTGTCCTAATGATTTTTATTAAAATGTCAACGTTTTAGATATTTTCTGGACAAACAAAATGTATTTTTTGAATTTTCAGGGAATGTCCTCACAAGACCTCTGTATTTAGGATGACTTTTGTGAGAGGGATATATGTAAAAACAAAATGAAGTGTTCATTAAAGTACCTGATTTGTGTCACTTTTCGTGGAGTCAACCATTTCAAAGTTATTTTTGGTCGTCCGTGCTCTAGGGGTAACATCTGTGCCTTTGGTTCCCGAAGTCGCGTATTTTTCGGGTGTAAAATATTTTTCAGACGGGAAGTAAAGCCGGTGGACCCGTGTGGTAGATATGCGATACCTAAAAGAACCTCAACTCAATAACCAGACTTATGAGCAAACAAACGGTCCAGTATAAATAGTCTTGTGCAAATAAACGGACACTGTATAAAATTAGTTTTGACATGTTTTATTTTCTTAATTAGGCCATGCAAATGTTCAGAAAAACTATATTTACACTATGAAGAATTATGATACTGGTGTAGTTTTATTAAAGGTGGTTTTAAGTACCAAAGTATCTATGTGTTGTGAAAATGGCGATCACACCTGAAATAATATAACGAGAACTTTAAATGTACAACACAAATAAAATTTTCTGGAATATAAACTAGTTTATACATGTTTTTATTCGGTTTCTATGTTGCGGTAATGTTTGTGGCATCACATGATACTGTTTCTTTTATAACGATGTAACTCAACCACAGCGTTCCTTTTTTTCCACCCGTTCTTGTTTCCGCAAATCATGCACATGTCGTTGTTAATTAGCCTCCCAGGGCTTTCATCCGAGTCTGACAAGCAAATCTCCCAGCCACGGCATCAAATATGCAAAGAGGATTTACACGTGTATTGGTTTCATTTCACACCTTCACCGCTTCGTTTGTTTCTTCCTGCTAAATGCCCCCTCTTTTTGTGAAGACGTAAACAACATTATGAGAGAAAAATGTGAGATAGGATAAGTTTTCCTGGATTTCCATTAATTAATTAGTTCTTTGTTAGAAGAGCTGGTAACACGATGTGCGAGACAGCATGAAACATTTTTTGTGCGAGGGTACATCGAAACTGACAGATACACAATTGGGCATTATCTCTGATGTCATTTAACAAACTTTGATATATGATCTGAACATAGCAGTATTCATATTTAATGTTATTAGAAGATTATCTTTTAAGATGCCCGTTTTTTAAATCGTTTTAAGCTCAGCATTTTGTCAGGGATTTGAAAGACACGCATGCTCCTTTTTGCAGGCGCTCTGTTTCCCTCTTAAAATATAATTCATAAAATCCTCTAATAGACTACTTATACCACTACTAGGATCAAATTTGGCATTACCTTCAAAGTTAATTTATATTTTCTATACTACAGCCGTGTGCAAATTATTAGACTCAATGGTGAAATTTTTAACTTATACCGTTTATTTTCTATTTATTTAACAGAAATAATATTACAAAATATTTTTTCAACTCTTAGTATTTTGTATGCATTCCTTTAGCATTTATTACCATTTTGATGCGTTTAGGCATGCTCTCTGCAAGGGTGGAGCACTTTTCCTTTATTTCTTCATCTCTGTACCAAATGCTTATCAGGCCATCAATAAGCTGCACTTTTGTTGTTATTTTCAATTTTTTCAGTCTCTGTTTAACAATACCCCACAGATTCTTTATTGGATTTAAATCAGGGCTCTTCCCCGGCCATGGTAGTACTTTTAGATTGTTTTCTATGAGGAACTGGGTTCCAGATTTTGCTCTATGGCAGGGACCACTGTCATGCATGAACACAAAATCACCATTTAGAAACCATTCTTTACTTTGCTGCAATTGTCTTGTTTCTAATACATTTTTATATTGTATCTCCTTCATAGATCCCAAAATTATGTATAATCTTTGTACATATACATACATATACGTATTTTAATTTTATGCTATATACAGTTTTAATACTATTTACCTTTCTCCAAAATTCCACTGGATTTTTCTGCATCTCTTTGGCCTATTCTAAACGCTTTTTTGCCATTGCAGGTGTCAGTTTAGCCTTCTTACGAGGCCTGCGTGCTGGTAAACCTGCTTCACATAATCTTCTGCGAGCTACTGAGGCTGATATTTCTGTACCGTACTGCTTTAGTTGATTACTGAGATCAACGCTGGTTGCTCTTCTATTTTGTTTTGCCACCTGCACAAGTTTTCTTTGCATCCTTGGTGATAGCTTTCTTTTCCTCCCGCATTTTCCATCCCTTTGTGAGGTCAACGTATCACTGAGTGTTAAAACTTGATTAATGCGACTAACAGATTTTTGTGAAATACACAATTTCTTAGCTATTTCACGTTGTGAATAAAGAGTTTCCTTCAAAAGACTCACAGTTACAGCTACTTTCCTTGCGGATAAGTCAGCAGTTTTACCCACAACCTCACTTTTGAATCAATGTGAATGCTAAGGATAAGATACACGATGTTACCTGGCTTGAGATCAATTAATAATAAATACTGAGGATATATTAGCTATAAAACACAATAAAGGCGAATATTAACAATCTTCAGTTACTACATTCACCAAATGAAAGCAGTGTCACCAAACAGTTGGATAGAGAGACATAAATAAAATGGCTGCTCTTAACTCAGAACTATTACTATAAGTAAAATAAAAATCCCCCAACTATTATTAAGAGAGAAATTTCATTGAATATGCTTCATATTATAGCAAGGAAAATAATTATGACAAATTTAAATAGGTTACGTCGGTAAACAACTATTATTTTGAATGTTCAACTGAAGCAAAGTAAAAAACATGAATAGTCTAATAATTTGCACACGTCTGTATGTGCTTACAATAGGCATTCTAGCAAAAATATGGTACTCCGAGATTTCGCTCGAGACACCTATTTTCAGGCAGCTTGAACCAAATGAAAGCAGTCTTTGGAAAAGGTCGTGGTGCGTAAGATAGTGCAAGAATGCTCTTTTAAAGAATACTGAATACTGTAATATATAAGCTATATATTTGTGTATATGAATACTTTTCTGAAGGGCAATCAAATTCGCTGGGTTCCCTAAGCTTTCTTCTAATTTTTTTTGTGTACTTCAAAGTTATTAGAATAAATTTTTCATTACATTAGCTTAGTCTTTTAACTACTACAATGTGTTAACGTATTGATATTCAATATTTCCAGAGTTTTCTTTATTTCTTATCATTTTGTAACTGACGCTTCCACCATTATTCCAGAGAACTATCATTTTCTTAATGTTGAGATTGCTATATAGCCTACAAGAGATCGAGCATGTTAAAACATCTCCCAAAAAGCTTCATTAATTAGGTTAAGTTTGGTTTTAAACGTTTACTGCATGAATTATTTTGCTATTTATGCCGCTCTTGCTGTAATTTCTAAACTGGTTCTCATGCCGCTTTCTGCGGTACTTCAACGCAATTGATTCGAAGAGCCATGGTCCTTAAAGCGATAACAATGTACTGGCCATCCATTGAAAGCTAAACGTCGTGAGTCAAACTGCAGTGCCTGTTGTAAAGGACAGGGAGAACCCAAGTAAAATAATCGGTGTGATGGCATGCTTGGATATTGAGGGTGTGTCATTTGACTGCAGTTACTTTCATATTGCCTTTTTATAGTAACAAAAACAATAAAATGCAATTGTGAAGATAATATATTTACAATTTAAAAGTCTCAACATTTTGTGTTTGTGTGTGTGTGTGTGTGTGTGTGTGTGTGTGTGTGTGTGTGTGTGTGTGTGTGTGTGTGTAATTGTCAAAGGCCAGTACAATATTATAATAAGAAAAGAACCTCACTAAAATATTATTCATATTATTTATTTATTATATTATTATTTATATTTATTATTTATATTATAGGCCCCCATCGGTGGCGTAGATGGTAGCATGTCTGCCTCACGTTCAAGAGGTCCCGAGTTCGAATCTCGGTCAGGGTGAGTTACCTAGATAGGGGGTTTTCCGGGTTTTTCCCTTATCCTTCAAAACGAATGTCGGGTAACACTAAGCTCCATGAACCCTGGACTCATTTGAGCATCATTTCACCCACTCCATTCACCGTCCGATATAACAACGTTGGGGCGGACGTAAATTTTTGTAAAAAAGAAGGTGAATACAGCCTAATGTTGCCTCAAAGAACCACAGTGTATTTAAGGGTTAAATATATTGCAAAACTAGCTGTACGTACACTTTAAAAGAAGCGAAATAAACCTCTAACACGGAATAATACCTAGAGCAGGAGGAATTAATATGTAATAATAAAAAGTTTTTGTTTTGAATAGGAAACTGTTGCTTTGCACTTGACACGAGCTTCAGAAGAAACACATAATTAAGATATATTGGGAATATGTGATACATTTTATTCATTGATATTGGGAATAAATTTAGGCCAGTTTGAAATTTATGCTGAAATCAACAGAAGCTTCAACATTAATATTGAATAATGGGCAAAATTGTGAATTTCGAAATGCAAAATGGGGTTGAATATTATCAAGCAAATATAAATTATGCCATTATATAAACTGCTGTTGTTTATTTTTGGGCATACTTTAATATCAATGAGAACATGAGCAGTGGTGAACCTCTATAACTAGCCAGTGGAGAGCTAATTTGGTGACCATGCTGAGAATGAAAATGTGTTATTATTCCCCAAGCGATAGGACCCCTTGCGGACGAGAATCGAATATTCATCTCGCTGATTCATTCTTATCACGTATGCAGAATTATTCGCTCAGTGTTAATTTCCCCTGTGTATTCTCACCTTTAAGCATTAGAAGTGGAAACTGGACCATATGTCAGAATTTACTGAAACCTATCTCCTCACCTTAGGTGTGAATTGAAGCTCTTAAAAATGAGATCATATATATCGCCGTATCCCTATTTGATTCGCTCGCTGACAGTGAACACTACCTCCAACTCTTTGAATCTAGGATGTAGTTTAGTGGTAATTTAGCTGGAGAGCTTTATCAGGTGAACGAAGTGGACAAAGCGCATACCAGGGATAAGATGCAGGATGTACAATAACTGCAAGTCACAATGAAACATATGTTACATAAAGAAAGAGAAAAACGCCTCTAGGGTAAAGGTATATTATGTGCTGTGAACAATCGCCCGTTTACCACGATATATGCCCGTTATATATGTAATATAATATGCCATTCCATCTATGGACATTTTATATCATACATTTTTCCTGGGAATGAGCACATATCAAGCAACACGTAGCTAGTTATAGAGCGTGGAGATAAAAAAGCTGAAGGCTTTAAGAGCCAATTTATCTCATTATAAACAAGAAAGTCTAATACCAAAATGCTGAAAATTTTATAGCTTTTTAGAAAAATATACTTGTGTTATTGTTTATTAAAGGCTCTTAATTTCTGACTATGTTCATAGGAAAAATTCAACAGAAGACAACTGGCGTATTTCAATGAAATGAAATGGTTTTTTGCAAATGAATTAATGAAACCCATGAGGGCTTATTGGTCCTTCATCGGACGCCTCCCCAGGTGGCAAATAGAAGAAAGTCTTTCAGATATGGGTATTACAGAGGAAATGAAAGACTCGGGGTGGACTCAAACTAGTGGAGTAAAGGAAGCTCCAACCCAGATAAAACAGCTCACCCCCAAGCGTTTTCTGCCTCCATAATTTCTAAACCCATATTACGCAGATACATATCTGGTCCTAGATTTCCATTGGCTGCGTTACGCTGCGGCCAAGCGGTGATTTCCGAACCGATTTTCCAGGACCTCCCAGATGTACAAGCGCGTCGCCGCTGTCTGGACCGCGTTCAACACCTCTGCGGCCCGTCCGTAGAGGCTGGCCATTAAATTAATGAAATTCGAGAGGGCTTATTGGTCCTTCATCGGACGCCTCCCCAGGTGGCGAATAGAAGAAAGCCGGGCAGTCTCTCTCTACGTGTCCCATCTGGCCAACTTCCAGTACACGCCACTTGATCTTCGCCGGCGTTTCTGGGCTGGTCTTCGGTCTCCATCGCAGCGGATACTCCTTGTTCTCGAAGTGGGGGTAGCGGTCACCTTGATCGCCTCCATCCTTAATGCGGCCGTTATCGACTCGTGGATGTTCTTGTAGTTGCCAAAATTTAGGTGCTGACGTAGCTCGGCGTCTCGTACTTGGTCGACGGAGGTGTAGGCGGCTTCTCGGGTTACGAATTCGGGAGGAAGGTCAACCAATGTTTTACTGGCCAGCTGTTCGATTCCTGCAGAATCTCCCCTGGCTCCTGTATCCTAGATTTCCTTTGGCTGCGGTACGCTGCGGCCAAGCGGTGATTTCCCAACCGCTTTTCCAGGACCTCCCAGATGTCCTTGGGCGTCGCCGCTGTCTGGACCGCGTTCAGCACCTCTGTGGCCCGTACGTAGTGGCTGGCCATTAAATTAAATTAATGAAATCCGTGAGGGCTTATTGTTCCTTCATCGGACGCCTCCCCAGGTGGTGAATAGAAGAAAGCCTTCCAGATATGGGTATTACCGAGGAAATCAAAGACTCGGGGTGTACTAAAACTAGTGGAGTAAAGGAAGATCCAACCCAGATAAGACAGCTCACCCCAAGCGTTTCTTGCCTCGATAATTTCTAAACCCATAATACGCAGATACATATCCGGACTGTGAATATGACAATCCAGGCAATCAATAAGCTAAAAATAAATGGTATTTCATAATAATTGGGAATTGCTTATTGGAATGTAAGAGGACCAACCAGTAAAGAGAAAGAACTTGAACTTGAGCTTAAAAACATAATGCTGATATAGCTATCCTACCTGAAACTAAAAAGAAGCTAAAAGGAAGCAAAGGTCTGGAAGATTATATTTTATTCTATAGTGGGGTATCAATGGAAAAGAGAGCATAGTCATAATGCTACGCAATACATTTAAGAGAAAGGTAGCTGGCTATAATTGATTAGGTATCCGATATTACATTATAAATGTAAGTCTAAAACTTTCGAGAGGTATTTAACAGTAATACCTTTTAATGCTCCGGAAGTAGAAAGTCAATCTGTTTATGAAGAACTAAGAAACATGTTGATAATATAAATACAAATGATTGCATTATGATTGAGGAGATCTGAATATTCCTATTGGCAATAAACTAATTAATGAAATGTTTGGAAATAATGGAGAACAAACAAAGAATGAAAATGGAAATATGTTGCTGAACATTTCGATTATGAACAAACTAAGAATTACCTACAGCTTTTTTAGACAAAGAGCTTCACAAATTTACATAGCCAGCCAGACTATAAAATCTTGCATATTTGGTCCTCCATTATAGATTATATAATAGCAAATCGGAAGTTAATATCTGAAGTACAAGATGCCAGAGCAACCACGCTTTATAAATAAAGCACTGTCTTCTGGAGATGGCTAACCGTAGTAGAAGTATTTTCAATGATCATTATCCCGGAGAAAATCTCAATTCCTGGCGAAAAGCAGAGCAAACCGGCTCCAGACAGCTGCATCGTCGTTTTTCGGGGAACTGGGTATGAATCTTCCGAAAATGGTAGTGGCTGATTCTGTTTTTTGGATAGCCAGAGGAACGTTTCCCAACGTGTGAGGATGGTCTGCAGAGACAAATGAGCACAATAAAGAATTTCTTTGAATTTCGCACTTGAAATGGGGCTTTGTTGAATATATTTTTTACTGTTGCAATTTAATTCCACACCAGGAAAATTTCCTCTAATTTTTGCTTCAACTCCATATAGTACATGTGCAATGTATGTTACATAGCGTTCTAAGACATAGAAGCTGCAGACCTCTGCTACTTTAATCATATAGTGAGGTGCATTAGTAACTAGTTCACTCTTACTACAGATTCAATGCACTTTCAAAGATAAGAAGGATAGTGACTGGTCAGTTCGCTTCCTTGTATCTGCCTCCTTTACGTATGTATATCCCTTTCTTATTTCTCAGAAACGTACGTCGCCAATATACATTTAGGGAAAGTGCGTTTTGAAAGAACATCAGAGAAGTTACAAGCAATAGTTTAGGGATTTTAAAACCCATCTCTGAGGCAGCCTTAAGTAAATATATGAAAATGCAATAAAAAGATAAAAGCATGAGAAAAACTGAAAAATGATTAAAATATGACCATAAAATGAAAAATGACGGAAAATCACATTGAAAAATGAAAATAAGGCATTGTTTGACCAAATTCCAGAATTTTAGTCAAATTATATGCAATCATGTTTAAATTATATTTGCTATGGAAAGAAACACAAATGAAAAGAATTATGACATGTCAAACATCCGGGTCAATTAATAATAACTTATGGAATGGATAAAACAATGGTAAGGAATATAGACGACTTGTGACGTATACATCAGGAATTGAGTGTTAATATTTTGCATTTCAAGGTAGTTAGCTGTTAACAACTGTAATTTGGGCTTTTTAATTCCTCGACATGAAATCCCTTCGCTTTTTTAACGTTATTGAGATTACTATGTTTACATTAGTATCACAATGATGGACAATTTTAAAATACAGAACCAGCATTTCACATTTTCATAGGTAGGGATGTGGGTGGAAACTCGGTTCATTGCCAATTTATATTCTTTGATGCTCATCTTGGCCACGTGCTGTGATGCAAAGCAATCAGCTGTTTGCTCAGTCACCATCAGTGCAGTTTGCTGTGTGTAATCACTTCACCCAATTTATTTGCTCCTTGCTAATTCTCTGAGCGCTTAAAATGCTCTTCACAGCGTGCGTGTAAAGTAACTCTATACATTCGACAGTTTGGACGTTATTCGCATTCCTTTTGGGGATCTTGTTGTTGTTCGGCTTCTTAAAACATTACTGTTCACTTTGAAGGACTTATACTCCAAGGACTTACAAACCACTATGTTGGGTCAGTAGTCTGTCGAAGAGTAAGCAAACTTTGTATCAGAGCAGAAGCAGGATGGAGGATACAGCAGTAGTATGTTACTTCCTTTCTGTAATAAGAAACTCGGTATAATTCTTAGCAAATGAACGAGTTGTAGAACGTGTAGGTGTGGAAGTCAAGTTGAAAGTTAACTACAACGTATTGTCATGGATACCGAAATGGTGATATTAGCTTATTGTAACGTTTTAAAAATAGTTTTTGAAGATGGCTGAGTAGATTAAACGAGGGCTATCCAGAAAGTAGATTACGTTTTCGTCTGTTTCCGCTAGGGGCGGGGCTAGCGCGGCCATCTTGGGGTTAGAGCGTTGCGCAGCTCAGTCGGCATCTAGCCGTGCTAGTGAGAGGTTCGTGCTGTGCTCCGTTCAGATACTGTGAAGGTTTGAAATGTCTGCGTTAATTGAAAATCCCGCGAGCTGCGAGGTGCGTGCAGTAATAAGGTTTCTGACTGCAAAAAACTGTAAACCGATAGAAATCTATCGGCAGCTTTGTGAAGTGTATGGGGACAACATTATCACTGAAGGTGGAGTGCGTCAGTGGGTCATCAGATTTAAAAATGGCCGAACCAATGTTCACGAAGAAGATCGAAGTGGGAGACCCAGCATAGTGAGTGCCGAACTTGTCGAAAAAGTCGATGCTAAAGTCCGTGAAAATCGAAGGTTCACAATAACGGAAGTTTCTTTGAGTTTTCCACAAATTTCGCGAAGTTTGTTGCACGAAATCATCAGCGAAAAGCTTGGTTACCACAAGTTTTGTGCAAGATGGATTCCAAAAATCTTGACAGAGGACCACAAAAATCAGCGAATGGCTGCAGCGTTGAACTTTTTGGACGTTTACCATAAGGATGGTGACACTTTACTCGATCGCATCGTTACTGGTGACGAAACATGGGTGAAACACGTGAACTGTGAAACGAAATTGCAATCAATGCAGTGGGGGCACACAAGTTCTCCCCAAAAACCCAAGAAATGCATGCAAACAATGTCGGCAAGGAAGATGATGGCGACTGTTTTTTGGGACAGAAAAGGTGTGATTTTGGTGGACTTCCTGGAAAGAGGCACTACAATAAACTCTCAAAGGTATTGCCAAACTCTCCAAAAACTCAGAAGAGCCATTCAAAACAAGCGCAGAGGAATGTTGAGCTCTAAGATCTTGTTGATTCACGACAACGCCCGGCCCCACACGGCAAATGTCACTCGTGAAGTTCTTGAATCTTTTAAGTGGGAGTTGTTTCCTCATCCGCCGTACAGTCCCGACCTGGCACCGAGCGACTTCCACCTATTCCCAGCAATGAAGAAGTGGCTGGCTATGCAGCGTTTTGATGACGACGCACAGCTGCAAGAAGAGGTAACGAAGTGGTTGAAGGCGCAGGCGGCCGAATTTTTCGACGAAGGAATTTCCAAGCTCGTACATCGCTACGATAAATGCCTTAATTTGAATGGTGACTATGTCGAAAAGTAGTATTTGAGTGTGGCTTTCATCTGTATATAATAAAATTTGTTTCCTATACTTTGTTTACTTTTTATTCCAAAACGTAATCTACTTTCTGGATAGCCCTCGTAACTAGTTAAAGATGCACAGTATTTACTTAGGTTTACGTGATTATTGAAATCGAAAATTTATACTAACTACTTTGATTAAGAAATGTATCCAATTTTACATGGATTACTGAAAATATAAAATAGAAAACAATAAATGGAAAACAGTAGGAAATAGAGTAGGAAACAAGCAAAATTTGTCATAACCTTCCTGGCTACCTTCTTGTTGGGTATCTTTTAGATGATTTGGGAGTAATTCTCTGCAGCATTCTAACCTTATGCACATTTCAAAGCTTATTTTTAATTCCTGATATATTTTGCTTGTTTTCGTTCTTGTTGGGAAAGAATCCTCCTTCATAATAATATTAAAACAAAAAACCAATCCTTTTGGCTCCACAGGTGCACAGTTATCTATACAAACAGGAGAAATCATAAATGGTTTTTGCCAAATTCACATTCTTATTTATCGTAGGTATTGGCTCTTTTTGAACGGGAAGATTAAGTCTGATATCTATTTAAACGATGCTGATATAGCTCGTATTTAACATTTTAATGTATTTTTTTGTAATTTACGTCCTCCAACGTTAAGTCATATCGGACGATGGGTGAAATGAGTGAAATGATGCTCAAACGATTCCAGGGTCCAAGGAGCTTAGAGTTACCCGATATTCGTCTTGAAGGATAAGGGAAAACCCCGGGAGAAACCTTATCTAGGTAACTCACCCTGACCGAAATTCGAACTCGGGACCTCTTGAACGTGAGGCAGACATGCTACCATCTACGCTACCGAGGCGGGCTTTAATGCGTGGTGTAGCCAATATGCAGCATTAGGCTGTATTCAGCTTGAAAAATGTTTTTGTGTGGGTTTTTGTTATTATAATATTTTACTGGCCTTTATCAGTTACATATAAAATTTTGAGCTTTTGAATGGTAAATATTATATTATTTTTACAATTACTTTGTATTTACTTCAGTATAAAAAGTCAAAATTCAAGCAACTGCAGTTAAATGATACCCTGTCAACATCCACGCGTGCCACCCTGTCGATTGTTTTAATTGGATCCTTCCCGTCCTTTACCACAGGCAAATTTGACAACAGTTGCTGAAATTCGAACTCGTGACCTTTGGCTTTGAATGTATGGCCAGACCATTACGTATCGCTTGAAACACCATGGCTGTTCGAACCAATTGCTTTGAGACACCGCAGAAAGCGGTATGAAAATCGGCGAGTGTGGCATAAGTAGCAAAATAACTAACACATTAAAGGGTTAAATTTATGTGTGAATTGCTGACTTACTGTCGATGGCATATTTACCTTTAGCTTTGCTACTGTCCATGAACTCTGTGATTTTGTTTTAAACGCTCTTTTCTGTTGTAATTTACGTCCTCCAACGTTGTCATATCGGACTATAAACGCTTATGAATATTCCTTTATTTAATAAGTTTTCCTTCTGTCATTCATGGCCAGGGACCACATTGCCTTAATTTATTCGTTTTTTTGATAGTAATAATTCTTAACCGTTAGGTTCATACTGGACGGTGAATGCATAAAATGGCTAAATTGATGCTCAAATAGGCCCGAGGTTCCTACTGCTAAGAACTGTTTGACATACGTCGTCTCAGGTTAACGGAAACCTTTTGCCCTTAACTCAATATAACCGAGGCAAGAATCTCTTGAATATGAACTAGACAGGCCACCCCCATATTAGGGAGTTAATCAAAATGTGGTTTCTTAGCTTGTAACCAGTCCTAGTGTATTTCAAGGAACTGTTGCTTCTCTAACGCAAAAGGAAATTGTTTCCGTAAACTGTATAACTGTATTATGGATTTATGTGATACTAAATTGTATCCTGACTTGGTAGAATTCAAAGTTGATAAAGTTAGCAGTTAGCAAAACCAGTTATTAGCCATAGGTTTAGGACTATTGAAGTTTAAATCAGAACGTAGCTAATACTGATAAAATAATTGAGTTCAGCACTATAATTAATTTACTCTAAACTGGAAGATGCAGCTTTTCCTGCATTATAATGTCAAGAATATGAGAAAGCCTTGCTCGATTATATGAATAGAAGGATATAATATGTAGGCCATAGATATTAAGGCAGTGGACGATTACGATTGGTTGTTCTGAAACCCTATGTTATGTGTTTACAGTTTATGTCTTTCAAGAGGATAGTTGGGTTGTTGACTGGAAAAAGAAGGTCTGATGTGCAGGATGGCATCTTAAAACGCAACCTAGATAGAAGTAATTTGTTTATTAAATTTTACTCCTACGTTCCAGATTTCTTAAATGAACTAATTGTATGAAACAATTGATGAAATAATTGTATGATCAATAATTCGATATACGTTTAACAAACATTGCTATTCAACCAGTAGCATTGATAGTTATTCCGTCGTTCCTGAAGATTTAGGAAAAGAGAAAAGCTCATTTGGTAAAAGCTGTTTCTCTGAAATATACATGTGATGAAGTGTGAAAGAATAAAGTTAAAGTCCTTTGTATTTAACGCTAACTTGTATTTCAGTTTATAAATTAGCAGATGAATATAAACTATATTACGAGATGCAAGTTGTGAAGCGGTAATAGAAGAATGGATATAAATTCTTGAATTGTGATATATATGAGGTCAGGAATATGATTTTTAAAATGAATTAGCGTCCTCCAACATAAGTATATTGGAAGGTGAATACAATAAGTCAAATGATAGTGAAATGAGCGCAGGTTTCACAGAGCTTAAAGTTATCTAATAAGGGAAACCCTGAAAAAATACTTATACAGATAACTCACTCTGACCGAGATTTGAGCTCGAAAACTCTTGAATGTAAGGAAGACACGCTACCGCCACACTACAGAGGCGACCAGGAATATCATGAATGTGAGGGCTACCTTTTGCAGAAGATTAGTGAGGAGATGAGACGTTGAGGGATCTGAAGTAAATCGGTTCAAATGTTGATTTTGTCCTTTGCAAACTACTTGTGAACAGTATATTAATGTACGCTGGAGAGTACTGCATATGTTGATTTAAGTAGTGAAGTGGCGCCTTTCACTGGATATCCTGATTTCTGTAGGCGAGGATCGGGGTAAAACCAACGTTTTAGAAATTAGTTCTTTCGCGTTTTGGTTGTGTTTGTTGGTACTACTTATCATTGGCTTTCTGTTTTTGTTGCATTTCACACAGTTTGAAGGAGAGTATTTTAAATATGCAATTCTGAAAAATAATAGGATACAAGACAGTGTACACTCGCCGTTGAAGTTGACAACAGGTTTTAGTGTTCTCGATATACTCACAGTGAGTACCCTGTGATATGTATTTGGAACTTCTGGATAGTTAAACTTTGGCAGTAATTATGGGGTGAGCAATAGTACCTAATACTGATATAGTCTGTATGAAGATGGCCTAGAAATTACCTTGTTTGATTCCCTTGGTTGTGAACATCACGAAGATTCGGAAATGACCGCTGTGGGATTTGAAGTAGCTCTCTATTCCATTCAGCAAACGGTGAGATATGAGACACATACGGCAGCTCTGCCTGAGAGATTGTACATAATAGCATTTTCAGTAATCGAAATTGTTTCTTCAGTGTTTGCCGAATATTTGAGTACATCTCAATCTTCAACTTGCTCTACAGATAAAAATCACAAGTAAAAAGGTCAGGTGATCAAGGTGACCAGGAGATAAACTTACTCTCCTAATCAAAAACCATGCATGTCCAAGGTGGTGTGAGTTATTGCTTCGTCTTGCTGAAAATATTCGCACAGTATTTCATCTTCTGTGAGCTGATCCACATATAGATTAGGCGGATCCAGGATATACCCGTTAACGTTAATGGCTTGACGAAGGAATCGTGTTAGGATAAAGACAATAGACATCGCATACCAAACACCAATCTTGCGAATATACAATGGCTTTTCAAATAATTTATGGGGATTATCTAATACATAGTAGTGCATATTATACCCTGACAGGCTGAAGCTGGTCTAAGCGACAAAAATAAACAACTGAGAACGAAAATGATGTTCTCCTTCAACCCTGAAACCATCACAGAACTCAACACGCGCTGGTTCTGGACCCTTTAATACCTACAAAATAGTAAATTTCTAAGCATACAGAATCATAACCTTTTTCACTTAATTTCCGCTTGCACAGATAGTCGTTTGTGATTCTGTTGGCTGTTGTTTCAAGCGTTGCTGCATTGTAGCGTGTTTTCGAGTGCTGGAGACTATAAAAGGTTTCGTGCCATTTTTGCACTATGGTTTGCAATGCATATACCTTGATGTATATTTTGTAAAAAGGTGTTCTGCTTTAAGCTTTTGTGTAAACAGTACCGCATACTTTTTCCCGGAATTATGTTTATCATGGCATTACTTTATCAAGAACACCATTTTTGTACTGCATTCAACTGCTCACTAAACACGTCTGCTCCTCTCACGTAAACAAACGTAATGATAGGACGATGTATTCAGAACACTGCATGCACATGCGCTAACAATGTTAGCCACCGATTGGTGAATTGAGATCACATTTTGGAGATTTTGTAATGAGGGGCGATTCTCCTTTTTATTAACAAGGAGCATTTCCGTGCCAATCAGTATAAATAACATGTTACATATTCTGCACACACGGGAGATCTTGTACAGCTGCATATGATTTCCATAATGAGCTAACAATTTTCAATGTGAAGTAAACATATTGGTGGCGCCTTAAGAGAAGGGATGAAAGATAGGGAAGAGGAAGACACCTCCACACAGATCTGTTGCTGCTAACACCCCTAGAGGAAGGGATGAAACGAGGGAACCCTTGGAGAAGATAGGATCACAGGCAAAAAAGACAAAGAGACGGGCGGACGTGCTGAGAGTGCTTCATCCTGGCACAGGGACCCACTATGCGGTCACCAACAGTCCAGTGTCGACAAGCGTTCCCCCTACGTGAGATTAGCGAGCATAACACAGCATTTACAGTGCGCAAGCATCCCCGACGTTTATCTGCACATGAAATGAAGGGGAAATGTTAGAATGGAAATCTTGGCATGAAAGTAAACACCCCAGCATCCGCCTACGGGACAAGGAGAAACTAGGAAAAACTCAAGCCAAAATGCGCGGAGATCGAACCCATGTCCTCGAATACGAGTTACATATGTTGCCGTGGTGCCATGTAACTTGTGGCGACACCTTAAGTTTAGGCTCCTCGGAGTTATCAGCAGATTACTCCATTCTTTTAATTGTTGAAATGTCTTGTAGTGAAAATTGGTAAATGAAAGGCCCTTCTTGTTATTCTGTGCTTAGAAGTAGGGAATATTATAGCATGATCTATCAATATTAAAATACCCGATTTCATTTGTTTGGCACCAGTGTAGCCCAGGTTTCATTTGCGGCACTCGTGCTAAGGGTTCATGGTTCGATTCCTAGCTCTGGGTGGCTAACCAAGCCTGAACCTCTGACTAGCTCTTCTGAAGCATCCTCAAGGCCCAACATAGCTTTAAGTCAGGTAAAAGCTATAGGCTCTGCCATGTCACCGCTATTGTCATCGTCACCTTATTATCGGAGGTAATGGATTCCACTCTCAGATCTCCTCTTGCTCCATGAAATGTTTCCAGAATTCGCCAGATGGAATGAGGTCAGTCATAGGTAATATATATGAAAGCATTTTTACTTTCTCATTCATAGAGTTACTCTTTATTTACCTTCAGTAATGATTATTTTCTTTGTCGGAGATAATGCTGCTGCCATAAAACTTAGTTTATGATTGATCGTGTTCTGATTTGCATACTCTCAGCTGTTTACTGTTCTTGTTAGTATGGCTGTACAAAAGTTTACATAACTACTTAAATATCCCTTGTTTTAAAAACCCTTCAGTATGTATGTAATGGTGGCATAGTTACATTATGGTTAGTGTGGTATAATAACTAACTGCTTAAGAAACGAAAATGAGTTCATGAGGGGCTTTAAGAGCAGTTTTAAATACTTAGGAGACTTGTGATCCACCCATCATACGATTTTAAGACATTTTCTCATGAAGTAAATCATCGAGAAGTCCACAAAGCACTCCATTTAGTTAACACTGCAATGCACTGGGAAAAATGCCAACCGGACTGTTTTAGCGTAATCCGCAACAATTATGCCAAATACACTCCTCAGTAAATAAGAATTCATCTGATGCAACATCACATAGCTTAACATTTTTGGCAGGTGCTCCAAACGTTTTCGCTTGCTTTACTATGCAGTTTCAGATATATTAAATGTTATTTGAATCCAGTTTGTACTTAATATAATAATCCGTAGGGCATTTCCTTATGCAGAGGATACCATTTTCACCGGCAGCTCCATCGTCCAGCCAGATCCAGGTCACGAAAAGTATAGGATGGCGGTGACAGAGGCCAGCCTACCGACTCCCCTCACCGTATGGCGACCACTTTATCCTTTAGGGACGATACCTTTCCATCAGGATAGCTATCCAATTGGCATCATGAGGCTGAGTGCACCCTGGATGTATTTTATGTATTTGTAAGATGTATACGTTTGAACATGTGCACAAGCCAGTTGTATGATTAATTCCAATGCGAAATTTCAAACGGTTGAAATGGGCTGCTCTCATATTGATGCCACCTAGGTACAGAGAAAGAGGGAAGTGAAAGTTTGATAGAGAATGAGAGAAAGCGAAAGAGAGTTAATGATAAGAGAATGAGAGAGAAGAAGCTGTATAGTTAAAGCAATAACGGAAACAGAGATTCTGGTTATGGTAATCATGCTTTATCGTAAATACGTAATTGTCACCCTTTATTCCGATAATACGTGTGTGGCTGTGGATGTTGCAAAATAGAGTGGGTCTAAACTAATGCAAAAGAAAACCCTCCTTTGTTATCCGATATTAATGGAATGTTTGTAAATTTTATAACTGTATAGGTAAATTTTACACTGCGCCGTTTCTTTAATTGCAGTATAAATCAGAAAGATTGCAAGTGTTGGAGCGGAGTATTATATGAACGTTTAGCCTTGCACGTTACAGAAGCCACGCTTGCACAGCAACTCGATTTTGGATTTGTTCCATCGTGAGCATGAACAAAAAGTGACAAAATGAACGTGGTGCTCTCTCGACTTCTGATTCGCCACAGATGAAACTTTCTTCCTGTGTAACATCCTGACGTTGATTGTCTTTTGAACACAGCTTCCGCGACACGAACCTCCAACGTATTGGAATTGTCGTCTCTAAGGGAAATTTACTTTTAATACGGAGTCAAGAGAAAACTAATCGCAATGAAACAGCTGCACAAAACCAACCCAAGTAAGAGCAATACGGTGGCTCTGGTTTACATGTGCTACCGAAGTCACGTACATTTACTTTTTGCTCTCTCTTTCTGTCGTTTGTTTGACAGGGAATTTCCGTTGTAATTTCCATATCGAAATGTTACGTGCAGTGCTCTATTGTATCTGTGATAGACAAAATAACAACGGTTAAGATAACACGTACGCTTGCTTTGTACGTTTTTAATTAAACTAGTTGATTAATCTACTAGTCTCCCAGGCCACAGAATGGCAGTGAAATCTATAGTACGTCATAGTTATGCACCTCCTATCCTGTGTTTAATGATAAGGGGTTGTAGGTTTGGCAATAGATTATGACTACAGTTTGGCTCGGGGTAAAGTGACATTAAGTTCGGTAATTAGCGATGTCAATAGGCAAATTCGTACAAGTACAGACGTCTGCAAATTATTAGACTCATTCATGTTTTTTTTTTATTTTGCTTCAGCTTAACATTAAAAATAATAGTTATTAACCGCCGTAACCTATTTCAATTTGTCGTGATTATTTTCTTTGCTATAATATAAAGCATATTCAATGAAATTTCTCTCTTAATAATAGCTGGGGGATTTTTAGTTTACTTATAGTAATATGGTGGTAGCTCTGAATTAAGAGCAGCCATTTTCTTCATGTATGTTTTGTTTGGAGATATTGCTTTCATTTGGTGAATGTAGTAGCTGAAGATTCCTTTATTGTGTTTTATGGCTAATATATCCTCAGTATTTATTATTAATTGATCTCAAGCCAGCTAACATCGTGCATCTTATCTTTAACATTCACATTGATTCAAAGTGAGGTTATGGGTGAAACTGCTGACTTATCTCCAAGGAAAGTAGCTGTAACTGGGCGTCGTTAGAAGGAAACTCTTTATTCAGAACGTGAAATAGCCAAGAAATTGTGTATTTCACAAAAATATGTTAGTCGCATTAATCAAGCTTTAACATGACCTGATGACCTCTGCAGTTGAGCGCCCTTATACTCGTCATCATCATCATCATCATCATCATCATCATCATCATCATCATCATCATCATCATCATCATCATCATCATCATCATCATCATCATCATCATCATCATCATCATCATCATTTAACATTCGGTGAGATGTTGACCTCACAAAGGGATGGAAAATGCGGGAAGAAAAGAAAGCTAACACCAAGGATGCAAATAAAACTTATGCAGGTGGCAAAACAAAATAGAAGAGCAGCCAGCATTGACCTCAGTAATCAACTAAAGCAGTACGGTACAGAAATATCAGCCTCAGTAGTTCGCAGAAGATTGTGTGAAGCAGATTTACCAGCACGCAGGCCCCGTAAAAAGGCTAAACTGACACTTGCAATGACAAAACAAAGTTTAGAATGGGCCAAAGAGATGCAGAAACATCCAGTGGAATTTTGGAGAAAGGTAAATAGTACGGAATTTGTATATAGCATAAAATTAAAATATGTACATATAAATTTTATGGAAATGAAATAAAAAACCTAAACTTTGTTTCTCTCATTGCTGGTTTTGTTATATTATCTTTGAACAATTTTAAAACTGTTTAATATTAATAGAGGTTTTTATTGTTTCAGGTAATTTTCTCAGATGGATCCATGTTTGAAGTATGTGAAGAGAGCAGCCAATATGTGAGAAGGACAGATAAAGAAGCATTTCCCCCTCAGTGTATCGATCAAAGAGTAAAGCACCCAACATCAAAAATGGTCTGGAGCTGTATGTCTGTCCATGGACCTGGAATATTATACATAGTTGTGGGATCTATGGAGCAGAAACAGCATAAAAGTGTATTAGAAACAAGACTATTTCCGCAAAGTAAAGAATGGTTTCCAAATGGTGATTTTGTGTTCATTCATGACAGTGCTCCCTGCCACAGAGCAAAATTTGTAACCCAGTTCCTCAAAGAAAGCAATGTAAAAGTACGACCATGGCTGCGGAATAGCCCTGATTTAAATCCAATAGAGAATTTGTGGGATATTGTTAAACAGAGACTAAAAAATTGAAAATAGCAACAAAAGTTCAGTTTATTGAGGACCTGATAAGCATTTGGCACAGAGATGAAGAAATAAAGGAAAAGTGCTCCATGGCAATAAAGGCTAAAGGAATGCATACAAAATACTAAGAGTTGAAAAAAATATTTTGTAATATTATTTCTGTTAAATAAATAGAAAATAAACTGTATATGTTAAAAATTTCATCATTGAGTCTAATAATTTGCACACGTCTGTGGTGCGGTCGGTTGCGCTAGCGAGGGTTGAAGGTATTCAGAGTAGCCAGAATCGGTATTGCAGGTTAAGTTGGAACTTTTGCAATATGGGAGAGTATTTATTCGAAATATATAGTAGAGTGATTTTAGCATGGAAAGAAACAAATTTCAGTGATGTAGAAATGAAATGGCAACATCGTATTAGAAGCTAATGGTGGGGGACTTAAGAGTCATTACCAAAAGGGGAAGGTTATTAGGAGAATCTTGAAGCTGATTAACATATTCTGGATATAATCTTAAACACTTCTGGTCGGCTCGCCGGTGGAACTAGTGGTCGCTGTGCCGAATTCCCTCCATAGTAATCCTCATCCTAATTCTAAATTCAAAACATACTAAAAGAAAGTCATTTACTGTAGTCAAAAGGTATTGTCTTTTTTCTTCAAATAAACCTAGCTTATATCATTCTGAAGTAAAATCGAAGATGCCAAAGGGTCAAATTTAATCGCTCTGTAGAAAATCGAGGTAAAGGACAGCGGGATCTGGTGATAGCGTAATCTCATTCAGCATTACTGCCCTCTGGAGAACTGATCGGATACTCTGCTGATTGACTACTGATTGCTTGGTTAATTATTAACTTCGCCATTAACTTCGGCTATATGACACCCGACCTTTGTTTAAGCACAGCGATATGGACAGCGCAATATGAATGTTAACATGTAAAAATGTCTATGAAATGTTCATTGTTGAATTACAAATAATATGTCAGCAGAAACCAAGCACTTAGAACGAAAACTGTCTAATGCTATGAAACCTAAACTTCACAGCAGAGACAAGAAAGCCCACAATCCATCCTTCCTCTGTGATGGAGGCAAGCTTGAATTTAAGCAAAACATTAATAAAAGTGAAGGCTGCAATATAATTAATCTCAAATAAATTTTGAAAAGCTGAACATTATATCAGTAATATAAATATACAACACTTATTTTTAATCTTATAGTAATTTTTAAAGTGCAATCCGACGTTGTTTTAGACTCTTATGTTCGTCAGATACACCCGGGCTTCTCAATGGTGAAAGAATTATCATTTAATGACTGTATCTTAAGATTCCCCTGCATTGCATTAATATACAGTGACAATCCGGGTCATATGCTAAATCATTAGAGTATATAGGTTTCTATTCCAGGTTTATGTATAATAGTACCAACAAACTTGGATAACATATAAAGGTTTAGCTTTGCAACTATATGAGATCAGAAGTCAATTGTTGTCACAAAAAAGAAAAAAAACAATGCTAATGAAGAATTTAATGAAATTTGATTACCCAAGAAGATTTCTAGCTACGAGGGCTGTTCAATAAAGAATGATCATAATTTTTTACGGTCATAATTTTTCACACTAAAATTCAATCTTATTATTTTCTGTTAGCTTAATGTGAAACAAACACGCTGTAGTAATTTTATTGTTGGTACTCCTGGTTCCCGCTTGTGAGAACTAAGCAAGTTCAGACATGTTCAGTACCGCCTACCGCTGCAATGAAGGTAACATGCAGTTAAAGTTGATGTTAGAGGAAGATCCGGAGTTGCTTTCAAACGTAATCACTGCTGATGCAATTTGGCTACATCATTTTGATCCTGAGAGCAAACAGCATAGCTCAGTGTGGAAATCTTCTTCATCACCAACCCCCCAAAAGCAAAAGTGGTTGCTTCTGCTGGGAAAGTTATGGTCATCTCTTTCTTTGATATTCATGGAATGGTTTATCAGCATGTTATACCTGCACACAAATCAGTAGCTGGACATTACTACAGAGATGTCCCCTCACTCTCCCTATAGCCCGGATTTAGCCCCATGTTACTTTTTATATTCCCTAATTTGAAGAAACGCCTTCGTGGGAGGCATTATCCGTCATCAGAAGCAGTGGTAAAGGCTGCGGAGGCGATTTTGAAGGTTCTCTCAAAAATGTTTTCCAGCATGTCTTTGAAGACTGGCAGAAACATTGGGACAAGTGCATCGCACTCAGGGGAGGCTATTTTGAGAAGGACCATCAAAATTATAAGGATGAGTAAAGGTACGTTGTCAAGAAGAAAGTTTGATCATTCTTTGTTGAACAGCGCTCGTATAACAATATCTTTAAAATAATTAATAAGGCAATGCCAGGTTATTATGAAGGGCCATACCGATAACCTACAAATTGGTTTCCTTTTCCTTTCATTTTAATAAAAATTCATTTATTATTAAAAGTTACATTGTTAAATAAAACCTTCGTTTACAATTAACGAGATAGATTTTGCTTGTTATAAGGTACTAAATTACAATTAAATGAAAACTCCTTTATATATAATATTAATTTCAACAGTCATAGCAGATTAGAATTTTCGACACTTAGACAGCTTGAAAAGTATTTCGATGACACAATGTCCACAGAGATATTTTCGCGAGGCATTGTTTAGCTGCTGCTGCTGCGAGAGAGAGAGAGAGAGAGAGAGAGAGAGAGAGAGAGAGAGAGAGAGAGAGAGAGAGAGAGAGAGAGAGAGAGAGAGAGAGAGAGAGAGAGAGAGAGAGAGAGATAGCGCCCATGCTCGTACTGGCACTAAACTCTTGCCGAGGAGAGACGGGTCTGGGTGAGAAAGAGCCAAAGAGATGTCTGGACAGTTCTCTATCCTTCGCCCGCCACCATGAGAGGCCGTGAAGCTGCGGGAGGTTTCGAGAAACTTCACCAACCTTCGAGAAACAGCGAACCATAGTTGTCAGGGAGCTGCTAGAGAGTGATCAATAATCAGTGTTCGTGCAGTGTGTGTGGACATTTAAACTGTATCGAGTTGTGAGTTGAGAACTTATAAACATGTAGTGATCTGAAAGTGAATTGTTTTGTTTATTTACGTGTGTAGAAGCCACGTGAGACTGTATTTGTGTATGTTACGTCATCTTGCTGCAAAAGGGTATACAAAAGTGTCTTTCTACGGAAATAAAGAACATTTTGAATTTCTGCAAACTTGACTTTTAAGTTTACAAGACCACAAAGTGACAATATGGACGTTTACCGAACTCAAAATAAAAAAGGTATTTAATAAGGAAGTTAGTGTCCTGACACCTCGTAAGTGCGCTGTTTTTCTTCTTCTTTTGCAAAGCAGGTGTAATTTTTAAATATTTCATAATGGTACTGGGATGTTGTACTTAATTAATTTACAAATGTACTATACTCTCTTACTGTAATACCTTTCAGTTAGCGGCGTTTAAAAGTGTAATAAATATTACCAGCACCAAAAGTACTATTATTTATTTTTCCCTTTCAGGGGATGATTTTCTTGGTATGTTCTACCTCACATTTTATCTTTTTGAGCTACATTTTTAATAAAGTTCTGGTGAGGACCGCTGCTTACAGAAATCCTTGATCCGCTTTTGAATGGAGGTAAGTATTCCTTGCCTCTTAGGAGTTAAAAGTGTCTAATGTCTATCTGTCAGTATCTGCTCGATTAATTCTTACAGCCCTAATACAGATATATCTTTCGTGGTTCTCATATGTGATTAAGCTTGATTTATTCTTTGATTTTTATTTACAATCTGGGATGTTTTAACTTATCTATGCATCTTTTGCTACTATTTTGTATATTGTTTCTATACATTTTCAAAGATCTGTTTAGGTTTTTAGAAACAACTAATATAAAATTTATGAAAATGAACACGGATGTGTGTCAACAAGACCATTAAGAAATACCTATTTATTGTAAATAAAAACTTACAATTTAAGAGATCAATAGAAACTAAATTGAAATACAATAAGGACATTCTTACCCCTTTTTAAAAATGCTCTAATGCCCGATTTCACCAACAGATGTTAAAATTACTTTAACAAATGTAACGTAACAATTGTTACAGCGTTAAGAAAAGTATTAAAATTCTTGTATTTAACCAACTTGCTTTCTGAAAATATTAACAAACCTGTATTAAGGCCGAGAAACTTGTAAATATTACAGACATAGAAGGCTGTACTGCGATGCGCTTTTTTTATTTTATTTTACACACAGCTGAAAAATAGCGGGTGAACAAAATCAGAAGAGATGCCGTGGGACAAATGTCTCATCAGTCAAGGAAGAATTGTTAGTTGATATTGTGGAAAATAAGAGGACGGATGCGGTAAATGTGGAAGGGGAAAGATGTGACACGGGAAAATATTAGAAATGAGCTTAATTCGAATGCAAATGTTACCACTGAAAGTACGAAGTAATATCGTCAATGTTACGTAAATTTAAAACGAGGTGCGAAGGACACAAAGGACGAGAGACTTGAACATTTCAAGACGGGAGGTGGACAGTGTATTATCCTCAGAATTCAGTGAAATATAAAATTGCAAAGTTATTAATACTTGAAGCAAAGACGAGATCATCATATTCCTATTCGAAATGTAATACGAGGTGCAAAAAAGGACAGAAATGACGAGAGATTTGTACGTTTCAAGACGGGAGGTGGAATTATAAAATCAGTGAATTATAAAATCACAAAGTTATCAATACTTGAAGCAAAGGCGAGATCGGTATATTCCTATTCGAAATTTAAAACGAGTTGCCTAGGACAGAGTGACGAGAGATTTGAACGTTTCAAGACGGGAGATGGACAGTGTGTTATTCACGGAATTCAGTGAAAATAAAATCGCAAAGCTACTAACACTTGAAGCAAAGGCAATATATTCCTATTCGATGCATGTACCTCTCTTGTATTTCCTCAATATCCTTCAAAAAATTTTCGACAGACTATACCTCCGTAGAAAATCTTCTGGTAGTTCCTCAAAATCATTTCTCCTCATAGGCCGCTGTCTGTTGCGAATGTTACACCCGCCATCTTGATTCTTGACAGGTTTACGGTTGTTAACTACTTTAACAACACACATATGGCATTTTAGGTTATAAAGAGATTTAACACGAGTATTAAGCTAACACTTGTTGGTGAAATGCAATTTTTGTTATAACTCAGACTGACGATCGTGTTAAGTCTTAGCATCTGTTGGTGAAATCGGGCATAAGGATAATCCTAGCTTATATTTACAAAGCATTTCAATGATTGTATGGTATCTATCAGTGCATTTTAACTATATTCGTACAATATACTATACAGGCTGAGTTAAAAAAGAAAAAAAAAAACCGACAGCGCTCGATAAGTTGTTTGCTGGACAGCAAACAGATTATTTTCCAAGCGGTAAATCACATCCGAAAAAGCACGGTTTGTACTCAATAGATCATCAGTCTGTTCTACACATCGTCAATACAACGAACAAATGCTATGCAGCAAAAAAGAAGTTTAACATTACAGAGAGGGTTTAAACTGGTTACCTCCTACGTCAATGCAGAGCCTACATCAGCGGGACTGAGCTTCACGTACAGGCTGCTGTAAGTGTGGTTGACCTGAGAGAATGGCAATCGCTCCATGTACTCGTAAAATGAAGTCCTCCTGTGACGTTACAGGAGCAGCACACATCATGGTTTTCATACTAGCCCACAGAAAATAGTCCAGTTGTTCAGATCTGTTGATGTGACTTTTCCCTCAGGGTGTCCTGGAACTTCGTCGTACTGCCGAATGCGTAGATAGCGGGATGTTCTCTAACAAGGTAGGCAAAATATCTCTAAGAAATGCCAGGTAGATCGATCCTGTTGGTCTGTTTGGAATTCGTTATGGACTAGTGATATGGCCAGCAATTTTTCCAGCCCATAGGTTGATACTAAAGGACCACTGGTTACAAACATGCACTTAGGACACCAGTTCTGTAAATTTCACCTTCTACAGCATCCAATTCTTGCGTATATTGACTAACCCAATATAAATCCGGTATTCCGAAAACCGACAATACATTATGTCAACAAAAGTACTTGCCTACATCATGTAAAATAAAAGTAACTGATTTCCCATTAAGAATAAGGCTAAAAATATAAAGGACATCTAGAATACAGTTACCTTGTGTGAATAAAAACATACAATTGCCTCTACTCTTTTCCAGATTTATACTTTCAAATATGGAGTTATACTTTATCCAAAACAATTTGTATTAAAATATCTCTAAAGACTGAAAAGTCATTGAGTTCAAGGTGATAAATTATATAGTGCCTGCCGCAATATACTTTCGCCAATTGGAAGTGCTTTGCACTCCCTTTAGCCTATTTACTCCATAGGTTGTGTGTTAAGTATTGTGTACAGGATCGGTACGAGTTGGCAATGCCAGCAACTGTGCTAAACGATAAAAAAACGGATGGTGTTTCACTTAGAACTACAATATAACCAATGTATCTTATCGGCAACTAACCGAATAGTAGCCAAAATTTAAGGGTTTCAAATTTTTTTTATAATTAAAACATTTAAGTTACTCTGCCTTTGTTGCAAAGAAATGTTAGAACATTTGTGAAATTAGATATTCGTGAAATCTTCAGGACAATGGTATATTAATTGTTTTTACATATTTGGCAGTGTTTTATTTGCTCTCTTGTAACTATATAGGGCGCTATTTCAAACTACTCAAATTTTCTATTTGTGAAGTATAAAGGCGTGTAAGAATGACGTAAATATGCGGTAATACATATTCAAATCAATCATCTGATCAGTAGGGGTGTTTCTTAGCATTTCATATTATATTACGTGTGAAAGACAGTTTACCTGCTTCACATGCCTCTTTGTCAGGATTTAAGTTTTTACGTACAGTAAACCCATATACAAAATCCTCAGCTTTATTTTTCTCCCGCTAAGACTTTTAAACCTAAAAGATTCATAACCCTCCGCAGGGTTTTCAATTCACGACATCGGGAGCATGATACACCACATAGAATGATATCTGATCGTGATGATATAGAATGAGATTATACAGTACAGTTTTGTAAAATTAACACAGGTACTAGTATCGCTTGTTTTTCTATGTTTCCTCACAAACCAGCGTAACAATAAAGTATGGTAATAAAAGCAGTACACGCTGAATAGTATATTGTGAGAAAACCACGTACAGCAAACTCTGGGTAAGCGTGCTGTAAGAGCTTAGCATTTTGATTGCCGTTTCACTAATAGGATTGCGGATTTGCTGCTACACATGACAAAATGTTAATGAGTTAAAAGTGCAAATCGCGTTTGTCCGTCAGCACAGCATAAATACCCCTCTGTGATGAACCGTGTTAAAGAGAAGCTCTGTAAATATGACAACAGCGCTGGCTTACCCAAGTACAAGCTTTTAAAATGTAATTTTGTCCCAATGTTTTGTGATGACTTCTGGTTTCGAATTGCCTTAAGAGTTTCCGCATATATAAAAAGTAGAAGTATCTATTACGCATAAAAGAACTATCGCAAAAAATCAAATCGCTAGATTAAAAACTAGTTTGCCTGATGCTCACTGTTTTTTAAATGTTTTATTTTCTGTATCACTTACCTAAAGTAGTGTAATTACTAATTACATTCATCCTCAAAATTAGATATGGACAGTTCAGTGGAAGTGCTTGATTAAAGTCTCTGACTACTCACAAGAGGCTCTCAATAATTAAATATGCCTGTTAAAAAGAGATGTGAACAATATAAATAAAAGACGACAAACATATTAAAAAAGGAAAAGTTAAACGAATACCAAACTATAATTTTAAGTCAATATTTTATAAGGACTTCAGAAAGTATTTTTTTGTTCTAAATCATGGCAGTTAGATAAGGTATTGCATTTCAGTCAAAAATAGTGATCGGTTTCCAACAGAATTACAGACGTTGACGTTTACTGACCCAAGAGAAAGCGTTGTTCTACTACTACTACTGCTGCTGCTACTACTACTACTACTACTACTACTACTACTACTACTACTACTACTACTACTACTACCACTACTACTACTACTACTACTGCTGCTGCTACTACTACTACTACTACTACTACCACTACTACTACTACTACTACTACTACTACTACTACTACTACTATTACTACTACTACTACTACTACTACTACTACTACTACTACTACTGGGGTTTAAGAGCTTATTTCGCCCATGGGTTTATTTCACCCTGGGCTTATTTCGCCCTATGCTCTTTCAGGGGTGTATCCTCTTCAGCCTTGACTTTATTTTGGGTTTGAGGGAGACCAGTTTGTTTCTTCGTTTATTTACATTTGCATATGTTAATAATTTGTCATGTGTAATTGTTAATACATTGTAATTTATATTTTTCATATACATATATGTAGTAGTTTTTTAATTTAATTTTTTTATTTTTATTACTTTTATTCTTATTATTTTTGTAGTAGTTTTTTCTGCATACAATATATGTCGTATGTGTACAATTATTTTGGTAAGTGTTGTATCACAATGGTGAGTTGCTAAGCTAATAGTTCTTTAATCTCGTTGTCCTCGGCTTCCTTGATCATAGCATGATGTCGTATAAGGGTGACGATCGGTGGAGCTGTGGTCTTCGTCTTCTTATAGCTCCCTGCTGCTTCAATCAGCTGCCTCCTGTATGGCCTCTCAGATGCGTTCGCAATGTATCACATTTGGTTGTGAATGTGTTGCTCAAGTGGAGCAACTCAAGTGGATACACAAAAGTGCCTTGCAGATGTCATGCACATCTTCGTTTTTATGCCAGGGTACGAGTTTGCTGGCTATTCTTAGGCATTTTCGTTGCATCTGTTGTAGCCTGGTTTTGATGTATGGTGTTGTTATCGGGAAGGTGCGGATGGCGGCGTAGGTGAAGTATGGCCTGATGATTGTTTTATAGAGTTGGTTGAGGATCGGCACTGAGAGTCCTTTTTTACCATTTTGGATAAATAGTGTAGGGTGGAAATTGCTGCCTTTGCTTCTTGCATCTTTTTTCGGAAATGCGGTTTGGTGCTTAGTTTTTTGTGGAGTATTATTCCCAGGTATTTCACGGTGGTCTGTATTGGTATTTTGTGTCTCTGGTAGGCTATCGTTGATTCCTGGTAGATGCGTTTGATTTTCTGCGAAAAATGATGGCTTGGGTTTTGCTTCCGTTTACTGTAAGTCGCCACTTGGATGTCCATCGGTCAAAGGCTTTTCGCTGCTTTCCTAGCCTTGGTTTGGCGTTCATTAGTTTCGGAGCGCTGCTCAGATAGGCAGTGTCGTCGGCGTATTATGCTAAGACTATTGCTGGGTGGAGTGTCAGATGTGTAGATAATGTATATCTAAATAGTCTTAGCGTTCTAAAAATTTGCTTATTCCTATACAAACTACTCTTACAGGCTATTTTACTATTTACTTCACGTTATCCAACAGTTGCCGTATAGATGCATTGCGAATATGGGAACACAGGAAGCTTTGGGCAATAGTCAAATCTTATAAACAACTGGTGGCTACGTGAGGACTTTGAAATTCAGAATTGTTTGTATCGACAGGAGAAAAGGAAAACGATGAACGACTTCCCACTTATGGAAACTGTATGTGTTGCGAAATTCAACAAAACACAAGGCATGTTTCGGACATGGTTAATTCTAAAATATTTGATATAAATTGTGCGCTTTAACAATAAATGCATTTTTACATTTAACATTTGTCTTTCTGGTACGATTTACCAGTTATACAAAATTTACAACGAAGAGGATTTTATAGGCAATTACCAGAAAATACAAGATGTACATTACATTTATAATGAAAATATCGTAAACTTGTGGTGGTCCTTAGAGCAATTTTTGAGAAAATCAGCCATTTCATTTCATTGCATGTAAGAAATTGTTTTTTTCCCCTTCGAATCCTTGTGTCGCATTCATATTTAGAAGATGCTATATTTGAATACCAAGTACAGTAATTACCCGTATTTTTGTTTTATATTAGGCTCTTCTCTGACTTAAGATGGCTGGTCCTCGTAGCCACGTTCGCTAGAGCGTACGTCTATAGCGTTCCGCCACTTAGAGGATCGCGGGTTCGAGTCTCGCCTTGGACATTAGTGTTTATGTGTATAGTGAATATGTGTAAAACTAAGGAAAACAGATAAGAAAATAACCGTAAATAATGAAAAAAACTGTTAACTAGTAAAAATGAAAAGGAAAATATATACATAGATATATATTTATTTATAAAAAAGAGAAAAATATAAGAAAAGACAGACACCTAATTGTACCTACCTCTTCCTAAAAATGCTTATTCCGTATACAAAACTTCACTGCAGGAATAGTGCAAAGGTGATTAAAGTAAACTCTTAGCAGCTATATCTACATTTCTCGTAATGCCATTTCGTTAAAATACTGTGTCGAAGTGACATCACTAAGTGCTGCTAACCTTACTGTAACTGTCATTTAAACTGTTAGCATAGCGCTAACTTACACGTAACTTCACTCAAAGTGGTCCATAATTCCGAAGCACTCACTGATGCTTACTGCCACACTCACCAACTCGCGCTGCTTTGTCTAACAGAACGACCTGCTCGGTTGAGTGACTGGCCGATTGACTCTCTAACTGCGTCACTATGACTCCTCGCCCACAGACTGACTCCTGGCTGGTTATAGTACTTCTTCGTATATTTCCCTAATCATGGCAGAATTATTGTTTCTAGAAACGTCTGGAAACCGAAGTATCTGGAACTGTCCGAAACGAAAATTCTCAGCCATTAGTGGCAGAAGTAAAAGGCCACGCAAGTTCGTTACGTGACGTCAGCGGTGGGACTTCTCCTCACAGCCGGTCACGTTTATGTGGCAGGGGCGTGACAATATTCTATATTGTATGCTTATATTTTACCCACTATTTATACCCCGGCCGCTTAAATGTTGCACTAGGTACCTATTAAGTAGTTACGCCCCCCCCCCCCCAAAAAGGCATCAAACGTTAAACTTCCTAAACCACTCACAAGTTAGCATTCCAGGCAGTGGACAAAGTGGAAGAGCAAACTATTATGCGTTTCAAATGGGAAGAGTTCTCGAGTCCAGCTAATCAGATGCCGTATCACACTCAGCGTTGCCAGCTTGTTACCCCACTCCCTTTATATTTCCCTCTCGCTCGCACACTCATACAACATGCAGCTCTGCTTGGTGCAGACGTAAGGGTAAGCAAATTATATTTTACAAACTTTTACAATGATACAGTTGCCAAAATCAAAATTGGAAAAAGCATTTTCGCAAATTACGTATATTTTTAAATACTATAGTTATAATTATAGTTTATGAATTACCTGTTTTTCTGTTCCAATGGAACTGCCAGTGGCTCATCCATATCGCTGTCAGTGTCACTTCCGTTAAGAGACAATTCGTCATTGTCACTGTCTTCATCCTCTGAATCTTGCAAATTTATGATTATAGGTTCCAAAATATCGTCAGTGCTATTTCTTTCTTAAAATCGCCTTCTTGTGAGTTCTCTGCATGTCTTATGGAGTTTTTACAGTCCTGCTGTGTTACCTTGTCAATTTCTTCGTAAAAAGTCGTTCAACGTCCGTCAGTTTAAAAGTATTATTTCTGTTTGCAATCCCCTTTTTATTTGAGCCCACACCAACTCAAATGGATTATATTGGCAGTGGTAAGAATATTACCTCGTGTCCCATTTCAATTGCAAGTTTATCCAGCTGATACACTTTTTCCGTGTTTTTTCCGAGCCCGACTTCACAATACCTTCCTTTTTGACTCGCCACTAAATTCAGCGCAGGAAGCCATTGCACTATTTAGCTCTTAGTCTACTTTTGTGTAAAGAACAACTGAGTGATATTGATCTGAACTCTCCAGAGTAAATAAACACTTCTTATCTAGCATTCATTCATAAACATAAGCATACAGCATTCCACAGGCTAACAGGAAATGAAGTGTTTGCCCTTTCTCGAATTTAACACCTTGACTTATCCACAGTAATTCTTGTATCACGTCATGTCGGTAATTTAAATTTCAGTTCTGAGCAATTAAAAGTATATGTATATACATACACACCAACCACTTTGAACTCTAGAGTAAAAAGAGGTTACGATTAGAGATTACGAACCATTCCTCTCGTTCGAATTGGATTATTCAAAGTAATTCTTTTATCACGTCATGTCAAACATTTACGTTTCAGTTCTGAGTAATTACAAATATACGTACACGCATACATGCCAACCAATAATGATATTCATACAGTGCTTACGTCGCAATTTATTGTTATAGTACAGGTAATAGTGGTTTATTTATTTGTATTAGAAAAACTATTTGAGCAAAATTATGGGGTTTTCATGGTTATGTTAGATACATTACTCTCTATCGCCCACATGGATCAGTTTTGGCAAAATCTGAATTTTTGTCTTAGCGCGAATAGTATTTCATACAAATTGATTAGTTTGTCGCTCGTCACACACCACTTAGCAGGAATGCAATACGACGACACCACAGGACTCCGATTGGTTGAAACATACCAGAACACTACGCTGGTAAGTATATTGTCTGTTGTTTCTACAAATTAAAATGTTGAGACGTTGTAGTTACATGATTTTCTTCAAACGATATTTCCTGCACACAGTGTTATTCCAAACGTGTACCTTTTTACCTAGTTATATTATGATGAACGGAGGTACAGCTTTTAGAATTGGTACTATTGTACTTTGTGTTGTGTTTACAAGTGGAACACAGGAAAGTGAAACAATATTTAATTCTTTAAGAAAGCGAATCGTTATATGCTGGTTTTGAAATTTCATGCTCTTTATATTTTAATGCGAACAGAAAAATAAGATTGACCTATCGCTTCATACTACAAAAAATTAAAACTAATAGTGAGAATGAAGATCATTTAAATGCTTAATCGCTACAGAATATTTATTTGATACAAATACTGTAATTTAACGAAGTGCACATCGTTTTATAGTGCTTCATTCCTTTCTAGGGCAACTTAATGACAGTGCAAACTATTCTGTTATTCTTCTGCGTAAGACCACACGTCACAATCTTACACTTCTTAATACTTACTTGGGGCATTTAAATTATAAAGGAATTAAGATATGCAATATCTTAATGTAACAGTATTAAGACCTTTTTATTATTGTGCTCTTTATTCTCCATGAAACGCAGTCAGTTTTAAAGGAACAACACATAAAATGATTACTATAAACAAAGTAAACCTTTAAATGTAAAAATTATAATTTTATTTTGAAATAAATTTAGCCATGTCAGGAATATCGAGCATCGCCCGCATTTCCCCTTCCTCGGTGCATTTATTTTGCACACGATTTCCTTGTTTTCGTACCGGATATAATGTTGTTTGCAGGATATCTTGTGGCGGTCCTTGCCCTTTAGGAACCTGACTGAGTCCTCCCAGCATTCAATGCCTAATAAAGTACGGAAGGTGACAGTTGAGGATCACGGATGTAGGAGGTTTACTGGACAGGTCGGGGTTTTCTCGGGGTTCGCTATGCATGAACTCTCTTCTGTCCCAGGGTCTGGGATACGTCCTGACTGGGTGATTAGCAAAGAAAACACCTCGACTGTTACATGATCAATTTATTCACAATTGTAATCAGGTTCCTCACTCGCCACCAGAAAAGTAGACTTGTGTGATGTGTTTGACAGTAACGATTAGAGTTTTTTACACGTGTTGTGTTTTCGGTGTATTCCTACCACACTTATATGTATATCGCCACTCCACTATCACCCGAGAGAGAGAGAGAGAGAGAGAGAGAGAGAGAGAGAGAGAGAGAGAGAGAGAGAGAGAGAGAGAGAGAGAGAGAGAGAGAGAGAGAGAGAGAGAGAGAGAGAGAGAGAGAGAGAGAGAGAGAGAGAGTGTGTTTCTGCTATCAAACACCCGGATCCATGTGTTGTGTATTCGAGCTACTCTTGCCGCTCTGCTATGTACGACGCGACCTCACTATGCCCCGGCGGAGAGAGTCTCCTAGCTATTAAAATCAGGATCAGCCATCTCTTGGCTTTCCCCCTCTCTAGGTACTTTTAGAGTTTGAAATAAAATCCCGTGACAAAATATTGATTGTCTACTGGCTGGCAACTATCCCCCACTTACAATTAATGTTCGAATATTCCAGTTTTGAACCTAATCTAAAAATAGCTTTTTCTTTTCTTAGGGTGAGATACATTATGCCAGCTCACGTTTGCAACTGCCCAGGCTAAATCCTGCAGCCTTTTGTGGTTATCACGTTCGCGAATTCTAAGAAGGAACCCTAATTGGAAGGGACAGGTGCCTCTCACTGCCTTGGGCTTAGTCAGACAATGGGTAATGTTTCCGGTCAGTTAGGCTGTGGGAACCAGAGTGTCAAAGAATGTTCGGAGACTTTAGATATTTTTGCTTATAGCCTGAATGTTCCTGTGTGTTATTATTAGGTTTATTGGTATTATCATTGTTAATTCTTTATTGTTATTATTAATTATTATTATTGGTCCTGCCCTACACGACCGCGTCAATCTCCAGTGTGGATCTTCTGGTTAACAAGTTTCCAACAGTTTTTTCGTCTTCCCTGAATACTGTGAATTCAGGCGTACACTGCACCTTCTGTATCATTATCATTAGAAGTTTAAACTGTGTTACACACTTTGCGACTTGGGTTCTTTGATTTATTCGCCTTTTCAACAGGCATGGTAGTATTCAAATCAGAAATGCACTGGAAATCTTCCCCTCATACTTTTCCTCTGGAACATGAGCTCTTCTTTTCTTCGTCTTCTATTTGGTAGTCAAATCAATCTTATTTTCGTCAAGCAGGTCTATGAAGCTCTCACTTACAATCTATTCCAATAAATTCTTTCTCTTTTTTTTGGAACATTGGTTCAACAGTCCAGGAGTTCTTCTCGATTTAAGCGGTAGGTTCTGGATTTTTGGAACCAGAACTTCAGATGCTTTACATTTTCCTCATTTTTGTAAATATCTTTTAAATTAAACACCCAAATTCCTGCTTTGATATAGTGGTACTCTTGATTCCAACAACGGACTCTTAGTCAGACAATATTGCTTCCACTTTTCTTTCAGTGGCAGAAGTTATGCAACATCCAATGGTTGCAGCGTGTTGAATTTGGTGGCTGTGCAGTATGAAGTAAAATTATCTCCATTGAAGACCTTAGGCCCTTCTTGCCTTCTGAAGGAAAGAAATCATTTAATAAATGGGAAGTGCAATTATATATTGTACATTCAGGGACCGCTTCAGGTCATGTATTCCATGAATGCTCTTCGTTGACATATACAGTAGCAAGCTGGTCGCCTGCATTCCTGCAAGGAATTATTGAACTTGAGTGTTTGCTGAGTTTCTAATGTTTTGCGATTGTCTTATGCCATTTTTATAATGTCTTTGCTACTGCCTGTGTCATCCACAAGGTTGGTCTCGTCAAAGTTCTAAACGCTGGCTCTTGAATCGCCTTCACTTTTAGTTTACTAATGGCAAACACACATCTATTAATAGCATTATCACAAAACTCTTGAAATCGATATATTTTGTGCAAATTGTTGTGAGAGAATTTTGTGCCCACACAGGAAGCCATTTTTCCAAAGATCAATAGTTTTGAAAAAATGCATTGTCAGGTTCATAGGTCCAGAATGGCTTTGGCAGTGTACCTAAGGTGGATTGTTCTCACAAGCAAACCATAGTTAAACCTAACAATGCTATGGGACGCGAAAGAGAGTTCCTCAGTTTTACTAAAGCTGGTTTGGGTACATCGTGATTTCCATTCAGCTTTAGCCTTAGGGTGCTACTGTGTATCCCATACATACAAGTTATATTAAATTTGGGAGTATGAAATCATCTGTGTCAAAAATACCAATAATGTAATTAATTATTAATATTAGTTCTGATTTTGGCAAATTTGAAACAGATTATTTAGCCAAGTTAATTTTCAGCAGCTTTCCGCAAGATAATTTTATTTTATTTTATTTCATTTATGACCTTGAGATTAGCATGTGTATAATATCGATGATGATGATGATAGTATGATAAAACCTTCGCTCTATTTTTTCAGGCAGTTTGCACCACAAAACAGAGCAATTAGTTTTAGATCCAGGAAATCAAATAAAAACCACCTGTTCAAAAACCATGGTGCAACTTTGTGGCACTGCCATTAGGTGACACAGTGTTGTAATGCATATGTTTACATTTTGTATATTTTCATGAAAATCGCTAGCTAAATTGCCTAATTTTAAAATTAGTAATTACAAAATCATTGCAGGTCACAATATATTTAAATAAGTTTACTTTAAAACCCACTGAGCTATTAGTTTTCATATAACAACACAACGTTTCAAAAGTTTTCAGCAATGTGCTCCCACAAGTGATAAATGGCTGCATCTAGCAGTATAGCGAGCGAAATGGCTCAGGCGGTTTTGTCTCTGGTCCACATTCGGGAGGTCCGGGTTAGATTCCCAAGGCCGACCTACTGACCCATGGTTTTTTTTCGGAGGTTTCTCCAGGTCACCAGGGAATGCTAGGTAGCTTAATTACATCCCCCGAACTTCCTGTCCCTTCATTTCATATCCTATATCATTTCATATCATCTTCCATTTGCTGGTCTCTTTCAGGGTAGAGGTGTCGGCGGGTGTCTCGGTGGGATGATATGCTTACAGTGAACCTTCCTCCCTTGGTAGGACGATCTCCGGTTTCCGGGTCGTTTCCGGAGTGAAGTCGGGTGAGCTGCCGGTTGTGTTGGCCTGTGGGGTAGTTTCTAAATAGTAAAATGTAGGGTCCCTGCCCTCAGCACGATCATGACTTCTTAGGACGGCCGTCTTCTGTCTCCTCTCGCCTTATCTTTCTTTCGCGGCTGCCCCATTACGGGCAACGGTACAATAGATCAATCCAGTCAATCCAATTTAGCAGCAAGAACAATGTTATAATATTTTAAATTTTTTATTACTCCAGTTGAGTAGTTGCAGCACCGCTCGCTGAAGATGACCAGAAGATAAGGTCGAAAACATGTTACGAAGGATTTTAACATCAAAATCTGAGTGAGTATTCTTCAGAAAAATATGTCATCTAATCATGAAAAATTAAACATTTATGTCTCACTTTAAACATTTTGTTGCTATTTAGAATGGTATTTTTTAATTTACGTCCGCCACAACGTTAAGTTATATCGGACGGTGAATGAATTAGGTGAAATGATGCTCAAATGAGTCCAGGGTCCATGGAGCTTAGAGTTACCCAACATTCGTCTTGAAGGATAAGGGAAAACCCCGGTAAAAGCCTTATCTAGGTAACTCACCATGACCGAGATTCGAACTCGGGACCTCTTGAACGTGAGGCAGACATGCTACCGTCTACGCTACCGAGGCGGGCTTTAGAATGGTATAATAGTTAAAATTGTCCCAACCGATAGTATCACTACCTAGCAAAACATTGCTGACGTTTAAGACTTCTGGCAGACTATAGATTGCCTGATAAAATACAAGTCACCCGAGGTCTCAAAATTAGACCAACTGTCACAAAAGTTGTTCTGATTTACGGCATATTATTTAAGTGGTTGGTAAAATTTTGTACTCATTGAATGAGTTTTAAATTACCATATCAGTGAAATTCTGTGTTAAAACAATTATGCTTTCATGTAATGAAAATATTTTACTGTTTTTAAATAAACATGAATAAGAATTTTAATGTGATATTTGAATCATAATAAATTGAGTTATTTTAATACAGCAAAAATAGTGAAAATTTGTGTAATTAAAGAGAGATTAGGATTGAAATATCTGCTTTAAAATGTCATATGCAGTTTTAAAGGAACCAAAGATAAATGTCAAGTTTGTTATTAATGCCACACACACACTAAAACACACAACACATAACACACAAACACATCCAAGCTGCTTTCTTATTTAGAATATATCAAAATCAGAAAGTTTACTATTGTAAAGAAGTAACAGAAAATTCAAGAATTAGTTTTCAATTAAAGGTAATCGAAGTAAAAATTGTAATTGGTCATAGACTACTATAAACAACATCACTGACCGCCCTCTCTCAAAAAGAGCAATGCTGCTGGAGCTACATGTGTCATTCGAACTGAAGCTGACAATAGATAACTATAGAAGCAGTTGGAGTTACCAGTCATGGAGAGGTAGCTGCTACTGTTATTTTACAAACACCATTTGCTCTAATGTTGTGTTAACTTACACTTAAATAGGCAACTATCGTTTCAGGTACTACCACTAACAGCGGAACTTAAATATGTATAAAATGTAGACAATACACTTAAAATATCCAAGTTGAGATCGCTCCCTAAATATTTATGTATTTTTAGTTACTCTGCAACTTACCTACATAAGTGAAGTAATAAAAATACAATTATTATATTCAGATTTCATCGGAATGTTCAGTTGTAACAATACTCCAAGTGTATATGTGTGTGCATGCGATCAGCACAATTAAAAAAAAAAAAAAAAAAACATGTTGTATAAATATCTAACATGATATTTAGGCTCAACACTTCCAAGGTTGCGGAAAGATTATAAAAAACTTACCAGAGCAAAACATTTACTATATTGTATTTTTTGTGTTTTTCAGAAACCATTTTTCTTAAACAATTATAAAATATTTTAATTCCTAGCAAAATTCATATATTCAATTATCTGCGAGAAACCACTGACATTCTATTTATTAGGTGTTTATTTTAATACTTTTCTATAATTAGTAAACTGTAAGAAATCGCCGAAATATTACTACAAAAGAAATTTATTTCTTCGCCAAGTTACATAGTTTGAGTCAGCTAAACCTTTTTGTTGGCTAGTTGAGATTTTCTGGTTGTTTCTTTCTAAGGCTCAAAGTATTGAATTATTTTACTGGCAGCACATAGTATCGGTTTCCTTTTATACTTTTTATTTTATTATTACTTTACTATAACTTGAGTGTCCCACGTTCCTCTGTATCAATATGAAAATTGTAGCGAAGCCATTACATTAAACATATATTTAAACTTTTAAATGAAAAATATAAACCACAAAGATCTTGTAAGAGTAGTTTATTTACAAGAGAATGTGCAGAGAAAGCTAATTGTATTTAATACGTTCTTTAAAAAAATAATACATTGAAGTTCCCTCAAGAAGTAACTGTAAAGGAAACTAAGTCAATTTATACTCCCTTTACGTGATGCAGCATTTTTAGATGACCATATATTTTATATTCATATTATTAGAACTTATACCTGAAGATTTTTACATATGCATGTCCTTAAATAGACATGTTTATCTCACACTGCGCACAATGCGACTATTTTATTTCTGGATCTCGCAACCCAGAAAGAAAGAAGGCTTTATGAAATCTCTTTTCGTTTTACTCTGAACGTAGAGCAGGGGATTGGTGAAATCCCGTCAAGAAGTTCAATATGATTTCCATATCCATATTACGCACCCCGCTGCGGCTTTAAACTGTTGCGTACTTTCGAATGACGTCACCTGAATGCGGTGTTTATAAGCTGGTCGAATCTCGTGCGAGCTGGGATCAAAGAAAAATGCTTATCGACTGAACGAACATCAGCCAGGGCCTCTCAGTCAGAAGAGCCTCTTATGAGTTCCAGTTTAGGCAATCGACCGAGGAAAATCCTTTCCCAAGAGCGCAGAAAACCACCCGTTCTTTCTCAAAGGTCAGTCTAATCGAATAAACATTTTCGAAGCAATGCCTTTTGCATTAAACATACAGCAAACGTGTTTTGATTCGTAGACAAACTAAATTATTGTTCAAGCAGTGCTTAAACCATTTCCTAAACTTTGCTCCAACTGTTAGTATATTACAAGCACTCTATTCATTCTGTCACAGATGAATTCACTTTCCTTATGATTAGAGCACTCTCATAAAATACGACTTTTCAGCCATGTACACAATATATTGTTGCTGATAATTTTATGCAAGATTGGCCGAGTACGTTGTTACCTTAAATTACACATAGAAAACAGGCTATTTTGTCATCTTAATTACTCTGTCGAAAGGGAGAACAACTTCTAACGAGGCACTAACTTTTAAAAAGCTGAGGCATTGCTCTTGTTATTCAGCCTTTTGAAAACATATTAAATGAAATTTTATAAAAAAAAAAAAAAAAAAAAAAAACTTCTGTGCTGTAAGATTAACTTGCTCCCAATACGACCAGATGTTCGATGTATGAGTAATATATAAACATTCTTACTTGAAGCGGCAGATTCCGAATGTACCTATTCATGCCAATGTGAAACATATGAGCTTATGGAGCTAGCAGTAAAGTCCAGTCCAGTCACTATATGTATATTACATTTAAAGATGATATAATGGTGTCTAGTTGTACCAGTTCATCATCATATCATTATTTTCTTCTTCTTTTATCCAATTTATAATTGCATTACATGGTAAAATTATATGGGTCTGTTCCATGTTCCCAAGCCATTGTTTTACTTCAAATTGATCTTCTACCTTTTGAGTTTGAAGCAATAAGATTGGTAGTGCAGGGTATAGCAAAAGAGGTACTATCAGGATATGCGTGGGTAGTATGAGTATTATTATTATTATTATTATTATTATTATTATTATTATTATTATTATTATTATTATTATTATTATTATTATTATTATTATTATTATTATTATTATTATTATTATTATTATTATTATTATTATTATTATTATTATTATTATTATTATTATTATTATTATTATTATTATTATTATTATTATTATTATTATTATTATTATTATTATTATTATTATTATTATTATTATTATTATTATTATTATTATTATTATTATTATTATTATTATTATTATTATTATTATTATTATTATTATTATTATTATTATTATTATTATTATTATTATTATTATTATTATTATTATTATTATTATTATTATTATTATTATTATTATTATTATTATTATTATTATTATTATTATTATTATTATTATTATTATTATTATTATTATTATTATTATTATTATTATTATTATTATTATTATTATTATTATTATTATTATTATTATTATTATTATTATTATTATTATTATTATTATTATTATTATTATTATTATTATTATTATTATTATTATTATTATTATTATTATTATTATTATTATTATTATTATTATTATTATTATTATTATTATTATTATTATTATTATTATTATTATTATTATTATTATTATTATTATTATTATTATTATTATTATTATTATTATTATTATTATTATTATTATTATTATTATTATTATTATTACCAATAATTTTCACGGTATAATAAAATCTCTGGCACCTTCATTTAATGAAAGTTTGAAAAGATGCCCTTCCTCATCTATTCCCCTAATATTCTTTTCCTTTTTCCATAAAGGCTATTATTTTTGTTTAATTTTTTATCAGTTTTACAGTTTGTTTTGTGTGCTATCGAGCAAGTAACATCTTTGAGTGTATTAAACCTTTTACCATTTTATTATATATCATCAGATATTGGTTATTGTCCACTGAATGCCAGGCAGTGGTCGTATTCGCAGATTTTTTATGTTAAAAGATAGAAGCTCCTTCAGTTAAATTTAAAAAATACTTTTAAGGTATTTTCAATTTCGTATGCTCATTTGGTCATATAGTATAAGTGATTTGTTTTAAAAACTTGTGATATTTGGTATGGCAATGTTCTTACGACTTTGTCCATATAAGGATTTAAATATGTTTGTGATAAAGGATTCCTCTGATGTACTGTTTTATTCATTTTTGCAATTTTAATGCCAGATTAAAGGTGGGACTTTACTTTCATTACACTCTGTGTACAGCGATAATTGAACTTGTAGGAGATATTTTACGTGGACACCCCTATGTTGAAGACGCGATCTATAACAAAGAATGGCATAGCATCACCCCGGTGTGCTCAATCTTATTCATGCTCAGAGATCAGCGCTAGACTCTTTAATAATGTATAAGCCACTGGCTTGAATAAACAATGTTGAACCATCTTGAGTAGCCGAGAGGTGAGACATCTAGCGGGCGGTGAGAAAACAAGTCCTCTGGATGTATGTGGCTGACATTCTTTTTTCGACGTCTAAGATGCTGGTTGAGCAGGAATTCTAAAACAAATTTTGCGCCCACAAGGAGTAATGCAAGAAAAAATTATGTAGTGTGAAGGACAGCGCGCCAGTTTATTTGTGAACAGCGTAATTAAGATGCGCAAATTTGGACTATAAGGTTAAAGTCGTTAAGGAGCGGATTCGAGATCGTATGCATATTTGAATCTCAGCAAAACGTTCTATGTTCTGATAGTTTGCAATTTGCAGAAAGTCAACTTAAACTTAGAGCTGGAATCTTTTCTTCCTAAATTTCCTTTGTCAATTATCATTTCCTTTAATGTACCATGTGTCCACCAATGGTCTTAATACTATTCTGAAATTCGATTCGTCATGCTTTTGGCTTCTTAACCTAGAGATCCCTGTTTGAATTTATGGAAGTTAGTTCAAATCAATCTCTTTCCTATTCAAAGTCTGAAAATAAGAATTCAATTGTGGTCGGAATGAGTTTGAAAGTAATAGTGCGTATCTGAAACCACTGCAAAAGCCCAATATAGACAAGTTAAAATCAAGGAATCTAAAGTCAAAATGCCGATACAGAAAGGAAACGATATTTCACTCACCTTTTAAAGGTTGGTATACGATTATCAGTTAATTTTCCCAACGTAAACTTCCTTTTACGTAGATTTTTTCGTGCAATTTTATTCCTTCAAAACTGTATATAACGAATTTATTTACAATGTCATAATTATATTTAGAAACTGCAATAGTAAATGGTGTATTGTTTTCTTTTAAACAGCCCTCTATTTCATTCAACTTTTTTTCTGTGAGCTCACGAAATGTGAACAGAAATGTACTTACGTGAGAGAACTGTTATATCTAATAGTTTTCTGTCATTATATTGGCTAGACCTTTCTGCCATTCGTTTGCTCCCATATATTTGCAAAATGTTTGCATTAAATCAATTTCTGACGAGATGTATTTTGATTAATATAAAGGAGAAGAAAGCAATTACTTTATGAATTATGTTTATAATAGAAATGAAAATTGGTACTGGGTAGAGAAAGTTATGTAGCTGCTGCTTTCTCAGGACTTCTAATTTAATTCGATTAATCCCAATAAATATTTACAAAATATTGAGGAATGTAACTCGACCAATATAGAGTATACACCATGTTGTTATCCAGGCAAAACATCCGCGTCTTTGTGTATAAATGTGAAATCATTGCCAAATATATGACAAAGATGTGACACTGTGCAACTAAGTAACTATTCATTATATTGTAATGTGACACAGAATAGCAATTCATTTTGTCTTGATAAAGAAATTCAGGAAATCCTTTGCTTTCAAGTTATAAAAGTATAGTAAGGAAAAAAAAATTAAAAGGCAGTCTCTCTCATAGTATTTATCTAGGTACAGGCTCGTTGTTAAAAGTGTGTAATAGCCATTCAGCAAACGTTGTCTGTTAGGTTAATAATCTAGAAATAATGTCTGTGTTTGCAATAGCTTTTGGCGTCTGTAAATTTTGGTCTCGCGAGGAATATATCACCTATGTAAGCTAGTAAGGAGCAATCATTTAACTGTTTGTGCTAACGGCAGATCCCTGTTGTTATATTTTGAGTAGAATCACACAAGATTGCCTGAATCTTTCAAGGTGTGAAGTAATTTCAAAATGAAGAATACAAATTGCTGCGATAATTTTTAGATTTGAATTGAGTTAATATTTCGGGCATGAAGAATGGTTGATGGCTTCAGCAGTACCAAGGGAAATAAGCATTCCTGTTAACTCCCTTGAAAGGGAATCTTTCTTTTATGTCACTTCTAAACCAACAAAGTGTTCCTTTGACGTTTTGTAGTGAAATCTATCTGTTTGTTACCCAAACGAGTATTCATTTAAAACATAATTCTCCGTGTCGTTATTTTCCATATTACCTTTTTTTAAATGTGCGAGTGTAACTTATTGACTTGAGTTTACCGACAGCAAATTTTCTTTTAATTGTATATGTGTAGCAAGTGTTCACTATTACAGCTTGCCACACATTTGGGAATACTCGAGTTTTAAACACCTGTTAAAGGGTTTCACGAACAAGGTTGGTATCTTAAGTAGATTATCTGATATTATATCTCTAACAGGAAGTTTTCTGTATCTTTGATTTCAAATGATGTGTTCCACTTCTAGAGACTGAATAAGAACCATCTTCAGTACTAAGAAGGGAAATAAATTCAAGACTCATTTCTCCTCGAGAAGAACCGCTGCGGAAGAGAGAAGGAATGGGCAAGAGGGTCCAACTTATCTATCTGCAGTGTTTTAGTCTTCTTCAAGTTATGTAACTGAGATGGAAAATGTTTTGGATTTTAAAATTTGATTTATTCGGTTATAGTTTTTTTCAACATTTTTTGTCATTCAAAATGTTCCACACGATGCACTTTTGATTCAGTTCCTCTAAAATTTTAGCAAATATTCTTAGAAAGCAAAAAAAGGAGTTTTATCATATTAATTTTCAATATTAATTATATTTTTAAAGTTATTGATACATAAAATCAAAGGTTTGATAATTTTTTTGCTTTTTTTTGTTTGCTCCATACCTTATTTTTTGTTTCTCTGGTAATAAAGGCAGCATAAGAAATTCATATGATAAACCGTTTCTTGATAACCATCTGAATATTTTTAGAAATAGAAAAATTAAAATTTTGAAAATATTCATCGTGTGGAGCAGTTTGAATTTTGCCGAAATTTTGAATTTCACAAATTAATTACGCAAAAACTATTCAAGATACAAAAACCAAATTTTGTATTCTGTGTCCACTATATATTAGAACTAACTGGTAAAACGTTCAGCAAGATTGGTTGAAAATTGTTATATTTGGGGTTTTCAGTGTTGCATCCCCTTAAGAAACTTATTCTATAATATATGAAATATGACATTTATACGGTTATTTTGTTTTAAAGATTGCTATTCACACTAAAGAAAATATATGAAAATACTTTTAATAAATCCTTTTTAGGATTTAACATAAATTAAAACATCTTATTTTCAATATAATCTTGCTATGGTTGGAAAACTTTGCCTGCCCTACCTTAGGTAGACGGTGGATGAAATAGAACCTTTGTCATTGGTGTCAGCATTAGGCGGAGTTCAAAAGGTGTTTTGGAATAATACCTATAGTAACATGAATAAACATTCTGAATTCGAGAATCATTGTTACTGAACTCTGTAGCCAAAATTATTAATAAAAACCAACTGAAAAATGGCAAATAAGTAAAAGGGAGCGTAAGGTGCAAATCTTGGAGAGATTACCTACATTCAATAACTTACTGGTAACCAGTATGCCATTATCAAGAGAAATCTAAATACATTAACATTTAATGGCGGCACTACGTAAATGCGGAACAACCTCTGTAAATGTTAATTATTTAGAGTGCCACATGAACTAGGTACAAAAATTATACACTCAAATGCTGCTTACCCAATGGGAAATAAGGACCTCTTTTCATAATTAAAAGTATAAAGCTGCGGTGTACATAGCAAATAAGCTAGTTAATGTATTTATAAATAACATCAACTCTCATGAGTGACGGAGTTGTCTGAACGGCCTTAATTGATATTAAAACAATTTACAAAGTCATTTGTCCAGAACTCTACTCGACACCAAGTTTAAAAGCCGATATCGGACTCCCATTTTGATAGGTTGCAGTGACTATATTAAGGTCGAACTTAGAAGGCGCTGTTGTAATGTAGCTAGAAATTCATTTGCTTAATTCGGTGTGTTCGCATCAGCAAAACATCTATTAGGTAGCTTTGTCCAGGTAGCAAGAGTAAGCGAGGTCGCTGGTGTCCTGCGCTGCAGTGGTATTCTGGAAATACGTGTTCGGCTGTGGGAGGCATTGTGGTCGACCGGGCGCCCTTCCAGGGGAACTATTTCATCACTCGAACTTGGCTAATCTCTGTTTCATATAACCTTGCCCCGCTGACATGTATCACTCCGCCATAGGCCTTCCCGTCACATTTAAAACTGCAGTAAACGTCATAATAATTGCCAGGAAGATAGATAAAATCATACAAATAAGAATATGAAGGCATGCAAAAATAATGAAGTTTATAATGAAACTGAGAAAGTTGAAACTGAATGAATGAGCAATGAAACTGAAACCAGTTTATAATGAGAGGCCTTCAGCCTTTTCCACTGGAATTTTTTAAACCAGTACACATACCTTGCAAAAATGCTTGTCTTTCAGCTTTAAAAGTCGTGTTACGCGATACTTTACTTTTCGTGTGTTCTTCATTCACCCAAGTCTCGTCAAGGTATTATATTTTGCGATTTGTATCCCGGTACAATCTGATTGTCCTTAAATAACGTCTTCGCCACACAACAATATCGCCCCTGGAGTGGTAAGTTTTCCTATTGTCTCAATTTCATGTCGCGAAGTTCCTACGGACATAGCACTCGCACCTGTAAGTTCAGAGCACAGCTGTTCGACTTTTTTCACTAAAAAGTCGGATTCTTCTCTGTGAATGCATTAAACACAAGCAACACAATTCATTTTTGCCGCTTTGTAAAGGTTTTCTCCGTGCGATGCTTCAGCAAAAACTGGCGATAGACTCTGCCATTGTACATACAATAAGTCCACGCGCAATAAACGATCAATAAAATAAATTAGCTCTCAAACTCGGCACAACACAATTTCGAATGGCGATATATGACTAATCCAGTTCAAAACAAGGTCAGTGATAAAAGTCATATAAACAAATATGTCATCACGTGCTATCGTGCCATGTGCTTCTGAGCAAAGGAACCTCCTCTTTACTTCATTTAAGAATTAACATGCATTTCACATAAATCAACTCTGTTGCGTAATATATTTAATAAAAACAGTTATGAAAATATAAATTTGACAATTCTCTTCCAATATATAAAGATATATCACCATGTTAAGTAACGAATTAATTTTTACCGCACAACAGTCTATACTACAATAGAAGCCAATGAGAGGGGATTAGGTCACGTTCGTTAAGAGATACGGGACAAGCTTATGTGAAACAAGGATTAGTGGCGAGCTCTCAATGTTGACACAGAACTCCGTCTGGTTGAAGAAACTAACTTCACCTATTTGAGACCTACCGCAGCTTAATGTCGCCTGTGATACAAGGACTATAGCCGCCTCTAGAGCACTTTCATTTTCCCTTCCTCCTTCCAATAAGCCTTGTGCTGTAGAGTCGTTATAGACAGCTATATCACTTTGTTCCTTTATACGTATCAAATTAACCTACGAAATTAACTATGGAGTGAAATGTTATGTGTTATATTTTAATACATATTGTAATATTTTGTTGTATAAGATATTATAAGCAACCCGTCTTCCAAAATTTAGCAGTTTTAATAAAACAAGCTTATTATAATATAGCTTATATTATAATATGTTATTATTATTATTATTATTATTATTATTATTATTATTATTATTATTATTATTATTATTATTATTATTATTATTATTATTATTATTATTATTATTATTATTATTATTATTATTATTATTATTATTATTATTATTATTATTATTATTATTATTATTATTATTATTATTATTATTATTATTATTATTATTATTATTATTATTATTATTATTATTATTATTATTATTATTATTATTATTATTATTATTATTATTATTATTATTATTATTATTATTATTATTATTATTATTATTATTATTATTATTATTATTATTATTATTATTATTATTATTATTATTATTATTATTATTATTATTATTATTATTATTATTATTATTATTATTATTATTATTATTATTATTATTATTATTATTATTATTATTATTATTATTATTATTATTATTATTATTATTATTATTATTATTATTATTATTATTATTATTATTATTATTATTATTATTATTATTATTATTATTATTATTATTATTATTATTATTATTATTATTATTATTATTATTATTATTTCCGAGCCGTGGCTGAGTGGTTAGACCTCTCGGCCCTCACCAAGGCGGCCCGATTCGGTCCCAGGCGACCGCAAAGTGAGATTTGTGGTGGACAACACGGCACTGGGGAGGGTCCTCCAGTTTCTCCAATCATGATTCCACCAGTTGCTCCATCATCCATCTTTCCTATAATTGATTTCACCCTCATACTATCATCCACTTCTCTCATCTTTATCCCAATCGTTGGGCTGGCCCCTCTGGCCCCTGGCTGGTTCCTCTATCAGGTCAGTTCTTCTGCTCCCTCGCCCCGACTACTGGACTAGGGCAACCCGAAAAACTCCTAACACCAGGATCGGCGGTGTAGGGGAGGGAAAGAAAAGCATAAGAAAATATAAGACAAAATATAAGATAATTCCACCAATTATTTAAAAGAGAGAGCCAGAGAGAGAATTTGTGTGTCTGTATGTATATGAACAGAATGATGTAGGGATATTAATGGGATTTTCTATAATTGAGAAATTATAAGAGAGCATTAAAATACAGACAATGCGTTAAGTACATCTTTTCTACAATATTAGTCGCTTCGAAATATTCTATATTGGAAATCTACACAGCCTTGAACATAGTAACAGCATCTTAGAATTTTTTGTATGTTTTGAGTATTCATTAGTTAGTTTGAAGCTTTTTCCTGCACATAAAAGAGAATAAACTCCCTGAGCATAAAAACACCTTTTATATAAGTACGATAATACATAACGGACATATTTAGTTTTCCATGGCTGGATAAAGTATTGACGTTTTACTCCTTTTTTCCTACCTTCGTATGTTAAGAAACATGGCTCAAAACGCGCATGCATATTTGTGTATATGTGTGTGTACGCGCGGTTGAGCATAGGTGCTTATAGAATGAATGATTTTCGTGAACAATCTAATGATACTTAAAACGAATCTTTTAAATTTAAACTAGGCAGTTCCAATGACGCTACCATTAAAGTGAGTCACAACGTTTGCATTATGCTGCACGAATTGGGAGAAATGAAACTTTTCAATCTCCTGTGGGATGTGTAAGAGAGAGGGAGGGCAGAAAGAGAGAGTGAAAGAGAGGAAGAAAAATGTGGCGAGTTTAAAATGAAACTTTTTCGCCATAAATCCAACATTCAATATAATTTAAAAGTGTAGCCGAAACGAACCTCCTGTTCTGAACAATATAACAAGTTATAATGTGATTTAAATGAAATCTATAGCAGGGAACGCGAAGTGAAAAGAGAGGAGAAAATAAAAAAGAGCATCAACAACAAAGCATAGCAATAAATAATTCTTCGTATACCGGCTGCCTCAGTCCCTTTTAATAAAAACCAGTTGTTTTCAGCGTTGCGCATGTTCTGTAAAGAATAGAAGGAAAATAGATCCGACGAAAAACAGCATTTTAATTTGAACAAAGGGAAAGTTTATTGCAGGATGATTCTGTTATCAAAAAGAATGTGGCAGGATGAAACCTGGACGCACAGTATTCCTCTCTCCTTTTTAATCCTCTACGAATGCGTAACAATTTAATAAAGCGGAGTGATACATGTCGCACTGTATTGTTGATTTGAAACTACCCTTTGACCCCGGCACCTGGCACTGTGCATTTCTCTAGTTGTTTGTTGGTTCCCTTCCTCACGTTCTGAACTTCGCTGAAGAATTTAATCATAATTTCACAAACATTTATGTTACTATGTTACTATATGTGACTATGTTACTATTACTCAGTCGATAGAGCACCTGCCTGCCGTGCTAGGTTCCCGGGTTCGATTCCCGGCGGTGGGGGTAGAGATTTTTCTCCGTCCAAGATAATTCCTCATCTTCCCCAGACTCTGGAAGTATGAATGAAAGTGCGAATGTGAGCGTGATGTACTGATTAAAACCAATCGAACAAGAGTTAATACCCTCGATATGTTCCAAAGGAGAACGGCCGCCGATATGACCATGGCAGTTAAAGGCGGGATATAAATGGAACAAAAACATTCAGACTACCTCAAATTTATTATAATACAGAAGAGCATTTGAAAGTCCCAGGCAAGGTTGACTGAACTTAGGAAGATAAAAACTAAGCCATAACTATGGCAACTATGCTTCCCTCTAACTGTGTAATCGAGTTTGTTTTTCATTAAGTTACTTTAAAAATATTTATTTTCTTATTCATTACAATGACAAAGAGTGATTTAAATCAAATAAAATAGAAGATTATACTGTAACCGACAGAAATATATTATTAAAAGTCGACAGTAAAATCTAATCTAGTACTAATCTCGTATATACCAAAATGCAATATAAATAGATTCAAACAACTATCTGGAAATAAAAATTAAAGGATATAAAACAGTACCACATTAGCAGTAACAATTTAAATAATTCAAAGGATTATTTATTATTTGAATTTTTTAAACTTTATGTGTAATTTTATACCCATGTTTGGTTGCAATCTAGGTTCAACTAGAGCAACTTATTCTACAATTCTAAGTGAATTTAATTTCTACCATAGGGAATAGCTGAGCTCTATCTTCAGCTTCTTAAATTGAAAATGGCCTAGGTGTTAAAGCTCTTCCAGTTCACCAATAGAGTTCTTTTTCCTTAGCAAAGCGGTATTTTAAATACGCATACCCTCTTGCCTTCTACATAGTTGCAAGAAACACTGGAAATATTTTGAAATACTTGTCCTTAGTAATTACACTGCTGAACGTTCAAACAGAGTGAACTGATTGCTACGCAGAATGTTATATTCTCTTTATTTAAATGGATTTCTCGATTATACAATATTATGTTTGATCGATCACTATTATTATTGGTTTTAGTTGTTTTGAATTGTAATCTGTAATCACCAACCGGATCTAATGGAAGTTTAAAAATACATGACGCATTGTCAGGCTGAAATTTTTATAGGATGTAAGAGCATGATTTCTTAGTTCATGGAATAATTATGAACTTCATTATTCGTTTTTAATAATATTTCTGGTCAATTGTTTTTTAAAACCACCAAACATTTATTAACTTAAGGGTAAACCAAAAGGAGAATTGGTATGTTATCGTATCAACATTCCATTCAGCTATTTTCAATAGTTCTTCAGAAAACGGATCATTATTACCTATCAGAAAATGTTAACCAAGAAGAAAACAAGAACTGTGCAAGCATACAACACTCTTACATATATGTATTTGAAAATAAAAATCAATTTTTTTACATCGTAATTTCACATATTTAGAAGTGTTGCCAATTGTTGGATTAAAAGTTCAAATAGAAGAACTAAGGTTTATTTCTTTATTCCAAATAGTAGGTGAAGACATTGCTTTCTCTAAGAAGTGGCGTAGAATTCAATGAACCAACTTTATAAATACATATTTTCAGAATATAGGTATGATATCTACAGTGATGGACTACACATCACCTGAAGGGGTATGCTCCAATTCGTAATAAAACAAAAAACGCCAAATTTTATCATTTATGATTATGAGATAACCTGTTCATTGTTGTGTTAGGTTTTATTCGTTGAAATAACTATTTAGTACAGGGAATTAGTTTATCAAGTTTAAAGCTGTTAAAGCGATTGAAATACACATTCTCTTTGTGTAAAGAGCCAGGCATTTTAGTTGATAGCTGTTTGAAAGACATTGAGACTATGTCAGAGTAAAAGAAAAAGAAGAAAAAAAAAAGGAACTGTAGCCACATTACAGTGCATACTTTCTTCACTTGTTATCAAGGGTGTTTCTCTACAGAAAATACGGTCTGCTAATACTCCACATTATAATTCATGCTAAAAATGTTTTATTATTTACGAGCATTTAACAGTCTTGCAATCAGCTCCTCCGTGGAGCAGATTCGCATGAGCAGACATACGTACTTTCCATGCTTTCCGTACTCGCTCTTATTATTATTTGCCTCATTTATATTTAGCGATAATTGCGCTAGTTCTGCTGAATATCAACATGCCTTTTATCGGTTGTCTGGGAAACAACGGGAGATGCTTGATGCCAATAGGTTGAGCGTCGCATGTCCCATTATGATATTGTAATTTATGATTATTTATTTGAATGATTAAAGTATACACAACAGCTAGAAGAAGAGAGGAAAGAATTAGCAGGGAAATGTATATGGAACATCATTAGGAAGAGGGAAGAGTTTAAAATACCAGAATTGACAGCGGAGAAGGTCTCAACAATAGTAATGGATGAATATAATCAACAAAGACAGCAGCAACGACGAGTAAGAGACAATATTCAACATAGATATCGTGAACCATTTTCCACACCGAGAAGATCTGAACGACTTCGAGGACAGAATATGAATACCTAGCTTCAACAACCAAAGGAAGAAGAGGAACATGAAGGATTAATAGAAGAGGACAATCATGGATTCAACAGAAGGATTTGAAGTGATAGAGAAAGAGAACATCAACACAAGAACAAAAGGATAGATGATTTATTAGGGATAGGAAGGTAGAAGTAGTTTTGATTGTGAAAATTGTAAGCTACAATTGTAGCAATTAGATTAGTTAGGTTAGCTTTTCTGCAAAATGTTTTAAATATCAATATATTATTATGTTTGAGTAAATATAAAATTGTAATACTGTATAGCATATAGAGGCCAAGACATAAGAAATGCAGAATATATTAAATTTTTCATTTTTTCATTTTTTTAATTTTTCATTATTTTTTCATTTTATTTTTTGTCCCATTATGATTCCACAGAAGCCAACAGCAGAGACAGTAATTAGCTAGTACATCAGAGAACACATCGCACAGGCAATAGCCTCACTGTGTGCCTTGCTGAGGTTCGAAATGCCTGTTTGCCTTTTGTTGCAGCTCTTAGGAACGTTTATAGTTCCCCTCATGTTATCCTACGAAATCTGGAGCATGACCGCAGAGAGCTATGGTTACAATGGGCACAGAATAAAGTACTCAAATCCATCTATTGTGTAGGCCGATCTTTCTCTCTGATGCTACCTCATGAAAGCTCGTCTCTTCCATACATGGAGAATGATTTTAGCCACCGAACAGCAAAATTCTACATCATCACGGTTAGGTATCTAGGAGACTGTAACCCCAGAAGACTCGTTGCAACCGACATCAGGTCCTCCACAAGACTTGTGGTCATTGGAAATAACACCGGAGCATATCCTTACAGCAGCAAAAGTAAGCTCCATGTAATCTCCACTTAAAGACTATTGACCTCTAAATCCTTACAGCAACTAATCAAAATGCGGTATATCAAATCACTTCCACCCGACTGAAGAGGGTTCTGCATTCTGATACACAGACCTAGAGGAGTAACATGTCCTCTCTTTGTACCTTCCATCCTAAAGACCAAAAGTGGCCCTATAAAATTCTTATGTTATCAAATCTTATCAGGGGCCAAACTCTGTCGCGGGGGGGGGGGGGGGGGAGCGCAGCAACATCCAGGGTAATCACAGTTTACCAGCAGTCACGGACGGACGGATGGACACCGTAGCTACAAAACGTATACTAAGGTTCTGTAATTTATGGAAGAGATGTAACTTCCAGAACCTCGTCATCAGCATGTTATAATCTGAAAGGCTGCAAATTGCAGGTTGTGCTCATAAAAGTACACAAGGCAGAGCAATGTGTAACATATGCTGATGTTTATGCTTGCAGTCCGGATATAATGAGTATGCTAGGTTAATTAAAGATACACATTGTTATCACATAACGCATGCATACTAAATACCTGTCACTGCAGTTACTGAAACCAGTATTAGATCTGGCACCACGGGTTACTCATATGTACGCACATATACTCATTTCATAGTCCATTACCAGAACAGATAAACAGTTCAAGCCCCTCTCCCTCTTCAGGCCCCGCTTGCCTTCTTGTGGTGGGTAGACAGTAACTTAGCGTTTAAAATTTGAAACATTACGATTTTTAGTAACTCTGTTTTGAGTAATTCTCGTGTCTAAGTTTTAAATTAGGGGCACAACTCTACAAGGTTAATCGCCTAATAAAACTTTCGGAAATATCCTGCTTTAAATTTGTAAATACTGTGAAACCAAAACTCGGATATGGTAACCTGGAGCATACCTCGCGTAAAAGGCATACCTCAAACAATCCATCTTGGTTTCATATTTTAATAGTGATATGACATGAATAAATATATTCAAATTTTAAATGGTAAATCTGAACTGACATGTTACGCATCGTTAACGCATTCATTGTGTTTTCTATTATGGATTGCAAAACTACGATGTTTTAATTGTGTTAATAAATGTTAATATACTGTGATTGTACAGGATAACAATCTACAATTATTTAAGAAAGAAAGTTATATATGATGAAAAAAATTGCCTTAAGCAAAGTCAAGCTGAAATCATTTATAGACTACTTAGCAATTTTAGGAATGAACTTGATTGTTTTTATCATTTGATAAATATTTAATTTATGATTTGTATCATAGAAATAAAAACGAACTTTTGGATCTTTGAGTAGCCTATGACTAGTAATGGAAAAGTTGTGGTGTGGGGAAATGTCATTTACAGCTGCACTCAACAGGTTTGTTATAGCTTTGAATATTGACTGATAAAAAGAATACTTGTGCTCTCGAAGCAGCTGGAACAAAACACAGAAAGGTAATACAAAGTTTTGCAAATGGCGTTCTCGCGTGTGGAGCTATATTGGATGTGCATGTCATGAGGTGTAGAATGTACTTATACAAAGAAATGCTATTCTTCTGTGCTATTCTTATTTTCTTTTGCCCCTTCAAAAGAAAGCAAAAAGTTTTATAAAGGTTTGTAGCCCTGAACAGGTCAGCACAACATAGCAGAGGGCGCTGATGGCCTTGTACGAGTAGTTGTGCGTCTCATACATACAGAGGCCGACAGAAGTATTCGAATAATGTAACATGTAGCATTGTACGTACTATAAATACTGTAACATTTATTCGGTAGCGTTGAATTGTTAAATGTGTAAACATTAATGTTTTGTGTCTGAGAAACCATATTTAAAATACCACTTTACATGGATTTGTTACACAATCTGTACTACATTTATTCTATTATCCCTCTTATTGGAGGACAAAGTATTCAAACGTGCCCCATCGAACAGAGAGAAAGGTGCTTGGACGTACCCTACACACCCCTACCACATAGTAGTTGTGCTTATGCTATGTCTCGAGACAGTGTGCTCAAAGTTATTCAGCCGATTGTGAACTCACAGGTAATATGAGACGTAAAGGTAAGGACACAACGATGGTAGAGAGGAATATCGTGATAAATATGTAAAACCAAAACCAATCGCTCTCTGAAATTGCCAAAACCATTAATAGAAGCAAAACTACAGTGTTCTGCATAGTTTAACGCTTCAAACAGACAAATACTCCTGTAAATAAACCTAGAAATGACGCTCTTTCTAAACTCACCACCAGAGACAGGAGGCAAATAATAGAAATGGTGAAGCAGAATCCAAGGGTCATTTCATCTGAGATTAGAGGATGCCTTGAGCAATATTCTGGCATTTTGATTCACACGAGAACAGTAGAACAGGTTTTAATTAGTACTGGGTACCTAGAAAGAAACCATATGTTAAAAAGGTGAATAAGAAAAAGCATATGGAACTTGCTAAACACTATGTGGTGAAACCAACAGAATCCCGGGATAAGGTTTTATGGTCGGACTAGAGCAAATTCTGCTTATACAAGAGTGATGGACGTCTTAAAGTGTGGAGACTGCCAAATACAGAACGGGAACCAAAGAGCATGGTAGCTACACTGAAACATGATGGCAGTAGTGTGATGGTATGGGGCTGTACAGCTGCATCTGGCTTTGGGGAACTGGTGTTCATAGATGGGATCATGGAAACATTTGAGTACAATAGGATTCTTGAAAAAATCTCAAAAAGAGTGCAGAACAGCTTGGATTAGGGCATGATTATTACTTCCAGCAGGACAGTCAGCCGAAGCATACTGCTGAAATTGTAAGGCTTTGGATCGTGTACAACACTCCTCACACTTTGAAGACACCGCCACAATCTTCAGATTTAAATCATAGAGAGAACATCTGGAAGGAACTCGAGGAGCGTGTGAGGAAGCATCACATCAGAAGTAAGGACCATCTGAAAGAACTTCTTCAAACAGAATGGAGAAATATAGAATCTGCAGTCACTAAACAACACATACAGACAACCTCCAAACGATTATCAGCAGTAATTCAAAGAAAGGGGATGATAACTAATACTAGCTGTTCTCTGTTCGAATACTTATGTCCAGCTGTAAAGTAACCGTTTTATTTCTCCTTGTACTGCAAATTAGTTTCAGTTGCAATTTATGGGTTTATATGTTTAATGGAAGGCTCGAGTTTATTTTGTACCCGTTTTATTTACGTAAGCTTACGCTGCGTAGCTTTAAAATAATATAAATAATAAATATGTTTACGTATGAATACTTATATCGGCCTCTGTATATTCATACTTATATTCATACATACATACGAATTCTCACATTTATAATACATAAATACACACATTCAAACATACACAAATACATATATACATACATGCACACATGTACATATCATCATAAGAGTGCAGAGAATATATGGTTGTCTATAAATTCACTGTTGTCGTTGCTACAGTCATGCAATCTGGGAACTGGAACTAATGAAATAACTTAAGAAAGCATTATACGAAATATCTTAAACATATAAAAGTACAAGTTCCGTAATTAAGAATAGCAGTAATTTATATTTTAGTATATAGGTTTTATCATAAATAATAGCAGTATCCGATGTGGTTCACAGTTTAAATACACACCAAATAGTCCCAGTAAACACTAATTCGCAACTGTAACGCTTACTAGATAACTGAATAGGTAATATGATGTCTAAAAGCTTTTCCTTTTATGTACAACATTAATCTTAACTGTAGGTTTCTTTTATTATTCTCTGTATAATTTTCCTTAACATACCTTAAAATGAGGAACATTACTACAGTAAGTTACGTTTCCTAGTAATTACTGTAGGCTTTAACCCATTAAAATAGTGTACAAGGTGGGTCTGTAGGCCAGATATACTTGTATCTGTAACACGTTTCGAAAAACCCGTATCCGTTTGGACTTGTTGACAGACATGCACAATTGTAACCCGAATTCTCCAAACATGTTAATGTCAGTACTGTACTGCGCGATTTTGTGGTGACTCCAGATATGAAATTCCAAAGCATTTGGATCAGGTGATCTAAATGGTAGCATGTAACACTAGCATTAATATGCCAAATACCTGTCGTTACCCAAGCAATCCTGGAGGATGATGCCGCAGAAATTGAAATTATCTCTGTCCCATTAGTTTTCTTGGAAGATTGTGTGATAGGAAGAACGAAAAGAACGAGTTCCCGCTAAATGGGGAACCTTCAGAGAAATTTGTTTCTTTATGTAGCAGATTATTTCTTTATTTAGCGTTTTTACAGTCCATCCTGTCGATTTGTACTGATTCGAGAGTTTTTAGATTCATTTTCAGTTCAGTATCTCTCTTATTTTAATCACTTTATTATATGTTCTTATCGTATAATCTACCAAAACTACATAATCTAATTTAAACCCTTATTACGTCCGTCCGTTCGTCTGTAGTGCTGGTAGGCTGCATAAAGCCTGGAGGTTTCTGCTGCGTGCCCATCCGTGAAGGGTTTTACCGCAGGTAGGTTTTGCTTTTCGAGATTTTGTCGGATGTATGGGGCTATTAGGTTGAAGGTTGATTACGAGGTAACAATAGTTCCTCTAGGTGAAGGAAAGGATGCAAAAACCTTATACACCTTAGGGCTTTATTTCATAAGATTTAATTTGGGTTGAAATCTTGATGCCAAACAGCTTAGAAGGTATATGTGTAGCTCAGTATTAGCTCCTGTGTTATCTCGGGTGCCCGCAAGCCATGCAGGGTACCCGGAACTGCCTAAATCGACGTCTAGTGGGGTCATAATCTCCCAAAAATCTAACTAGAGGCTTTGGTACGCCTTGGTGTGCTCCACGAATGGAAGACTCGAGGTTTCATGAAGCAACCTGTTAGGAAAAGAGCCACCCACAGAGCAGATGGACCGAAGTCCTCTATTCTGTGCACGTTGAAGCCATACCAGTCAGCTTTCTGCGGCCGTGCCCCAAATCTCGCAGGCATATAACATCAAGGGGATTGATTACCAGCGCTCGGAAGAGGTGGAACTTTAGGCCAATCGCAATCGAACTCGACTCCAGCATTGGATACAAGGAAGCAATGGCCCCCTGCACCTTTGTCGAGATGTCCTGATATGGTGGCGGAAAGTTGAACCTCTATCCAGTTTAACTCCTAGGTACTGGATGGAGTTAGTTCACTCTATACTTTCTTACGTTTGCTGTACTTACTACATATATAGCAGTACACTTTTCAGCTTCGTGGTCGCCTTTATGATTATAGTGGTTACATTTTTTGGTAAAGTGATTACATTTCTTGATTACATGGTTACATTTCTTGGTTAAATGGTAATATCTCTTTATTGCAAGATTTACATTTCTTGTTATATTTGGCTGCAATGGTACAGTTGATGGCTCCATTCGAGGTGTGGAGGTGTAAGGTTTGGATCCAAACCTTAGCCTATACACGACTAGTGTAGAAGAAATGATTATTTCCATCAATTTACCTAAAAATAGTGGTTTAACTATGAAGCCTAGGACTTAAGTATGGCCCGCCTCAGTAGCGTAGATGATAGTGTATCTGCCTGACGTTCAAGAGGTCCCGAGTTCGAATCTCGGTCAGGGTGAATTACCTAAATACGGTTTTTCCCGGGGGTTTCCCTTATCCTTCAAGACGAAAGTCTGGTAACACTAGGCTCTATGGACCCTGGACTCATTTGAGCATCATTTCACGCAATTCATTCACCGTCCGATATGACTTAACGTTGGAGGACGTAAATTCCCAAAAAAGAAGAGGACTTAAGTACTTACAGCATCGTAAGTCACTACAAAAAGGTATGTGTCTCATTGTATGTGAAAACCCCGAGTGGTTTACCGGGAAACATACGAGTCAGCTGGAGAATTTAATGTCATGTCGGCATGCTAGATATGGTAGCTCAATGGTTAAGAGCAACCGGACGGAGACCGGGAGATCCGTGGTTCAGATCCCTGATATGACATTGAATTTTTCATTCTGGATCTACTTATCCAAATAATAATAATAATAATAATAATAATAATAATAATAATAATAATAATAATAATAATAATAATAATAATAATAATAATAATAATAATAATAATAATAATAATAATAATAATAATAATAATAATAATAATAATAATAATAATAATAATAATAATAATAATAATAATAATAATAATAATAATAATAATAAATTTATTAATGGTTTTAATTCACTTATTCCTTCAATAGCATTTCGTCTATTATAAATGCTATGATTGTGTAAGTATTCTTGATAGCATTGCTGCCATAAGGTCGAACAACCAACAACAAAGACTAGGCTAAACAATAGCACAGAGCCCTAGAGCATGTGGCATGTCCGAATGTACTTTTCAGATCTTTCTGAAAGTACTAGTAGATGAGAACATATGCCAAAAACGATTTTATGTTGCTCAATGCATTGCTACACTCCGGTTTCATGTTCGTTCCGCAAGCATTCCTAGTTCAAATTGCATTCATAGGAATATCACCTGACTTCCTAATAAATCTATACGATCAAGGGATAACTGACTATGAGTAGTTCACTTACAAACTTTCAAGCAGAACACACATACACACACACACACACACACACACACACACACACACACACACACACACACACACACACACACACACACTCTCTCTCTCTCTCTCTCTCTCTCTCTCTCTCTCTCTCACTCATACACAGACACAATGTTCTCTAGCGTTTCACAAAAACTGTTTTAAAGTTAAAATTACCATAGTCGTTTAGGATGTTGAGTTGTTACTGTCGATGGATATAATATATTCGTTATTATTTCGTATCTGGTCCGTTGTTACCTGACGTTGTCCGTGAATTCCGGCAGGTTGAGAACCGCGCTTTTGTTTACCTCATCTGGAATGGGGTACATAATGACCCTTACAAGGCAGCAATTGATTCTGCGGTTTGACCTCAGATATCCACACGGCGCCTTTAAGTGGTTAGCCAGTTAACGGCAAGTTTGTAGCGCAGTAAATGGGGAGCGGTAAACACCACGTTAAAATTTGTAGCGTCGTAAACTATCCATCTTCACGTTAATTTCTTTCTTGACTCCGTGCCAGCAAAGACTAGGCTCGTGATCACCGGGTACCGTATATATCCTGGTCCATACGCCAATGGGCTACTTCCAGGATGATCCTACAATTTCCTTCAGCAGATACAATTGCACGCTTCCCATAACAATTATGTCTGTCATCTTCTCTGTACATTTTTTGGCATATCTGCTCTTTTCATGGTGTTCCTACTCTTCTTTGGCTCGTGCATTTGTAAATAATAACTTTCACTGTAGTGTTTCTTCTTTCAGAGTTGAAGATTTCTTTCTGATCCTTTCAGATTATCTGTAACTTCTGATTAACGATAGATATTTGCAGTTCCTATTTTTTTATATGATTATGTTCTGTACAACCTACCACTTGTTTAAATCATTAGGTACAGAATTATCTAATTTATGCAAATTTCAAATTAGTTAAAACTGTTACTTTATTTCCTTAGATTAAATTCATAGAAAAAATAAATATTTTGTGATCCTGTTTACCTTATTTTTCAAGGAGTTAGGTTTGTAAAAACCAAAATTGAGTCATATAATTTGTTTCACGATAAAGTTTTCTAAACGTTACGTTTTTTATGTTCTTTCCCGGATATAGTTCATTACAATCAAGCTTTAAATTTCACCTATAATTAAATTTTGTATAGAAGTATAATATAATATGTTATTTTTAGCTTTACAAAATCAATAATGTATTAATTATAGAACGTTAACATCCAAATCTACCCCTTATTTAAGAAAACATTCCTTACGTCCCTTTATTAACTTTTAAAGGACCTATTCTAAAAATATGAAGAAAACAACTTAAGGGAAAATGCACCAGCAGGACATTTTTTGTTGTTGTTGTTGTAATTTACGTCCTCCAACATTTAGTCATATCGGATGATGAATGAAATGGGTGAAATGATGCTCAATGCGTCCGGGGTCCATGTAGCTTAGAGTTACCCGACATTAGTCTTTTAGGATAAGGGAAAACCCCTGAAAAAACCTTATCCAGGTAACTCGCCCTGACCAAGATTCGAACTCGGGACCTCTTGATCAGCAGGAACATTTGAAAGCTGAGAATCATAAGAAAACATTACGCATTTTTTTTAATTTTTGCGTGCTATTCGCACTTGCTGCCGGGATATAGTGAAAAAGGGGCCTTCATGTATTTAAATAGTGAAAAGAGTAAAACTGCAAGTGAATCCTAAGCGAATTTTGGTAAAGTTTCTAAAAACATTTTGAAAAATTTACGAGATAAACTGCTGCCGTACTTTCAGTAGTGAGTATCTTCTAGAATTTAGGATTTTCAGGCTTTTTTTTTTTTTTTTTTTTTTTTTTTTTTTGTAATTTACGTTCTACAACGTTAAGTCATATTGGACGATGAATGGAATGGATTAAATGATGCTAAAATGAGTCCGGGGTCCATGGAGCTTAGAGTTATCCAACATTCATCTTACAGGATAAGGGAAAACCCCGGGTAAAAAGCCTTATCCAGGTAACTCACCCTGACCGAGATTCGAACTACTGACCTCTTGAACGTGAGGCAGACATGCTACCACTACGCTACCGAGGCGGGCAGGATTTTCAGGCTATACAATAATTCCGTTGTCTTGTATGTTGTAGATCTCAAAATTGTAATGACATATTCCTAAACATATACCGATATCTCAATGTCATAGTGTTAAGTAAATACCTTTAACAACCACATTGTAATTCTAAGCCAGATGCATATGTTTTGCTTGGATTCAGGGAATCTCAAATCACATAATTTGGATAGAATATAATAAATATTGCGTATTATAAGCAAATGGCAGAAATAACAAGAATGGTTTTCATAAATTCAGGAGAGCTTCAGCTTGAGTTCCCAGTGTCATTTCTAATTTTAAGATGGAATAAAAAACCTGAATTTATCTAACATGCACACGCAGTAGAAAAACTGTATAGTAAACAAGATTGCTTATTGACACCTTATTTCACAGTGTATTACAAGTTCAATGTGAACTCAGCAGCTCTCGTCTGTAGAGAAATGAAACGGGGCGAGAAATGAACAGCGAGAAGTGGATTCCAAGTGAGTCTGTGATTGGACTTGTGCAAGGGTACAATCGTTTAGACCTGCGGCGAAACAATTGCTGGCGACCTTTAGATTAAAACACCCTCCTCCTTCCCCTGCTCGTTCTGTCAGAGCCAGACAAATCCTAGCGGACTGAGACAAGTCTTGTGAACATTGTTTTCTGGGTCACCCCTGTCATGTCCTTAATAAGCAGAAAAAGAATTTTATTTGATTGCTAGTTGGTGAATGCATCATTCGAACCGTGAACTAGGTCGTTTCATTATCAGTGTTTCCACTAATACTGCTTCAAGGACTGCGCGAACCATTTCACGCTGCTAACAGGCACAGGCTACTTCGAAACTCACTTCAAAACCTCATGCATAATAACTAATAATATTCTAGTAACGATAAATATAAAAACAAAATAATGTTATTTGCATTTTAATGAATAAATTTTGAACAAATTTGACTTCGCTTGCACAATCATGTGTGCATTAGAGTGCAAAACAAATTCTGAGGGCTAATTTTACTATAATTAAGTTCCCAGAACACACTTTTAAGAATAATAATTATTTCAGTAATAAATACATACGTAGGAACTCACACATCAATCCGAGATATAAGATTAAAGAACCTCTACGTGTTTCCAGACTATGCACAGCGTGAATTATTACAAAAATATACAGAAACGATAACAAGTATGTTGCTTAGTAAACAAAGGAAGTCAAATCGTGCTGTGAGCAGTTTAAGCTTAATGCTGTATGACCATATAAGGTGGAGACTCAAACGTTATCAGAAAACCACGAGAAATGAATTTGTTTGGTGCTTTGGAAATAGTGTCAACATTAAATGTTAAATTGGCCAATAGATATAACGTATGGTTCCATACATGCGAATATATATTACTAAATTGTTTAATATTAATGAAGGTTAATTTATGTATTATGATAACCTGTGATTTAAATAATACTATTTTATATTCAGCAACGTCATTTATTTATACTCGGTTTCTAATTGTGATAGCATTTAAATATTAGCATTATTTAATACAAAATGAAATATCAACTTATTCAATCCTCACACTTTTAGCCTCACCATATTTTTAAAATATCATTTAAAGGCCTTTATACATCCAAGAAGTGTTTCAAGTTTCGTAAATTTTGATAAATACTATCTATATTAAACACGATTTTCAGTGAAAAAAGAAAATGAAGTGTAGTTTCATAAGATCGGGGTGGAACCCGTAGGTCTATGTTGTATTGTCCAGATGTTCCTCTCTCGAAGGCCAAAGTTATTATTTTCTTAACGACTGCTCAAAAATAATATTTACTGTTTGAAAATTTAAGTGCCATCCATTCGAATAGAAGTAATTGAAAACGTAATATAAAGGGTCATTAAGAAACCGACAATGTTTGGTCACGTACAGATTTAAGACTTCTCTGATAGGTAAGTAGACTATGCCTGTTGAGATTCGTGGCTAGTTCACCAATATTACAGATAATGTTCTTATATACAACAATTCTAAAATGTTTATTCATAGCAAGGTATTATTAGTTGGTAATATGTAAGAGTTTAAGTGGTTTTGTTATCGGTCGCAGAGTATAGGGCGCGCTTCGTACATAAGATGTTACTATACTGGCGATAATAGTTATGCTATTTCGTCCACTTCCCCTCAAATGATTCCAATTGGAATTATCACCATTATGTCTATTACTCAGGAAATACGCCGGGATATGACGTTATCCTTGACGAGTGGAATCATCATAAACATTACTGAATTACTTTAGCACTGCTGGCGGCAAAACCAGTAGGAAACCCGACGCGATGGTTGCATGGTTGCATAACAACAATTACTGGACAGAGCATCGACAAGAGACACTCCAACTCATCTAAACGGGCGACTGCTGTGTTAAGGTTAAATAATTTTCCGGCCTATTCAAAATTCTTCAATCCAGACTTTTTGGTAATAAACCAAAATTATTATAAAATACATTTTGCTCAAAAACACGCAACGGGAGAATGTGTAAGAGTAAATTCTAAATTTAAGTTTTGGTCAAATAGGAAATGTATAGAAAATATGAACGTTTGGAACTAAAAGTAACCTATATTGGTTATGTATTTCATATATGTACATACTGAAAGAGAATTAAACGTTTATTAAACTACTTTCTGTTATTTAATGAACTCTCTGGTCAATTTTCCTGGGATAGGGACCTTTCTTTGAGTAGCCCGACACATTACATAGTCAATGGCTTCAGTGAGGTTATCGGCCTCCAGACCGTTCGTTATTTACATGGTGAGTGGTGCATTAACAAATTTTGTTATTTGTGTAACTGATAAGTGCGGGAAGAAGACTGGTCATGCATTGTGCAACTCTCGGATTTCAAACTACATTGCTGACTGCTATGATACACTAGATTTTACCTGAATCCTATTTTCTTCTTCCACTAACATACAATTTACAGTATACATGCAACAGGACGAACACTGAGAAATACCTTCAACGTCTTCAGAGCTCGCAGAAATCACTGAGAAAGCACTTAGCGTCACCTGTCACCACATGGAGGTGTACCCGAAAATAGCAACAGTGTGGGGAGATACCTTCAATGATGTGTAAACTTCTTTGTGTTAGGCATTCTTATTCTTTGATATATTTTTGTATTTGTATTTATTTCTCATCTTTCTTATACATACGATTTCATTGATACATTGTCATTTATAACATTTCTTTCACACAATAACAAAATAGCTTATTCACATCTAACATACCTTTTCTACCTGCTTGCTTCGAGTCTCGGTCTCAATACACATAACCCCTGGTTTTCCATGTAGTGATGACCCTCCTCTCCCTTGTATCCCTCGTTCTAATTTTTCAGCCCTTAATTGTTAGTTATTCTTCATCAATCTTTACCATTTCTCTCTAACTTTCCCCAGATATTCACCCATATTTCTTACATTCTTTTCTCCTCTTACCAATAACACTATTTCATTATTAATACCTCCCCCATCCCTAAAACTGTCCCACTTTTGATGCCAAATTTGTTCTCTCCATTTTCTGTTTGTTTGCAATAACGTATACTATGCCAACCTGTATCCTCTTCTCCACACATTGGGCATTTCCCTGTATCCTTTTCTTATTTAATACCTTTCAAATTTCTAACTCCTGTCCTTTCTTTGATATATAAATAAAGAGTACTTGATTATACGATGAAATAATGTCATCAAAGTGAGAAAAATTCACCCTTTTGTTAACTTCACCCTAAAGCCTACTCCATAAAATATAGAAAACTATGAGGGACTGTATCTTAAAAGTCTAAAATTTATTTATTCCAAAGACAAAGCCTTAAGATGTAAACCATTTTCCTACCACTGTACGCAGAATTATGTATAAATGCTATGCAAAGAGAACATTACTTAAGGGAGTCTAATTGATAATTCGATTCTAAACTCAACGGACTACATTACTTTCCTCTTTGTTTTGTTTTGCGTTCATAGTTTTAAAGCACTATATAATTATTATTTAATAGCATGCAAAGATATTAATCCATGGGCTCGATTTCAGAGGGTGTTGAGTGCCACAGTCCTCTTCAACTTTATTCCTGTTATTGGCAATTCCAGCAAGAGATTCTCCGTGCCCTAAAATAAAAATAAACAAACTCTTATCTTAATTTAACCTGGAAGTACATGTTATAAGCCTTGTTGTTAATAAGATGATCACAATCTCATTTTTATAATGAACCAAAATGCAAAAATGGTTTGTTTGCCTGCCAAAGTCTCTGAAGTACTGAGGAAGTTACAGGAAGTATAGATAACCAAAGATACATAAATAAGGTTAACAATTTTAAATACTATCAAATTATAATGTTATAAAAATATAAAATTTTAATCAACTACTAAAGGTACCCAAAATTGCTTCGAACAAACTTGAAACAATTTGTATATTTTCCCAATTATATGAACTCGAACCTCTATAAAAAGGTATTTCTGTGGAGGTTCAAAAAAGTGCCTATCAAGTTTGGTGCCTATTTCACTTCAAATGCTTTCTTATTTTGAAAGTATTGTTTAGGCTGGGTAACGTCTGTTGGGATAACGTTGTTCATAGAACCGGCCGCCAATCATCTCTTGCATTTTTTTAAACTTACGAACAGAAACTCGGTTTACTCTGCATTTATTGTTAACCCCACCATTCTTTAGTCTTACTTGGCGGCAGCTGCTAAATTATATTATAAGGAATTAAATCACTAAGCAGAATGTTAACATAACAGTAATAATTGCAGTTTGTTGTGCGTATAGAAAATGACAGTAGTGCATTAATAAACCAATGCAGCACTATTAACAAGCAACTCTGAAAAAATGAATGTGATGCCAAGTGTTATCATAAAGTCCAAGGATTGTTATAGTTTTTAGACATTGCTCTTGCCTTTTGGAGGTTTTAAAGCTTAAAAATAGTTTCTGGAGTTGCCTCTTGCTTTATAGCCTATACGTTTGAACACTATATATTATTATTTTCGCACAAAAGTAAGCATATTATTTAGGACCTCAAAGTTTAAGTTTCAATGTAAATGAGAGGATAGGCTTTCTGTAGACAAGTTTCCAAATTCTCAAATGGAACAGAAAGTATAAGAGGTATTGTTCAAAATTAAATAGTCATAGCAATATATTAAAATTTTATTATGGACCCTCTGCTTTACTTTTCAGCAGCCTATTTTATATTGGGTGTGAATCGTCATTATCATTATCATTATGATCACGGCGTAAGCCTTCGTTTGATTTCCGTCTATTCTGTTTACATGATCACGCGATTTTAAATTCGTTATTATTTTATTTACAATCTGGATCCCCATGTTTCTTCTAACGAATTCCTTACTTTTATATACGAGAATCTGTGACCTGTTACATATTTTGCTCAAACACCTCTTTTTGGGCTTGAGGAAAATTAATGGCATGGAACCAAGGGGTTCTACTTCCCTTCCGAAGGATGGCATGAAAATTCATCCCCTTTCGCTAGGTATAAACCCGGGACCTGGGCCACCAGAATTTGTCAAGCTATACCCGTGGAAAAGTATGCTATGTAATACACTATAATGACCTTTCTTTTCATAATTTTCGATTCTGTATTAACGCGTAATTGATGTGTTGTCTTAGAGATAGAAAACATAAAATAAATGAATTTATTTCATTATTCATGTTTGTAATCTTCGTCATGCAGGAATAGTTAACCGACTGGTATGAAAGCTGACATATGCCCGCCACGGTAGCCTGGTGGTAGCGTGTGCCTAACGTTCAAGGGGTTCCGAGTTTGAATCTCGGTCAGGGTGAGTTATATGGATAAGGTTTCATGACAACGTTGGAGGACGTAAATTAAAAAAAAATAGTTGTCATAAAACTATGTTAGATCCCATTTAGAGAACTGAACATTCGATTTAGTTTTCAAATAGAGATAAAAATACAGTATGGAGACAAAGAATTTATTGCAAGAATTTCTGTTGACAGTTGTTTTTATGTTGGCCAGTTTGATGGGACATTTAAGGGCACTTTACTATTTTTCATAGCTATGTATGTTAAACTGTTTGATATTTGATTCAATCTTTTTCTATTTACACTGAGAAACAATACAAGAAAAAACTTCCTGTTTCGCTAATATTTCAGAAACCTGAATTTTATAAACGACGTTAAACACGTCGCGAATATACATACTAGATGAAAGATATACAATCAGCGAAAGAGGGAGGGAAAGAGGAGAGAGAATGTTAAAAAAGAAAGTAATAGGGACAAAGAGTAGCGGAAATGTGTGAGAAAGTTAGGAATACAGGAAGAATGTAAAAGATAAAGCTTTATACATAGAAACTATGGGAAATAGATTGAGAAAGGCAGTGATAAATAATGAGATGCAATTGGAGATCGGGAATAGTATGGCGAGAAGCATAGTTAGAGAGACTAAACTGAAGAAGAAAGAGAATGAAGATAGTGAGAAGGGAGATTAAGGGAGACTGGCTATGAGAAAAAGAGGGAGTAGGAGATACTGAAAGAGACTCTGAGAAATAGAGAAAATGAGAGAGTGATTGGAGGAGTTTGTTCGAAGGGGAACGAGAGGGCAGGAGGTACAATAGAGAGATCATTGAGACAGAGAGGGAGAGAGAAAGAGAAAAAGAGCTTGATAGCGAATGAGGGATATAAGGAGAGCAATAATAAGAAAGGACCAAAGGGGACAGAAATTATGATAGTCTGAAGAGTGAGAGAGGGTGACTAAGGTTGAGAAAGAGAGAGAAGTTCAGCCTGTATGGTATAGGTAGTATATTTTTCTATTGGGTACAAAAGCTACCTGAGGACTGAAGCTTCAAACATCAATATTCCATGTTAATATCAATCACAGCGAGCAATGTTTTGATTGTCCAATATAATTCAGTCAGTTCTTCTCAGTGCTAAGGGAAATACTTTACGGCCCAAAGCACTAGGACTGTAAGAAGATTTAAGAAGCGCCATTTTTTAAAGGATCAGTAAATTGCTGGAACGGAAAATCCAGCCGTTCTTTCTGCAGCGAGCTTTAAATTTAAGCTATATTTCTTTACTTATTTTTGGAGGCAAGTGAACGGAATAAAAACCCCACGTCTCCAGGGCTGCTATCCTGCCGCAGCAAGGGAATTTTACATGCAGATGGGATATCCAATAGCGAAGTGTACTTCTACAGCAGCAATTTGGTGCACAACATCCAGGCTTCTTTCAAGTGGGCCACGACCGGCCTCAGCTGACGTGAATGTATTCCGTCAACACTACCCAACTTTAACAACACTTCTCAATGTTTATTTTCTTTTTCTACTTCATTTACCGATTGTTACGTGCAGAAAAGTCCTTATACTGCAGTCACCATTTCTGTAGAAATTCTCATCTTGAGATTTAGTAAAAATAACGTGCAAGAACAGGAGAGATTTGTATATCCATTAATGCCACTCAGCGATATTTTAGACTGTTAAAATTATTTATTTCTTTTCAGGGAAAAAAATCGGTTCAAAAGCAATACTCGCCTGCTTACGATATACAGATAGGGACAGATCTAGATTTCCAAAAGGCGTTTAAGAACCATTCTGACAGCATACGGGACCACAGGTGGTCGCCATTGATTGACTTAGCATGACATTATAACTGGTAAAAGAAGTTTGGGAAAAAAACGGTTCAGGACTGACTTTAGAGTGCCTCAACAACGTTCACCACATGAGAATTAATAAAACTCTGAGAAAAACATGAGTTAAGGAAGGATTGTCATAAGTTTTAAACCTCTAACCTTTTGTTGATGCCTTAAAGACCTCGGTCAGCTCTTTTCGATTATAAATTATTAGGTCTAAATACAAATGGATGTCATCAAAAGGAACAAAATGTCCTTAACACTGTTTAATAAGTCAGGTATGTATTAAGCGAACATTAGGTATCATTATCCTCCTTTCTCCCTCTAAATTTCTGCGTAGTGATGTTTGACTTTCTAGCCACAGAATGGCAAGAGAATGTTCTATTTCTGAGCATCTCATTAAAATGAGTAAATGGCAAGATCACATTCGAAATATCGATTCACTAAGGAATATCTTAAGCTTCATTAGATAAAATTAATTCAAGTTGGCCATTAAAAGTACTTTATAGGATAATGAAGAAAACAAAAACGAATGTGAAATTTGGAAACTAGTTCCTGAAAATGTGTCCGTATTTAATTAGGTACTCTTATCTAACTAATCACAATTTTTCTGAAAACTTATGAGAAACGCAATACATTTCATTTGTCGCCGAAATTTGATTAATGATATCTAGGTTCTATGAAATATGCATTGATAGATTCATTTTATTGTAGTTTTTATGTACCTGGCATATTGCACACTTTGATAATCATAAATTTTAGTAAACAGAAAGGGCATAATTTCTTTGAAATTCGTAAAATAACCAATGAGAAGCTTCATTCATATAGCTCATATAATTTATAACTCTATCTCTATTATAGTTTCTTTTACTTTGGCAGCCTTTGCTGCACTCGCCGCTGATGTATCGATTATATTTTGTATGCCTATGTTGAACACGATGAGTACCAAAATTCGATATGAGTAACTTGCTTCTTGGAAACCGATAAAACTGAGATTAAAATAATTATGTATAAGGAATCTTACCTTACAAAAGTTGATATTTTATGTGACGCTGAGTTCATTTGAAGAGAAAATACTCATTATTTAGGTCGCTAGGCCCTCAGAGGATCGGCCACGCCGTGGCTGAGTGATTAGGCCGTTCGACTCTCACCAAGGCAGGCCGGTTTGATCCCAGGCTACCGCAAAGTGAAATTTGTGATGGACAACACGTCACCAGGGCGGGTTTTTCCCCGAAATCTGTGGTTTCCTCCACCATCTCATTCCACCGGTGCTCCATCAGATTAGGGCATCAGATTAGGGCATCAGGTCAGATTAGGGCATCAATACATTAATGGCACACTGAAAATGATAAAGCATCAAACTTCAAGAGTGTGAGAAAACACTGGAGAAATCCGTAATTACGGTGAATGTTACTACGGGATTTGAAGTGCGAAGCTCCGTTTACGAGAGCATGCCTAAGTAACCACGGCATTGCGTTACGCTGTCTTTGAGACCTCAAGGCGGTATTGATACCTTGAGTTTTACTTATTCATGACATATCTCCAGAGAAACACTCGCACGTCTTCTAGAGATCCGGGAGGCCAAGCAATTCCACAATTCCAGATACAAATAAGTGATGCGATTTTGTATTGCTGAAACAGAGTTGCTACTGAAATTCTAGATGTATGTGATATGGTGATATGGTATTAATATTATCTCATACCTTAAAAAATGTTCTTATATGTCTTGAGGTGCGAAAGGTTGTGACCATTTCAATATAAAAGTTTCGTCTTTCTTCTCGCACTGATGGGACTGTCATTGTATCTCTTGCATGATTTTGAAGTTATGATGCATTGAAATAAAGTCTAACTTTTCATTGTTATATAATGGTAGGAAATGGGTGAACAGACACAATCATTTTCTGGTGTTTGCTGAAACGTGAAAACAGAGTACCTGTTTACTAACATATACAGCAGTTTAAACTATATATATATATATATATATATATATATATATATATATTAAGTACAGTGTTAGTTGATTGGTTTTCATATTGCACGTTGACTGCAGACTAACTTTCATGTCTTCAACAACAATATTAATTGGGTGAACATATGCTACCACTTTCCGATAGCTCCGTTTCATCATAGACCACCAGGTTTAGAGTGAAGTGCCTTAAAAACACACACATACACACACACACACACACACACACACACACACACACACACACATACACATGCCAGTGTCTGTAGCGTAGGTAGTAGCGTTCTATCTCACGTTCAACAAGTCCCGAGCTCGTATCTCCGTCAGGGGAGAATTTTATAAGGTTATTTTCTGGAGATGATCTTTCCTTGTCCTGAAAATATGAATGTCGGGTAACTCAAAACTCAATAGACCCTGGACTCATCTGAGCAGCGTTTAACTTATTTCTTTTATCGTCCGATACGACTTAACGTCGGAGAACGTTAATTTGAAAAGAAAAGTACTCGCACGATTATTCTCTTCCTTCTCCGTAATAAACAGGTACCATAGTAGTTATTTCTGATAAACTTAAAAGTTAAATCTGTATACCTAGAAGTCAGGCTGCTGATCTCAAAAGATATACGCAAGAAGAGGTAGACAATCATCCAATCGGTCCAAGGAGACGATGTGGTTACAACCTGTGTTGCCCAACGAAACGTTGGCCTTTGTTACCTACAGGTTCTACCTAAATCTTATATCTTATGGCTTTGCCCCTATGGCATGTATTCTTTCGTTCTCTATTTCGTTCCTCTTCTCCCTGATTGATCCACAACTTTGAATGTAATGACACATGTCCACAAAATGAGTGCAGGTTTTTCCTATGTTGGTAGCTGACATTTATGAGCTTTGAGCCGGAAATGCAATGTTACGAATGTAAACAAAATATTACAATAATTAGCTTGAGTCTGTAGTCCAGCATTTATTTGCATCACCCAATTCTGTAGGGTAGGTGTGAGACGTGTCTGCCCTATGTTCAATAGGTCCCAAGTCCTACTCTCGGCCAGGGTGAGCTATATAGATAAGGATTTTCCAGAGGTTTCGGTTATCCAGAAAGATGAATATCAGGTATGTTCAAGTTCTATGGACCTAAAGGGAATAGGCAAAATAATGCGAACATGTACAGTTATATTGGAATAGTTTATTAGAAAGGGGTCGGACTTCCATTTGCCGCAATAAAGCTGCAGTTCTTCTTGGAATGCTGTAATATAACGATTATGTTAGTCTCCTGTGGAATTTTATGCCACACTTATATCAGAATCTCTTCTGACTCTTGTAGTGACGAGGTAGGGAATATCTGGTATAGTCCAATACGCTTCGAACTATTTCGATAATGTTCAAGTCCGATGATTGTGCTGGCCAAAGATGATACTGCAGTTCATTTCCGTGTTCCTCAAACTACGATTGCACTGCCCTGACTGTGGGAAGGATGCATTATTGCCTTGAAATATGGCATCGTTGTTGGGGAATAAATTTCAAACATAAGGTGCACCTGATCGCCCCAAATGTTCAGATACTTTGACTATAACGTTGCCTTTGAGAGTAATGGTAAGACTAGCAGAACACCGTAATACGGCTGCCATCCCTCGTCCATCTCCATGCTTAAACGTTGGAATCAAGCTATCAGGATGTAGGCTTTTTGAGTTCTCCAGGCGTTTATCTGGCCTGATTTTGGAAGTAACGTAAACGTTGACTTGTTTGACCATATGATTTGTTTCCACTGAGCAGTCATCCAGAATTTATGCTTCTGACGCCACTTTTAGATTTCTTTGCGTTTGTTTTAGTCACTATGGTTTAGTTACAGCAGCTCGTCATTGAATATCCATTTTACGGAGTCCTCGGCGGACTGTGTCGACAGATACACGGTCTAGAAGATGATTAACTGAGCTTTTTATCGTAATTTTACGCCCTCCAACATTAAGTCATATTGGACGGTGAATGAAATAGATGAAATGATGCTCAAATAGGTCCAGGCTCCATGGAGCTTGGAGATACCCGACATTCATCGTTTAAGGATGAGGGAAAACCCCGGAAAACCTTATCCAGGTAACTAACCCTGACCGAGATTCGAACTCGGGACCTCTTGAACGTGAGGTACACACGGTACCATCTACGCTACCGAGGCGGGCTTTAACTGAGCTCTGCACTCACTTTACCCTCACTAGTTTTGTGTTGCTTTGACATACTAATTCTTTTTAGTGTATGGCGGTCTCTTCATTTAGTTTTCATTTTCTCCCACTACTAATTTTACATGATGATGTCCTTCCATGATATTTGAGGCTGTCATAGCTATTGCTCTTATACACATTCCGATATTAGATAATCTAAATTTTACATTTTAGAACAGGAATTGTAAACATCTGTTCTTAGTGCTATTCCCTTACCTGACGGGCACACGGCTCGCATTTTCGTCAAGAAGATCAGACCAGAATTCTCCTATTTATGTTGAGGATGTTGTTCGAGCACGATGGTAACCTCTCCCATTTCACACCGCTGTTTATAAATATACTTTTAGGTTATTGTCTGTATATAATAATTAAGATTTCACTTGTCATCAGGAGCTTCCCCGACATATTTCCAGATCGGTGGTTCGATTAAGGTTACAGAAAGTATCGAGGAGCAACCAGATGGACATGTTACTGGAATCGCGAGGAGCTGAGCAACCGGTCAGTGTCTTCATTTCCGATAACTGCTCTTTAATAACACGTACAACTTTGCCTTTTTACAAAATTTACATAAACAACAACTAGTGTGCAAGAATTTGAAATATATTTAACAGTTTACACTTACAACAATTTTTCCATCTCAAGATACTGCTAATAAAATTTCTATCACAAGAATATGCACTCATGTATTGGACATCCCTATATCTCAAGAATTTTGACCTTTACTCAAGAAAATTATTAAGCGGGCATTTTATCAAATGAAAGACGTACAGAATCAAGTAAACTGCACCATACTTTAGAATTTAGCTGACGGAGAGCTTTACTCGGATGCACAAATCATATGTGACAGCAAGCTTTAACAGCGACGCTCGCCCTGTATGTTAATTTAATCCCAAAACTAGTAACGCGCCAATTTCTATCTTAAACCCAGATTCAGAGTGACGGACGGGAACATTATGTTAATAAAGTTACAGAGGTTGTCAACGCCACACATAATGTGACCTCTCTGTGGCAGTCAGATTCCGTCAATTAAGTGACTCAAGTTCTACTTCGGTCCTTCGTCGCCATATACCGAGAACTTTACACGGATTGTAATTAGTGTTAACATAGGCGCAATACAATGTATCTAAAGCCCATAAACATAGTTAAATACCTAATCCGGTTCGGTGTATTTCTAATGGACCCTTAGTTCGTTGTTGCAGGGCAAATTAAAATTTGATGTACTGAATTCAGGAAATCTTCTTACACAATCTCTTCGTAGAAAAACTTTTATTCATCTGTCCAGTTCTAATCCTCGTAGGGGAGGTGATCCGTCCCCTTCAGCTGCCGTGGTGCGGGCGCTGTGGACCCTCAGCACCCGTGGTACCTCTGACGATACCAGAGGAACTTCGGGCCGAACATTCGAGCCCCTCCCTGATTGAGAGTTGTTCGGATTGGGTTGGTCTCGAGGGGGGCAGTGGTTCCCGATACCCGTGGGAGATCGGGTACGTCTCTGGACGGGGTTGAGGGAAGCCATTAATATTCCCGCGTACTAGCCAGCATTGCTAGTAGAAGGTGTACTAGATCACCAGGTGGCCCTTCCCAGGTCATAGCGGTAGCCTTCCCATTTTGGAGTTGGCGTGCCTAAGTGGCGTATATACTTCCATCCCGTCTTGAGTCCACAGGACCAGATGGGGGGGAGGCCTTGTTAGTCTCTAGGTCTTGCGCTATGGAAAGCCCCACGGAGGCGCCGGGCGCCCTTCTGGTTCAGCTTGGTAACACCCTGGTTGAAAAAGGCCAGAGTCTTTGGACTTACGGGTCCGGGACTAATTGGAGTACAACTTCTGCAGTTAACGTGTCCAGTTCTAGTTCCTTACACAGTTACCTTATGTTGTCGGATATAATAATTATAGAACAGGCTAACGCTTTATTCAGATTTTTAAAAGACTGATCGCTATCTTATGTCCTTGCAGTTCCATGCTCTTTCCATGCATATGAGAAAAACTAGTAGGGTCTTAACATTTGAAAAATATATATTTTTCTTTTTGGAGATTAAAATGAATAACACCGAATATCTGGGAAATCATAATGCCATAAAAATTGTATTGGATACGTGTGTTACCTAACGGGAGATATACATTTATCGTGTAGTAAGATTTTGTCTACCTCTTACCAATTATATAGAACTTTCACTTTGACGAAGACTTCAGAGGTAGTAGTATATTAAATAAATATCCTTTATTTGTTTATGTTGTATTTTGGTATTTATAAACCTTTCGGTTTTAGGTTTTGCTGTTCACAGCGACGGAGACACATCCACTTTTAATTAATTCAGAATTCTCCCAAAAATGTATTTTAGATAGAGTGTCGGTATCTGATTTTCGAGTGGAATACAATACCTTCTGCTATTTACTCTAGGTAAGTAGTGAAGAAAAGAGAAAGTGTAAGTATCTCGGAATTACTTAACATGACATAACAAAGTCGTATACGGGGTGGTATAACGAGATTTAATTTGTTGTAACATTTTGTCTGACTCCTACAGTTTATCACTTACATAAAATTAAAGAGAAGTTAGAAATATTGATACAAAAGTTAATAAATAGTATTTGGCAGGGAAATAAAAGTACGATACTTTATTCCAAATTGTTAGAGACAGTTTTGAGACAATAAAAACTATTGTTTACCACGTAACCGACAGTTCCTTGAAAGGCTTTGTGTCGTGTCTTGGAAAATTTCTACTTCTTCTTCTAGTTCCCTAGTTTTACCATTATCGTGGTATAAGGGGAATCTTCTTCCTCTGTCCCATATACCTTTAGCCGTCGGGTTTGAGGAGCAGGAACTCTGAATAAGACACAGAAATGCAGGATGAGTGATAAGCGCGATGCCTGATATCGGAGCGAGAGAAGTAGATGACAGAATGTGGGCGGAGGAAATCTGAGATCCCGGAGAAAACCAGCCCTCGCCTAATTCCATTCACAAAATCTCACTTACGGTGGCCTGGGATAGGACTCGGGCCGACTGAGTGAGATTCAAGCGGTTTAACCGCTCGGACACGGTGTGGCATCCTTGGAAGAATTGAATTTAATGACCAAGAGTAGTATTTATAACTTTCTCTTTAAACTGTCTATGCTGCGCGCAAAATGCCTACTTCCATGCCAACTTTTCTTTCAGTCGTTTCCCTTCTTTCCATTCCTTATTATGTTCCAGGTGTGCTTTCAGGTATACGTGTGTGTATGGCGTGCAGGGCAGATGGTGCGTTTGCTTACCTATTGTGAATGCTGTTCTCAGCTCTAGGGCACGTTGTGTAGTTGCTGCCTACCTGTTGACACCGGACCTCGAGTGTTGGCGCCTGTGCAGTGAGTCCTGGTGCCCGAAAGAACTGCCAGCACAGTTAAGGGTTTCCATGTGTCTCTCCACCTTCCTGTGGCCCTCTACGGTTTCCTCACTTCATCCCTCCATCTTGGGGATGTTAGCCGCAGTAGATCTCTGTTGTGGAGGTTGACGTGAGAGAGTTGTGCCCGTGCATTGTCTATCCTTTACCCTTTAACTTCCATGCTGTTTGTAGACACATACGCGCACAGATACTCACACATGCAGGGATTGTTTGTAGGTTGTGGTGTGTATATTTATATGCATATATATACTTTACATTTAACATTGCATTAATTTGTAGTTTTACCGCGTGACCCTTTCTCTAAAAGGAACCGATTTGCAGCAGCGAGTGTGCCAAGCTGCTATTGAGCGTCCCTCAAGCGATCTTTCCAAAGGGTAGCTTTGTCTTAATTTGCAAATACCAGGAGCTTTAGTTCTGTAAGCCAATAATGGCACTCAACTTTCTCCTCATCTTACAGCTACATCATTTTGCTACTATATCCTGAAATACAAAGGAAAACACGTTGTTCCTCCTGTTCTTTAACTTCACTAGTTTTACCAGTATCGTGATGTTAGAAGATTCTTGTTGCTCCAGTGAGTTGAGTAATAGAAACTTTGGGTCACATACAGAAATTATATTGGGTGATCAGCTCATAACTGGTATGAGAGTAAGAGAAGTAGATGAGAGAATGAAGGCGAAATGAAAGAAAGGAAATATGAGAATGGAGCAATTGGAATGATGGCAGGGGAAATCGGAGTTCCCGGAGAAAACCTGCTCCTGCGCCATGTTATCCATCACAAATCTCACATACAGTCTCCTGGGATCAAACCGGGGCCACCTTAGTTAGACTCAAACGGTCTAACCGTTCTGCCACGATTTGGCTTTACAACATGTTACCTACCTAAATTTAGATGTGTCACAAACATTATGTCCTTAGGTTCATTACTAAGTTATTAAAGTTGATTACTGTACTTCTTGTACAATTGTATGATATCTAACATACCAATTGGTGCAACTGCTCCGCCTTTCGTGTAAGTAGGTATCCCTTCGTACGTTAAAACAGTTGTAGGACGTAACATAGCAATTTCTATTAAGCTCACGGAAATGGCATGAACGAATTTTGTTCTTTTCCTCTTGTTTATCAGCCAGGATGAATTTTTGTAGCATTTCTTCCATCGTCTTCTTATCCCACTTCTGACTTATGTACATAGATACCACCAAATTGTACTAGGCTCACTTCATTTTCACAAATCTGTTAGCACAGCACTTACACTTGTATTCACTTTCTTAATTGCACAGATCAAGCACAATTGTTTCTGTAGTGCTAATATTTCTTATGCCTCTGTTGCACTCACCAACTCATGCTGCTTTTAGCTTCTCGACGTTTGCATAACGATTCGCTCGGCTAATCCCTCTGATCGACACTGATTTGACACTTGCCGATTCTCTGGAAACTGCTCGTCGACCGACCGAGCGAGATACTGGCAAGTTGTGCTACAGCCTCAATAGGGTTGAATAGGTTCAATAGGGGTTTTACGGTAGAAAGTTTTTCATTTTTATTTAGGCAGGGTTATTGCTTTTAAGAAGGAAGAGGTTTGTAAACCAGCTTGTTGCTCCTCTGGATTTGTGTACAGGATCCAGGGCACATTGCACCCTGGTCAAAGTGGTTAAATACAATTGGTTGGGAAGAAATTTTGAATTCAGCTTTTGCTGCTGTGTGGAACTGTTCCGGTGATTTCTCGATTGCCCATGCTGGGGATACGACATTGTCTTAAACAGCGTCCTTTTGGGTCATAATCCCCAAGACATCTAACCAGGCGTTTCGATGTTGTAATCTTGCGTAGAACTTGCCCGGTCCACGTGTGAAGGAGATAAGTGAAGACATCTCACAGGAACGTTTGCTAGTAAGCCTTAGCGCTATCTTATGTAGTCCTCGAGTCACAATAGGTTGGCTCTGGAAAGTTTTGCAAATTGAAGGTTCTGAATTTCTCTAACAGAGCATACTCGAACCAATAGCGGCAAAACTAAAAATCCATGTTTCACCCGGCACAAGACATCAGCAGCGGCTGTGGTTGAACCGTTCATTATTGCATTTATAGGCTGGCAAACAATTAAAACAGTGGATGAGATAAGCAGTTGCATGCATTCGCTACCCCTTTGCCAATTTAGTAGAACTAAACGATAGAGCCTTTTCGGATAATGCACAATTTCGGATAATCGATGGTAAATATTTTAAGGGGACAGTGTTGTACTCTGAGCAAGTACAAGTTTTACATCATTGGACAAAATTTACAACACAAAAGACTATTCAATGGAAATGAATAACATTTTTACTATGTACTCACTATGAAAAGAGAAGTATTTTGGTTTATGTTTCAAGGTTCTGACTGTTAAAATAGAGTTTTAAAAAATCAAATATTTAAAAATAAATTAATAAAATATTTTCCCAAAACATACAAAGCTTATGCACCTTTTCTTGGGAACCATACGCAACTCACAAGAGAAAAATTGCAGGGATGTTTTGAATATATTTAGCTACTATGAAAAGCAGAATTCTTAAATATAATCAATTGGTGAGGTCTAAAAATATAATTAGTAAATTGGAAAATATGTTTATATTTTAAGCAAAATTACAACAGGTTTTCAGTCTGCATATAAGCTTAATAAGCACTGAGCTTTAAAGCTCATGCTTTAAAATCTGCATATGTTCAGTAAGTAGTTCATGAGAAAAAGGAGCCTATGCACTAAAATTTTACATATTGAGAAAAAGTAGTTTGACGTTTTGTGGTTTTCAGCAAGCAGACCTTAATACAGTCCAGGAATATAGTTATCATCAACCTCATATAGGTCCTCCAGCTGCCTGTACTTGCCTCCTTTTTATTCCAGCCTCTTTTATTGAGGCTTGTGCTGCTGTTTGGGCATGGTAGAGGCGTTGCTGGTCGATACGCTGAAGAGCTTTTTCTGTGTTGATCCCTGTTTTCAGTTCTATTTCACTTAAACCATACACAAATCTTACATATACATCATAGAATCTGTGTCTTGTTGTATGAGATGTCCTCGTGGAATTGCTTCTTTCACAGATTGTACATGACAGAGTTATTTGTGAGCACAAGCCTCACCTATTATTTACATTTTCTTCTATGTACAAGGAGCCCACATCCTTGCAATGTTTACATTGTCTGATCTTGCTTATAAAGTAAGAAAATAACAGTACACTAATACTAACATTACTACTATTTATAGATGTATTTACACGAAGGACACTTTCTGAACATCCATTGTTTGTACTAGAAAGCTTCTTTGTCGAACAACTTACAACTACCGACACAACTTCACTGTTCCACTATTAGCACATGGTCCTTGTGAAATTTTAAAGTTATGGTTATTAGTTTTCTCAGTAAATATGTATTGGTTTCCACAAAACTTGCGTTTTGTGTACACTCTTTTACTCCTAGGCATATTGCTGTAATTAAATACCTAACAGAAGTAATCACTGATGTCAAAAATTGCAGATACTAGTTTTGTTTACTTCAGAAAACAGAGGCACACTAGGAAATATAAGAGCAAGCTGCAGGGCAGCCACAACATCTCAGGATAGAAAACAAAATATACCACAGACAATTCTTACACCAAAGGCAGGAGATACATGAATTTGGATGGAAGGAATCTATTGTGGGGCGTGGCAAAAATGTTGTGTCTGAATTTAAAGAGCAGCATACCTACTTAAAGCTCCTATAAAACTGATAATAATTGTACAAACAGCATAAATGATATGTAATTTTTTTTCAGGAAATTTCAGAGAACTTTTAAAGCCAAAAAATGTTTTCGTTAGCATTTCAGAGTACACTGTGTCTTTAATCGGCAGCAAATGGAAGAACAAATTGCATTCCAAATGAATTTAGTAATATTTACTAAAAATGTAGCATGGTATGCAATATTAAAATATGCATTATATATTTACGAAGACTACTTCACAAAAGCATCTATTCTTTCTACCCTTTCTCCTTGCAAGCACTTAGGTCACGTCAATGTTTGATAAGTATTATGTCTTTGATGTTTGTTTACTGATTTATGCTACAAAGCAGCCTAAAAACAAAAGAAGTTCTGTACCAAGCGGGAGTACGAGGTTGTAATGTCCGTCGTTGAAATCCCGTTTACTCTGAATTTATTTAGTCATAACTTTGCTCAGACCTTGAAGTAACTAACGGGTTAAATAATAATTAATGCCTTAACCCAAGGTGGAACTTTAAATCTAAACGAATACTAAACATTAAAATGCATATATAATATTAACGGATTGTTTGGCATTTATCCGTAGAAATCAAAAACAGACGTCACACTAATGCCAACTTTTTGGAACGTATAGGAGCCAAGCACTAATATTTCTGTGAACACGTGTCGAAGCTGCTATCTGCCCATCTTATCTATAAACGCAATGTAGCAAGATGGCATGAAACAGTAAGGATATCTGAAGTACTTCACACACCAATCAAAACAGATCCATTGCGATTTAATGCTTTTCTTTAAAATGTAAACACTAATTTGTAGCCTGTCTTGCCTCTGATACTTTGAATGTTTCTCCTACCATTACTAGGCCGCAAAAGATTATAAAATATTTATACATAATGACTGAGAAAGTTGAAATAAAGATAAATAATGATCATTTATTATTTTTCTCTTCCTAATTCATAGTTTAAATTCTTCATGAAGTTTATTAATAAGCAAATTCCATAAAATTGTGCTTCGAGAAGGAATTAATCATAAAGATGTTCTTTCTGTTTAATACTTATTACAAAATGTTTAATTTTGGTTGTTATCATAAACATAAATATATAAACAACACTGGCCAACAACAAGACTAAAATAACAGTGGAACACCGCATTTCATATCTGTGCAATCAGATAACACTTCCTCTAACAATACAATATTTCTTAGAATGTTCGATAAGGTTTGTGGATTACTAATACCAAGTGCCTGTATCGGGATTTAGAATTAAGACAAAAGAATATCAACAAAGTCGTCTGACATTTAGCCACGCTAACAATGCGAATTTTAACATAACACTATCTTTCGTTCATTTGTTTTCGGCACCGAAATCTCTGGTTTATTGTGAGCAACTCGTGGAGGAAGGATGAAGCGAGAGGAGACAGAGAGTGGACGAACCAAGACACCCGCAGACACTTCTACCCTGAAAGGGATCACCAGGTGAAAGATGATATGAAATGATAATGGTGGTGAAATGGAGGGACAGGAAATTCGGGGGATGTAGTTAACCTACCGAACATTTACCTAGCAACTTGCGAAACCCCCCGGAAAAAAAAGACATGGGTCAAGTAGGGCGTCCACGGGATTCGAAACCGGCCCTCCCGAATGCGCACCATAGACGAAACCGCCTGAGGCATCCCACTCGGTAAATTAGGCTACGTACAGTTTGCTTTAGCGGAGTATTAGAAATTTAAACTTTTAATAGTTTTTAAACAAGATAATATATATATATATATATATATATATATATTGCATTTATTTACTTAAGCCATTTACTGCAAGGTACATGACATGAGTAGCTAAACTTATGTTCAGAGTGTGTAGAAAGTCTCTAGATCCAAAATGAGGTGTTCGCAGAGAGACATTTCCATGACCCCGTCTTCACAATAGCTATTTCAATGAATAGCATTACCTTTGTCACGTAGCTCGAGGTCTCTTTGGATATAATTCAGTTTAACAACAGCCTGGGGAAGATTTTAATAGCGTCATTCATTTAAATGTGTTCTATCAAAATAATTCAGTTCGCTAGACTGTGAATCTGCGCCTAGACACCATCTATATTTAATGCGTGTTGAAACTTGGTGGCGAAGTTTCCTGCGGTGAGAGAAAGGGAGGGAGGGAGGTGCACGAAGATGGCATAACTTTGTTAATAGAGTCGTCATAGAGTATCACGTGAATCCTTCGTGGGAACTTGCCCAGCTGTTTGACGGGCTCCCCATCTCACCAGGGCATCAACACTTAACATATTGTGAAGAAGACATTCAGTATTTTCATGTGCTATCTTTGTACGTATGACTACTCTTTGATACGTACAAAGTTTTTGCATAATCTTTCAACTTAAACAACGGGTAACAACTACTTTTCCTTTCCTTTATCTTTACTTCCTCTTCTACTATACTACACATACATTAGTGCAGAACTTTTGTGTTCTATACATATTTGATATTGTATATTTGATATTTATTTATTTGCACAGTATCCATTACAAATTCAGTACAATAAAATTTAACATAGAACATGCTGTATTATACCTCCTCTACAAATATATGAAATTGCTCACCTTAAGATTTAGTTGCTGACTCAGGTCCCCTGTCCATAAGCCGTTGGTTTTCCTGAGCAGATTGATGCCATTTTTTCTTGACCTTTTCTTCTTTTGCCCTAATCCATTTTTCTCTTATCCTATATAAGAAATCTCCTATACATCTATTTTTCTTTTCTCCCATCCCCGTTTGCAGGCGTAGTGTCAATATCTCTTTACTTACACTGTCCCATTTCTTATCCCATATTTTTCTCCTGTAATTTTCTCCTTACATTCTATTACGTAATGAACAGTGCTTTCTTCATCTCCACAAAATTCACATATTCCTACCTCATTACTTCTCAACCCTTTCAAGTATAATATTCCTACTCTCATCCATGCTATGCCTTCTCTTCCAGTTTTGCCACATAGATCTATATATTTTTCCCCTACCCCATTCTGTCATTAATTGCTTATAAAATTTCAAAGCCTCCTTTTCTTCTATAGTTTCCCATACCTCTTGCCTACCTATGTCTTGTAGTCTCGTTCTCACTTCCTTCCAAAAACCGCTATAATGTCTCTCCTCTGCTCTCCATAGATCTCCCATGCCTATCTTTAATATCATTCTTTCAAATTCCGCCCATCAACTATTTGTATTTTTAATGCTTTTCTGTTGCTTCATGCACAGATTCAATAATTCCCCTTTCTGTCCTTTAATACACTTATACCAGAATTTCATATTCTCTCTGTTATTATTCCCCTCATTTTTGTATTACCTAGCTCTAGTAATGCCACCTCTCTTGATGCCGATTTTGGCAGCCCTAGTAGTTCTTTGCAAAACAATCCATACATCTGGTCTAATTGAGTTCCCATCTCTGATGTGCCCCATACCTACACTGCATACATCGTTCTGGCTTCAACGACCGCTTCATACATTCTTTCTAACCATCTAACTGACATCTCCAGTTCATGTTTACACTGCTACACATCCTTCTTACACCTAAATAGTCATACTCCTTTACCACATCTACCTTTTGGTCTCCTATGAACCATTCCTCTCCTTTCCTAAGTATCGATGCTCTTTTAAATACTATTATTGTATTTTATACAAAAAATCGATATAGACATTTTAAGGGATATATATAGCTACAGTTACCAGAAACAAAGTTCCACTCGGAAAAAATCGGAAGCATTCGATGCCGCTTCGTTCACAATATATCATTTAATACTGCTCTGGCTTCATTTGAAAGTTATGCGATATATAAGGAGATGTTTGCGGCTTGGTCGTATACATGGTAGCCGACCGGTGAAACGCAGTGTTTCGTAAGTGGACCAACATGAGTTCGAATCCTTGATGGGCATGTTTCTTTTTTTATTATTATTACTTTAACAGCAACGCCTTATGTTTTTCTCGCAGGAGATAAGTAGTAATATTTTAAACACATTCAATTATAAAATCGCAGATAACATACTCTTGTCGTTTTCAAAATAAATGCAATGTTTTTAGAAAATTGCCTTAATATCGGGCTCATTCTTCTGTTATGAATGGTACTGGCGTATAATGCGAAGTATTCTCTCGTGAAAATTTCGCTAGGTATTTGTTCTCATCCATCCCCGAAGAACGAGGGCAGTAATAGAAGCAGAGGATTTAGACACCCGATACCATGTTTCCGTTTTTATTTGATTTTACAGATAGAAATAAAACATTTATTTCACTTAGTTTAAAAACAGAGTAGGGTGTTTCAGTTTTCATGTGTGAGCATAAGTGCCATAACATTAAGTAAACCTTAGAAATTGCAAGTTATGCATATTACAATGTACGGAATACACATTTAACATTTCTAAAATAAAAAAGAGATCAAATTTATGTTCGGAATTGGAACCTTTGTATTTCTAGATCCTTCGTGTTTATCTATAACCGCTCGGCTATCAGTGTACGTTTAGTAACTGAGGACTCAATTATGAATCAATTATGAGACTCAATTTTTCACACACATTACGGTGTGCTAAAAAGGAAGGATTCTCCGTGTGAATTTGCACGAAAAATATAAAAAATTACACTTATGTGTGAACATTCCCATTATTATTATTATTATTATTATTATTATTATTATTATTATTATTATTATTATTATTATTATTATTATTATTATTATTATTATTATTATTATTATTATTATTATTATTATAATTATTATTATTATTATTATTATTATTATTATTATTATTATTATTATTATTATTATTATTATTATTATTATCATTATCATCATTATCATCATTATCATCATTATCATCATTATCATCATTATCATCATTATCATCATTATCATCATTATCATCATTATCATCATTATCATCATTATCATCATTATCATCATTATCATCATTATCATCATTATCATCATTATCATCATTATCATCATTATCATCATTATCATCATTATCATCATTATCATCATTATCATCATTATCATCATTATCATCATTATCATCATTATCATCATTATCATCATTATCATCATTATCATCATTATCATCATTATCATCATTATCATCATTATCATCATTATCATCATTATCATCATTATCATCATTATCATCATTATCATCATTATCATCATTATCATCATTATCATCATTATCATCATTATCATCATTATCATCATTATCATCATTATCATCATTATCATCATTATCATCATTATCATCATTATCATCATTATCATCATTATCATCATTATCATCATTATCATCATTATCATCATTATCATCATTATCATCATTATCATCATTATCATCATTATCATCATTATCATCATTATCATCATTATCATCATTATCATCATTATCATCATTATCATCATTATCATCATTATCATCATTATCATCATTATCATCATTATCATCATTATCATCATTATCATCATTATCATCATTATCATCATTATCATCATTATCATCATTATCATCATTATCATCATTATCATCATTATCATCATTATCATCATTATCATCATTATCATCATTATCATCATTATCATCATTATCATCATTATCATCATTATCATCATTATCATCATTATCATCATTATCATCATTATCATCATTATTATTATTATTATTATTATTATTATTATTATTATTATTATTAGTGTTATTATTGTTATTATTAGTATTATTATTGTTATTATTGTTATTATTGTTATTATTGTTATTATTATTATTGTTATTATTATTATTATTATTATTATTATTATTATTATTATTATTATTATTGTTATTATTATTATTATTATTATTATTATTATTATTATTATTATTATTATTATTATTATTATTATTATTATTATTATTATTATTATTATTATTATTATTATTATTATTATTATTATTATTATTATTATTATTATTATTATTCTTATTATTATTATTCTTATTATTATTATTCTTATTATTATTATTCTTATTATTATTATTATTATTCTTATTCTTATTATTACTATTATTATTATTATTATTATTATTATTATTATTATTATTATTATTATTATTATTATTATTATTATTATTATTATTATTATTATTATTATTATTATTATTATTATTATTATTATTATTATTATTATTATTATTATTATTATTATTATTATTATTATTATTATTATTATTATTATTATTATTATTATTATTATTATTATTATTATTATTATTATTATTATTATTATTATTATTATTATTATTATTATTATTATTATTATTATTATTATTATTATTATTATTATTATTATTATTATTATTATTATTATTATTATTATTATTATTATTATTATTATTATTATTATTATTATTATTATTATTATTATTATTATTATTATTATTATTATTATTATTATTATTATTATTATTATTATTATTATTATTATTATTATTATTATTATTATTATTATTATTATTATTATTATTATTATTATTATTATTATTATTATTATTATTATTATTATTATTATTATTATTATTATTATTATTATTATTATTATTATTATTATTATTATTATTATTATTATTATTATTATTATTATTATTATTATTATTATTATTATTATTATTATTATTATTATTATTATTATTATTATTATTATAATTATGAGAAGATTCACCAGGGCGAAGCTCAAGAGATGCGTTCCGTGACACCAATGTAAACGTCCGTGGAAACGATGCGGAAAATATAAGCTCCCAGTCTGCTTTTTTTCTCTAATAGTAGTAATATTTTGCTCTATTTAACCCAAAAAGCAATATAAGAGAGAGAGATAACAGCGTAATTTTTTTAATATTCGGCAAATATAATATTTAATGCATGAACCAGATATGAATTGACGAAAACGTTTTAGAATATTGTGACTTTGTGGGTTCGTAGAACTAAAAGTCCAATTTGCCGAAATTCTAAAGGTTATTTATCTCCGTGGAAATACACTGTTTAATTCTTACGTAACAACATTACGTCATATACACAACACAATCTACCAAGGTCGATGACCACACAAACAGCGTTCTGACTACATCTGTTTACAGCACTCCTGTCACGTCTCTCTGTTTTTATGACTCACTCTTGGCAAGTCGTCGGCTTCTGAAAATACCTCATTGATAAATTCGAGATATTTCTGGAACAAACAAGAAATGGAATGTTCTATCACCTTACAGAAGCGTGACTTAATCTGTGCCGGCAAGTCCTTTATCTCCGGTATCGTTATTTGCTGCCTCTTTGTGTATACAAGCCGCGCTATCGTAGATAACGTGTTCTCGACATCATTTCAGCCCAAGCTGCCCTTGGGAAACATATGTCGTTGTATTTCATTTCTGTAAGCCTGACGTGAAATTATATTTCATGTTTGGAATATGTACAATTATATTCAAAGCGGTTGAGGATTGTACATCTTCATGTAACTAGAAAATCATGACTTAGATATCGGCCATACAAACTGTAAAGTTAAAAACAACTATTTGTATTCATTTGTACCTTTTATAATATATGAGTATGTGTTTAGGCTCTTTTAGATGTGCTTGAAATTTACGATGATTCTATATTCCTTCATTTTAAGAGCCCCTGGACTGGACTGAACTACGTTACGGAGGAGCTGCAAACTTGGGCTATTGTACCTATTCCTCCAAGTGGGACACTCCCGGGATGAAGGATGAGGTGAGGGGAGACAGGGCGGCCGTCCCAAGGAGCCACGCCAGTCAGATGGTGGGGTCGCTACAACTTTACCAGTTGGAAAATGCCCGGTAGGCCGCTACAACTAGTGGCCCACCCTACTGTGGTCCGGAACCGGCCCCACTAGACCGTGTTCGGAGACCGGAGACCGTTCTACCGGAGGAGGAAGTTCTACCAAGAGCGTATCATCCTGCCATGCAACGCCGAGACACCCGCCGAGACTTCTGAGAGAGGTAGAATGAGAGATGATGTGAAATGACAATGGAGATGAAATTGAGAGATAGGAAATTTAGAGGATTGTAGTTAATCTACCCAGCATTCTCTTAGCGACCCGCGAAAATCCCTGAAAGAAACCTATAGGTCAGTTAGCTCTGCCATGGAAATCGAACTCGAGCCTCTCGAAAGCGGCCTACAGACTAAACCCTCTAGATTCAAGAGCCCCTTGTGTTACAACTAAATATTTTAATGGTGTCTCCCACGTTGTATATAACGGATCGTGAATAATATAATCTGAATACATGAATCACTGTTACGTTAGCACTATACTGTGTAACAAAAATAAACTATGAACGTGTTATAATAGATACATTTTCCACTTATATGGTCCTCTCTACTCATTTCTGTACCAGTCATTCTTAAAATACTTATTCTATCTAATTCATTTTAGTCAAAATAAACCTTTGGAGAAATTGTTTCATTACGTACATCCTTATAGCTACAATGGAAATAGAGAAATACTGTAGTAGCCATTAAATGAAACTGAAATCCTTCAAAATCGGGTCGTTATGAACTGGCTTTGAAATTCTGTTCTCTTTCAAGCCCGAGAGAGTGTGTGTGAAAGAGAACAGGAACAGTAGGCAGGAACAAAATCCTATGACAAATACTCATTTGAGAAATGTGTATGTTAATCTCTATAAAGGACAACCAATATCTTAAAACGACTAGCTTAACAGAAAATACTACGGTGGTCTGAAAGGTTAGCGACTTCAACATGAAGATGGCAGCACTCGTAAACAAAAGATAGTGAATTTCGTTGCTCATCTGTTGACAGTTACTCACCAAAGTTTCGGGCATTTTGGACGCTCTCTTGTTATGTAACAGTCGTTTGAGTGAATTGATGTGTTTTTATGAAAATGCACAAAATCGTGCATCGAGATGTCAATAAATATTGATTTTGAAAGGCAATACGCTTACACAAATCAAAGATGAATTGGATTCTGTGTATGGGGACTCTGCACCATCATTTACCACAGTGACATGTTGGACAGCTGAATTTAAGGGTGGCCGTATGAGCTTAGGAGACGATGAACGTTCGCAACTTCCAAATACTGCAACTGCCGACGAAAACATCGCCAAAGTTCAGCTAGATGACCACCAAATGAAAGTGAGAGAGATAGCACAGTCTAGAAACATGTCAAAAGGACATGTTTGTCACATATTAAATCAATATTTAGACATAAGAAGGCTGTCCGCGCGTTGGGTTTTGCATTTGCTCACATTAGACAAAAAACGTGTTCGAATGAACATTTCCAAGTTTAGGCACAATGGATCCGAGCTTTGGCAGCGATTAATTACTGTAGATGAAACCTGTATACACCATTATACGCCCGAAACAAAAATACAGTCCAAACAGTGGACTGCAAAAGGGGACCGGCTCAAAAAAATGTTTCTTTTTCGGCTGGGAAACTGATGGAAACAATTTCTGGGATAGTCGTGGAGTTATTTTGATCGATTATCTTCAAAAAGGAAAAACAATTACAAGAACATTCTACGCATAATTATTTGACAAGCTGAAGAAAAAATTTGAAGAAAAATCGCCACATTTGCAGAAAAGAAAAATCCTGTTTAACAAAGACAACGCACCGTCTCACACCTCAGCGGTTGCAATGGTGAAAATCTACGAATTAAGGTTTCAACTGCTTGACCATCCGCCTTACTCAGCAGATCTAGCCTCAAGTGACATCTTTTTGTTCCCTCTTCTGAAATTTTGCTCACGGAGGACAGAGATTTTCATCAAATGAAGAGGAAATCACCTTCGTGAACAATAATTTTGCAGAGAAAAATGCCGAGTACTATTTGGGCGAGTTACAGAGATGGAAGCATCGCTGGGAGAAGCGTGTAGAATTACAAGGTGACCATGTTGAACAATTAAAAAAGTTCTGAAAAATTCTCTTGTGTCTTTATTAGGCCGGTAACTACCTATGTGTATTCAGCATTAATCGTGTGCTAACAAGATCTACGCTTTTTGTTACTGTCTACCCAACACAAGAAGGCAAGCTAGAGGAACATATAACGTAATCACTTTTGATGTTCGCACGATGTTTATGCTTGCCGTCCGGATATGATAAAGATGCTACGTTCATCTAAAATGCACAGTGTCATATAATTCAACCATGCATAATACCTATGACTGCAGTTACTGAAACGAGCATTAGTTCTGGCAGCAAGAGCGACTCATATGCGCTCTCATACACTCATTTATTAGTAAACACATCCACTATCAAGGCAGACAAACCATTTAATACCCTCTCCCTTTTCACGTCCCGCTTGCCTTCTTTTGGTGGGTAGACAGTAGTAACATTTTGTCTATCTTTTACAGTTTAACACCTATGGAAAACATTTAGAATAAAGAGATTATTGCCAAAAAATTCAAGATATACATTTAATTTGATAAAACTAAGTTACGAATTCGGTACTTTAATCAAAATTGTTATAGCTACTTTTGACAAAATAACAAAGGGAGTCTGGAGTTGGGGGCTTTTCGTGAAATGCTTCGTGTCGCGTATTTGGAGAATGATAAACTTATATACTTACCAAGTTTGATACTTATCTGAGTTTTGGTTTTTTATTTATGCTGTTCACATACATTCGCACAGTCTCAGATAACTTTTTCTAATTTTCTGTCTTTTATTTTTGCCTTTTTTATTCAGGGAATCTCAAAACTGTATTCTTTGTGAAATTTCTCTATTGAATTTTTGGTAGGAACGCATTTCCTTTTCAATCTACTCTGTATGTAGTAGAAAAAATAAAAAGGATGTGCACAAAATGAAGTTTTAGCAAACTATTCTTAAAAATCCATTTGTCTTTGACATTTGCAGTTTCCTGGGGTCACAGATATTGACTATAAAACACAAGGTAAGCGAAGCTAAACTGTCATATCAGCATCTAATTAGTGATAATGAAGTAAACACTTAGACAATTATTTACAGGGATGTATTTTCCTTCTATTAACATACTCAAGTAGCCGTGTCATTGATGCGTGTCTTTATTGCTCTGTCACTTAGAGGGTTGCGTGTTTGAGTCCTGCTCCGGGTGTGGGTGTTTGTGTCAATTGCGTGCATGTGCAAAAAACGGAAGACGAGAAAGTACGGAAACATAAAAACAAGGGATAATTAACGAAAAAGATACTTTATAAACTACAAGCGATTGAAGATAAGGCTATTTGTTCGCAAAAATGTTCTAGTGTTAGTATATCAAACAACTTGGTGTTTGGAAGTCCCTATCTATTTTTCTCGTTGTTCCTTTCCAGTAAATTTTCTTCTGGTTACAAAATACATTTTACTCTTTTGAGGATTCTGAATGACTTTGCAACCTTTCTGTCTCTCTTCCTCCCTCAATTTGTTCTTCCCTTTCTCTCTCTCTCTCTCTCTCTCTCTCTCTCTCTCTCTCTCTCTCTCTCTCTCTCTCTCTCTCAAAGAGACTCGAAGCGACTCGAAGCAATGTAAAACATTCGTCGATAAGAAAAGCTTTTGATAGCAAATTTAACTTAATAAAGATTCATATTGCATCTTTGGACTTGCCTTCTTGTGCAAGAAAATTAAAAGTTTTAAGCTGATGAACTCGGTGTTGCAATTCTCTTAAAATTGACTCACCTACAATAGACCTCCGAAATGATAGACAATGATGCTAGAAAATAACTGTGCGGCTATGACAGACGTATGTACCTACTATGCGATCGTGCATTCTCAGACAAAAGGTAACTTAATTTGCAATCAGGAGAAAAGAAAACGTGTATTTAACACTTTAATATCTACGTGCCTGTCTCTTTAGCGTGGCTGGTAGCGTTTCCAAGTCATGTTAAAGAGGTCAAGAGTTCGAATCTGGTCAGAGTGAGTTGCCTGGATAAGGTTTTACCGGGGTTTTCTCTTATCCTGTAAGGTGAATGTCAGGTAACTCTAACCTCCATGAACCTGGGCTCATTTCGCCCATTTCATCCATCGTACGATGTGACTTAACGTTAGAGGACGTGGACTAACTACCGACACCGACACCGCCACCGCCACCGCCACTACCAACAACAACAACAATAATAATAATAATAATAATAATAATAATAATAATAATAATAATAATAATAATAATAATAATAATAATAATAATAATAATAATAATAATAATAATAATAATAATAATGTTAAAACACAGTTGTTCAGAAAATATGCAGACCAAGCCAGAGGGCACCAATATAACATCTGAGACTAGCATTCGGAATGTCCCAGGTCCAATAGCTACAATCCATAGGGTTTTTGTGGTTTCTTCAGGTTGAGCAAATACTGTCACGACCTTTCGCCCCTCATTTCTTTCATTTTCATATGTTTCACACTAGGTGAAGCAATTTGGCGGATTGGGTGAAAGTAAAGGCAAAGTTGGAACTGTCCAATAAGGAATAACCTCCGTCTGACACCCACTAGGGGCTTGTGGGTGTACTCGGACAGCGTCACAACTGAAAACGTTAGGGATCACACATCATTCAGATCTGGTCCCCTCATTCCTCTCTCACACCATCCATTCACAATGTATTCCGTTGCCCTCAATTTAACAACTATACAAACAACTGTTGTAGTGTATTGGAACCTAAAGAAATTTTAAAATCTGGTAGTATCTCGCAAGCATAGAATCAGTCATTATATTTCACAATCCATATGGCTTCAAACACAAGTTAAGGCAACTACTGCATGCAATTTATTTAGAAACTCTGGAGTAGTTTCCTGTGGACTCCGTTACTTAATGACAGTAATTAATAAAATTACATGAACTTTTCAATATTTTTCCAATACAAATCTTTATGTGTAAAAGTATAGAGTGTTTGAGTGTACATCAATTTGTGAAAACAAAATAGTTCCTTATTTCTGAAAAGTTTTAATTTTGGAAGAGGAATGAAAATTCAAAGTTTTAATGAATTATTATATACACTACTGGTCAAGTGTTTTCCATCACTTACGAAAAAAGAAACTAAATACGCACTATTTTATTTCAATGTACTAATATGTCGTAAAAATTAAAGAAATCTAATACTTTCTCTTTCTAGTATTAAGTAGATGGTTTATATTTTACCATATATAAAGTATCCATCCTTTGCCCTCAGAACCGCTGCACAAACTCTTGGTATGTAAATAAAACTGTTGAGTGTTTTTGCAGATATTGCGGTCGACGTCTGTAAATTACTCCATAGATATTCAACTTTAGATTACATAATTTTCTCGACTCGTAAGAATTCAATGGGATTTAAATCAGATGATTGGCTTGACAAAATCATATTTTTCAGCTCCCCACATTTCTCTTTTCTGTTGACATACCTTCTCCATATCTTAGAAGCATATTTTGGATCATTGTCCTGCAGAATAAATCCATGATAAATAAATCTCTTTCCTGGTGGATCAACATTTTTATCAGTATCTGTGATATCATCACTTCTTTAATGTTTCATTAATTCACTCTAGATCACCAACTTTATCACCTCCAAAATATCCCCACACCATAACCGACCCTCCACCAAGCTTAACAGCTGGCATCACACCTTCATAGTTCTCCACGAAGTCGACGAACAAACCTTCTGCAATGGCTTCCATTCATTTGAATCTGAGACACGTCCTTGAATAACACCTTGGAGCAATTTGGCCCACTCCAGTTTTTATTGGCTTCGTCGTGGCTGTGTGGTTAGACCACTCGACTCTCACCAAGGCGACCCGGGTTCGATCCCAGGCAGCCGCAAAGTGAGGTTTGTGGTGGACAACATGGCAAGGGGGCGGGTTTAATTCCGGGATCCCCGGTTTTCCCCGCCATCGCAATGCACCGGTGCTCCACCATCATCTCATGTATCATCAGTGTCCTCGCCTGCGGTGCCACATGTAGTAAAAGCGGGCGTTAAACACTACACATTTCATGGAAATTAATTGTTCTTTCACACTGGTCGTGAATTGACTTAATAGTGGTTAACTATAAAGCCCGGGCCTTAAAGTTCCTACACGTTGTAAGTCGCCATTAAGGTAGTTGTCTATGTGTTTATGACAACTCCTAAGTGGTTTATCGGAGAAAAAAAACACGAGTCAGTTGGAGAATTTAATGTCATGTCGGCACGTTGGCCATAGTAACTCAAGGGTTAGAGAGGCTGGACGACAACCAGAAGATCCGTGGTTCAAATCCCGGCTATAGCATTGAATTTTTCAGTCTGACTCTATCTTTCCATGCTTTAGCCTACACACGGCCAGTGTGAAAGAACAATTAATTTCCATTAATTGACACTAATAGTGGTTAACTATAAAGCCCGGGCCTTAAAGAACTTACACGTTGTAAGTCGCCATTAAGTTAGTTGTCTCATGTGTTTATGAGAACTCCTAAGTGGTTTACCGGAAAAAAAACACGAGTCAGTTGGAGAATTTAATGTCATGTCGGCACGTTGGCCATAGTAGATCAAGGGTTAGAGCGGCTGGATGACAACCAGAAGATCCGTGGTTCAAATCCCAGCTATGGCATTGCATTTATCAATCTGAGTCTACCTTTCCTTACTACACATTTCAGTTCATTTCCAGTTTTTATGTTTCTTTGGCCATGTAATCGTTTCATCTTATTTTGTTTTTGTAATAAATTTGGGCCACTATTTACGCCTTTAAACCTTGTTCACGAAGACAATATTTCATGGTTGAGAGAGAGACTGGAGCTGTTCGCATACTATTAACTTTCTCGTGATTTTCAGGTTCTGTATGAATTATCTGATGTGTACTTTGTACGCATATGAACTGATTTTTCCTTAGATGTTGTTCCTCAGGGTCTTCCAGATCAAGAAACCAGTATTGGCACCAGTTTGTTTTAACCGCTGCAATTTAAATACCACTGCAGATTGGACTACGCCGAACACTATAATAACAGCATGTTTTTCATCTTCAATCTCCTTCTTTCGTCCGACTAGGAGATAATATGGTATGGTCCTGATCAGGTATACAAACTCACTGCTAGATGAGCACAACTGAAAACCAATGCAAAGTGATTGCTACACAGACTTCATTCCTATTAGAATGGAAATATCTTAGGCAAAGGTACGTCAATGTACTTTTGGAGATTCATCAACACTCCTCTACGCGGATAGCCAGTCAAATACACAACAAAAGCATGTGGTATTTACATGGTTATACATATTTTATTATCAGACATGAGATATGATGGAATATTTAAATTGAAATCCCTGTTTTATCTTCAGAGCCAAGTTGTGATAGGTGATTGAAAACTTTCGACTGGTATGATCGTGTGAAACAGTCCTGAAAACGCAAACAATAATGAATTATACGAATAAAGCTGAAATGTATTCTGGCCTTTAAAGTGTTAACATCAGTCAAATTGCATAGCTGAGGCCCGTTGATTTAATTGACGTATTAAGTATAAATATAAGATATATGCATAGGATTTTAAAATACGAGCATTTTTATTAGAAGTTCACTCCGGCCTCATGATAATGAATGCGTATAAGAGAGTGATGCAGTTCACCAACACCGCGCACTGCGGCAGAGAAAAGGAAACTTCAGTAAACAGTATACAGCCTGGATATGCTGGTGTTCGTGATCACAAGTTAACTAAAATGTTTAGACTACCTACTGAACTTGTTTTCTATGTGTGTTTACTCCCCAAAATATTCATTTATGAATCCGGAAAATTGTTCTTAAGGTTTCAAGTTTGCTTTCTACTTCGGATGTTAATGATGGAATACGAGGTTCTTTCTTGGTATTTTCTTTTCCTTGACGAATGCCAGGAATATGCAAAGTAGAAGTAAGAGTGAGGCGTCGTCGCTATTCGTATAACTTGGACGTCGAGCTGGAAGTGTGAACGATCGATATCTCGAAATGCAGGGTCCGTCGACGTATTGTGGCAGACGCTTATCGTCTTGGCTGATCTGTGTCACGAGCACGTGGCAGCCTACAGGATCATAGTTAATAAGTTTAGTATCTCTGGGTTACTACGCACTTCGTGCTCCAAGTTCTACAGACGTTTGAGTAAACACGGATGTTATCGTCTCTGCAGGCGCCGTTGTAGCTTCAAACCTCCACGTAACATTTATGTTGTGTCAACACAATAGCTACTGGAATAAAGGCGACCCTTGCAAGTAGCTCGGAAACTTTAATAAATATTCAAATACTTCATACACTGTCATTCACCCATATCGAAATATTAAACCCACTTGATGAGTTACAGTTTCATCTTTCATTAAAATTAAAAGTCATATGTACTAAATAATAAATAGCTACATTCCATATACCGGGTGTTAATGAACTACACCGAAATAATTTCAGCGATTGTAGACATCACTAATGTAAGCAAGTTGAGATAGGTAATGTGCGATCTGCGGCTAAATATACGAGGACTGTTCAATAAAGAATGATCACAATTTTTTTAACAACATACCTCTACTCCTCCTCATAATGTTGATGTTCCTTCTCAAAATAGTCTCCACTGAATGCGATGCACTTGTCCCAGCGTTTCTGCCAGTCTTCAAAGATATGCTGGAAACCATTTTTTGAGATATCCTTCAAAATCGCCTCCGCAGCCTTGATCACTACTTCTGATGATGGATAATGCCTCCCACGAAGGCGTGTCTTCAAGTTAGGGAATAGAAAAAAGTCACATAAGGCTAAATCCGGACTATAGGGAGGGTGAGGGATGCACTTCATGTTGATTTTTGCAACAACAGTGGCAATATGCGACCGCGCATTATCCTGGTGCAACATCCAGCCTGCCTCACGGAAATGTGGTCTTTTGAGCCTGATATGGACTTGTAATCTTTTCAGGACATCCCTGTAGTACTGTCCAGTTACTGATGTGTGTGCAGGTACAACATGCTGATAAACCATTCCATGAATAACAAAGAATGAGATGACCATAACTTTCCCAGCAGAGGGAACCACTTTTGCTTTTTTGGGGTTGGTGATGAAGGGGATTTCCACGCTGAGCTTTGCTGTTTTCTCTCGGGATCAAAATGCTGTAGCCAATTTTCATCAGCAGTGATTACGTTTGAAAGAAACTCCGTCTTTCTTTCTCTAACATCAAGTTTAACTGAAGTTTACCTACATGCAGCGGTAGGTGATATTTAACATGTCTGAACTTGCCTGGTTCTCACAGGCGGCAAACAGGAGTACCAACAGTGAAACCAGTACGGCGTGTTTGTTTCACATTAAGCTAACAGAATATAATAATATTGAATTTTAGTGAAAAAATTATGACCGTAAAAATTATGATCATTCTTTTTTGAACAGCCCTGGTAATACAGCTGATGATGTTAAACCTAACTTGCATAAGATGCTGATATGTTGGTACTTAAACAAGATGGATAAAATTATTGGATTAGAATGTCTTTAAAACTGCTTCCCGAGTATAGATATATCTATTCTTAGTATCTCTTTATTGGCGTTCTCAAGATCTAATGTCTCAAAGATCTTTCAAATCTCTAACTAATCATCTGCCAGTGCGAAACTGAACAGATATTAACTGCCTTATTGCTGATGTAGCCTACTCTAGGGGTGTTTTTGTAACTGTACTGGCACTCCAATCCGTAACACCAAAATCTGGTATTTCAAAGTTCGGTGGTTCGTTTAGTGTCATGTAGTCATTTTTTCTTTGTCTTTTTAATACGTAAATACTTATAGAAATAAATGACGTGACTAAGAAGATAAATCTGATTGGCCAGTGCAATAACACTACTACGCGTTTTATGGGGTCACCTCAAGTATCTAGTGTAAGAAACCCTCAGAAGAGGACCTAACTGCCTGGATAACTGCAGCTTGTGAAATTATTCGACACACAAGTAATTTTGGACAGAATACGACAGTCGTTCCTTTACGAGTATCCACTTTACATTGAAGAAATCGGAGGACTGCAGTTCCTATAAACCTGACCTAAAGAGTTTCATTTCCGTTTTGTTTAATGTAAGTTGGTTGAGCCTTTAAACTATTTAGATACCTCCCATTTAGATGTACAACATGGGGAAGTATTAAGCAGGATTCAATCTTTATTAAAAGCATTGTAATTTACTGCATTAACAAGGTGAAATTACACAGTAAAATGCATACATTAATTCAATTAAAGGCTTAGACAAAATATTCAAAAAGCAGCCAAACAAACAAAACAAGAGTTAAAAAAAAAAGACGTAGGAATTAAGGAGGTTCGAAATAGTTAACGTTTAACTCGAAAGCTAATGCTATAACCATAGCGCCAGAGGGAGTCTATGTCTCTTCATTTTCGTGTGTTGTGCAGTCAACGGTTATCAGTGGCGTACTGGCGTACTGGCACTTTAGAAAGTTATAGTGGTAACTTCCACATTTCAACCAAAAGGCCATAGATCTCCTATCTATATTTCCACTTGATCTGAAAGTATTTCGTTGTAGTGCATTAACATTCTGCATTATGAGGAGAATCACGTAAATGTCAATCACATTCGCTACCGCATTTGTGTTGGAAGTTGTAGGGATAAATAGAAATTTTATCAAGATAAGGTCCTCTTGATGTATTGCTTTCTTTACGTTAAAAGGTTTCAATAATAACCAGTCGCTTCTATTTTTATATTTTTAGTGAATAGGTGAATGTTTATTGCCATGGTTTTCCTAACTAAAACTAATTACAAAAAAAATAAGAACAGTTTATGTGAATATTGCAACTAGGTGCTATTCAGAGTCACATATCGCTGAATGGACAAATGCACACAGCCATGAAAGTGAACCATTCGTGCCCGGTCTTTGACTTTGATTGCCTGCCCAAATCAGCCATATAAGGCTGGTATTGTATTGTATCTTTGCAAGAGCATTTATGTAAGTGCCAGTTTTACTATTGCTATGTGATAATACGATATGTAAATTTATGAGAATCCACAGTTTAGTGACAAATGACAACACTTACTTTATTTGTAACCAGAATCGTTATCCCAATGGTAACTTAGAATCATTTTTACTTTTTACGCATACATACAACAAGCAAGTTGGTCTAATGTTACTTTACGTCTCTCTTGCATGTACCGACTTCCGCTGCTCGAACTTCTCCACGATAATTACTCGCAGACTAATACTATTAACTGCTCCGGCCAACTGATTCACGACTTCGATACTCATTGGTTAACTCACAAATAGTAACTGAACCAAACTGAGCTCACGACGGCTTTTGGTCCTCTTTCATAGTCCGCCGATTATAGAAGGAACGTTTGGAAAATTGGAACTGCTCGAATCGAAGGAATATTGAAGTCAAATATCCAAGTTCTGCCAAAATCGAATGATCTGGAATACTTCAGTGAGGCTTGCTTACTTTCGGATTCATGACGGAAGTTAGTGACTGTCCTTGAATGTTCATTTTGTGCTTATTGTCGCTGCAAAGAATAAAGCAGTGGAATAGAATGACTCACACTTAATCTTTTCGCGGTAGGCATTTGCTGCCACCGTCGCAGTATTTTAAACAGTAACACTAGATCAATTTGTTAATATATCTTAGGTGCTACTCAAGCACTTCTGAAGTTCTTAGACGCATGTCATGTAATACATGTGATACCTCTAAAGAAGAAAGCGTAATGATATACGTCTTGAATAAAATTTTAAATGAATGAGAATAATTAATTTGATGAAAATGAAAACTCACTTTATTTGTCACTCAAACGCTAACTTAACAGAGCAAACATGGCGGTTTCCATTTACCTAAGTCTCCCTTGCGTAAACTCGCACTGCTTTGATTCTCATCGCTCGACTCGCTCGGTTGGCTGACTTCTTACTTTCCATTAACTCTGACTGACATTGACACTGACTGACCTCGCTAATGGCTTAAGCACTTGTTTATATAACTCCGGAGTCAAAATAGACTTTCTAGAAGAATGTGGAAGTCAAAGCGTCTGGAATAGTATCGAAGCGGCCAGAGGCAGAACATTTAAGTTCACACATTTCCCAGTTCCATCATTGCGTGTTCTAGCCAGTAAATAACAAAGGCGATGAAATATATTGACCCATGCTTAATCTCTCTGTGGTAGACATTCGCAGCTGCCGAAACAATAGAATTAACCGTTTATGGATTAATAAGAGAAAAAAGAATAAATATTTCCTCTGTGGTAAAAATCCCGATTAGTTTACATAAATCACGCCAAATATAGTAGTGCACTATACAAAAGGACTGAAAATTAAACTAATGTAATAATATATTGTGATATAAGTGCAGTAATTGATGCATTGGAGAAGTTATAAGATTATCCCATTTTCCAAGTATGGTTATATTTCATGTCTGCATTAACAAATATATAAAAATATAATATGTTTAACTCAAACTAAATCTTGCACAAATGAGCTTTACAAACCTACCTGCTTCATGCAATTCGAAATACATCAGATAGATTGTAGAAATATTTTCATTGAATACTCTCGTGCAGGCACAATGGGAACAGGGAATATAACAGGGTTAAGCGATAGTAATATTTAAGTGGTCCCCATGTGACGGCTTTGAAATTAAATTGTCTTTGTAAATAAGAAGGTAAAAAGTATAATAGCTTCCCATCTTAAAAAGTATAAGCATTAGAAAATTCTAGCCAAAATAGGATATCTCGCAAATGGCTAACTCCACAAAAATAGTGTATCTGAATTAAATTGAATGTTTAAATGAGATATGTATTTCTGTGTGTCATTATATTATACCTCTCCTATGATTTACCTCAAACAATTGAAGATATGGATGTCATGCAATATGAAATTGTATTAACATATCGTATTTTATCAAAATCCTTAGACCAATTCTTAGAAAACTCAAAATATGCGGTAAAATGTTTATATAACGCTTAGTGCTGTGTTAGGGTATTTTCTTAAAAATCTGAAAATCTTTGTGCCGCATCCTTGGAAGATTTTAAACTTGTAAACCAAGTTTTAGTTAACTAATGGAAATTAATCATTTCTCCACACTAGCCGTAATTAGGCTAAGGTTTTTTATGGATAGAGTCAGCATGAAAAATTCAATGCCATGGCCGAGATTTGAATCCAGGATCTCCTGGTTTCCGTACAGTAGCTCTTACCCTTTGACCAGCTATACTAGCTCAAATGGTAAGAGCGACTGGATGGAAACCAGGAGATCCGTGGTTCAAATTCCGGCGATGGCATTGAAGTTTTCATGTTGACTCTATCTATTATAAACAGAGTTCTGGTATTTAACCAAGTTTTTTGTTTTTCAATTATATAGCTCACAGACAAACGGGCTCGTGTATACACAAAACCATTACTGAAAATGCTCCTTTTGGTGCCCAGGGTGTCTCAAATCATGTATTTCCACCAAAATCTTAGTTTCATAATATCTGTGTGGAAATAATTACTTCCACTACTGCTCGCAACTGAAAACGTAAATGATTTAATACTGTTAATGCACATACGGTACTAAAGTAGACAAAACACGCAGAAATGCACGAGTTTCAGCTTTCCAAAATGACAGCGTGAACCAGAAGTAGATAAAACACACTATAACTGAAAACAAAAGAACCTTAAGGTGCATAGTGTAGTGATTTCCTTGGGGAAAGCAAGTTTAGAAATGTAAGTATTGGAATTGCCTTTTATTTTTGCACGGATCATGAAATATCGAAAAATTTTCAGACCTTCTGTGTTCTAACGCTTCTGGCGGCTTTCATTTATACGTATCATTTGTTTCTGTATTTTAGTTAATATTTGTTGAAAAAGTGTATACGGACTCTTCTATTAACTCAGTCAACTATAAGAACACCAATAATAATGATTATAATAAATGTTTCACTGCAAAATAATTGTAATATCTACATGTAAATGTAACCAAAGCATATACACTAGTTAAATTCATTCATACATTCATTCATTAAAACAACTTAACAAATAATATGTATTCTATAATAATATTTAACTTGGACCATTATCTGAAAATTTATTCACAATAATAGTAGTTTTGGTTGAATTTCTAAAATAAGAGTCATCAGAAAAATGCATGATCGGAAATTTTGCGGCTAATTGTTCACCAAAATTCCTGTGATGATCGAAAGCCAAATCTGTGACTTATTTCAATTGTGACAAACACATATTTTTTTATCTTTTTGTGTTTTATGTATGTGATTTTGTATTAAATAAATGCAGATTTTACGTACAAAATTATAAAAAAAGATTCTTAAAAATGCTATGTATTACAAACTTTTAAGGATAATCAGCACTAAAACTGCTGATTTCTACAAACCTTTAAACATTTAGTTAAAATTTTTATCAAGCGGATTTTCCAAACCGCCAAAATTATTCATAATTATAGTATACAATTAATTTTTATAGTAAAATGTTTTTAACTTTAGATGAAAATCAAGCCGAATTCGGACAGTTTCATGGGCCGAAAACTTGATTTCCTAACTGCAATTTCTTTCTGTGAGAGTTCGCATTTCTAGATGCCTGTAACATGTAATACCACATTCGCAGGTTTTGCCTTTGGGACAATTGCTCATCGCTAATGAATGTTCACTTGTTTACTACTCTGTTTATCTTTGGGTATGTTCACATTTGCTTCTTCTTTATAAGCATTACATTTACACACACGTACATATTTAGGCTATTACTCATTCCTTTCGACTAAACGTCTCCAGCCTGTCATTAAATTTACTATCCAACTTATCAGGTGTGTCCTTCCTAATTATGGGTACAGAACACAATGTCATAAATAGGTGAAGATAAATGAAGTGAGCAGGATGCGAAAGGAACCGGACGGGATCATTCTTCCTCCCGGGGATGCCCCACCTGGTGTTTAGGTACAATAAACCACAGGTTTCGGTGTCGAACATCCTCCATAGTAATCCTAATCCTAAAATGTAAAAGGAACACGAAGAAGACAACAACAGAGATCAGAAAAAGAATATATTTCTTGTGTAATATATAGCGATTTAAGGGCAGCTTTGGTGATTTAGGAAGTACGTTAAACGAAACCTAGGTAAGAAACAAGAAAACCACCTCTAGGAAAATAAATAATATTATAGAAACTAGAAGAGAAACTGAAAAATATTTAATCAGAGCTAGGAAATATTTTATAAAATAGCATAGATTAGAGGAACAGGAATGGAGTGAAAATGAAAAATTGGAAACTAAGAAACAAGATAAGTAACAGGAACTAGAAGAGAAGTTAGAAAATAAACAGCAAGTATGAGAACCTTTCAAAAAGGAAAGTAAAGTGGAAATAAATAATATAAGAAGTGAAATCAAGGAAAATAGAGAACAGGTTAAGAAACAAATAGAATATGTTGGAAAAGGGATCGGCAAATAAGTTAATGATAAATCAGAAATTGAAGGTAGGAAATTAAGGGTGTAAATTGTAAGTAAGTTAGAAATACAAAGGAAAACTAGGAGACAGGCTAGGAACTTAGAAGAAATCTCAAATCTAGTTAGAATGTTGCAGCACAAGTTACAGAAATGAAAGCTCTGATAGAAAATATAAGAATAGGGGTGACTGTACAGAGCAATAAATGTAATTACGCAACCAACGGCATGAGGTCCCGAGTTCGAATCTCAGTCAGAGTGTGTTACCCCGGGGTTTTCCGGGGTTTTCCCTTTCCTGAAAGACGAATGTAGGGTAACTCTAAGCTCTATGGACCCTGGGCTAATTTGAGCATCATTTCGCCCATTCCATTTATCGTCCGATATGACTTAACGTTGGAGGACGTAACATTACAAAAAAGCACAAAAAGAACAACGGCATGAGAGGAAGCAAAATTAGTGCACTTCTTGTTGGTGAATATGGATACAAGAACCTTCAATAGGGAACCTAGACGTGTTAATACGCCTAAATGGAGGTCACAACTACGACATGTACTGACCTAACCATATTCTGAATGGCATTTCATCACCAACTTTTGAGAAGAAGTTTCTTAACTACTCTTCCAAATGGAAATTATTTTTTTTTTTTCACACCATCCGTGTGTAGGTATACTTTTGGACAGGTTGAGTCAGCTGAAAAATTCACTGTCATGTTTCAATGCTGTCTCATGTATACATGAGAATTCCTAGTGGTTTACCAGAATAATGCGAGTCAGTTGTAGAATTAATGTCATATTGGTACGTCGGCCATGGTAGCTCAATGGCTAGAGCAATTGGACGGAGACCTGGACATCCTTGTTCAAATCCCGGCTATGGCATTGAATTTTTCAGTCTGACTCAAGCTGTCCAAAATGTACTCTTCCAAAGTTACAGGAATATTGAGAAATGTATAACAAAGCAGTAGAAGAAACTGCTTTAAACTCTATCAACCATAAGAATTTACAATGGCTTCAGGGCCCAAAAATATGTTTATGAGTAAGTACTGGGGAGCAAATAGTCAAGCAAGTATAATATCAAAGCTAATAGAAAGTATCTGAGAAAGACTATTGGAAGGATAATTTTATGAAAGTAACTAGGATATCTGGAATGTTAGATCTATTCAGAATTGGACACAATTTAAGTAATGAGTATTGGAGGCTCCAAAACAAATATGAGTTGAGACCTAAATTTCCCAGATAATGTGACATAAATAGAAAAAGAAATTCTAGGAGTTAAACAGAGGCAATAAAAGTTACAAAACACATGTTAAAAATGGCCAAAAATCAAAGGAAAACAGAACTGTCAATACAATAGCAGAATAGGCTCAATAAATAGGCCTCAGCGAAATTTTAGATCCAGTTTACGTTCGATGTATATTCTAATGAGGAAAATAATAAATTGCGTATAGATGTTGCATAAAATTGACAACACTATTCCAAACGAGGTCTAAAGCATAGCATTTCCTAATATTTTCTGTAGTGAGATACAAACTGAATGTCTCAGACTACGGTGGAGAATGCAGGATATGTACATAAAAATTTTCTGCACCATAAATAAACGACTCAATAATCTCACTGGGTTTTTTATTTAGTTATTTGACGAATAGGGAAGATGAACCACAAATTGTTCTAACTTGACAAAAGCATTTTCACGCATGAGCGAGTCTTTCTCCATATTGCGCTCGCGATAGGTTTAAATCATTCCTTTATCGGAATTACTTCCATTGTTCCCATTCAAAGAAAATTTAAGTAAGTAATTTTTCATTCCAAATTTATTTCAGAAAGATTTCCTCCACCATTAATCTGGAGATGTCACTCATTTAAATAAATTTAAATGTCATTCGCCGAAAAGAAAGTAAGCACGAAGGGTAGGTGCTGAACATGATTATAGTGTATTGTGCTAAACCATATGTGTATAAAAACTGTTTTTGAAACATTAAATATGGTTTCGGAGTATCCAAGCCGGTGTTACGCGAAAATAAGTTTTTTTTTTTTTTTTTTTTTTTTTTTTTTTTAAGAGAAACTCTCGTATTCCAACCAAAAATTCGAAGATGGCATTTCACGTATACGTATATTTTCAGACCCCCTGAATTCAAAAGATACTTTCAGAAGGTGCCTGTGTCAATAATAAAACAGCTATTGTTGCAATAAAACCTTTTATTGAAATTTGCGTCCTCTAACCTTAAATCATATCGGACGATGAATGGAATGGATGAAGTGATGCTCAAGTGAGCCCAAGGACCATAGAGGTGCACTAACAATGGAGGGTGTGGGAGCAGAACCAATATTTAAGGAAATAGTTAAATATTTAAATTTTCATAGACTTAATTTAAGTGATGAAAATGTCTGGAATTATTTGTGAAGGGTTTAACACAAAGACATAAATATGAAAGTGTGAACGGAAAGAAACCGTAAGTGATAGCTTAAAGTAGTTAATTTAATTCTAGTCAAAAACAATGAACTATCAAATATGTTAAAATGGATATGTGAAATAATGGAGCTGTTATAAAGCGCTTGCACTAATTGTTTATAAATATGAAAGGCATACTGAGATACCAATAATGGGAAACTTAGGGCAAATTAGTATAAACGTTCCTTCATGTTTACAGAGCAAAGTTTAGGCTCTGAATACAAATTTTGTTGCAAATGGTTACAGTAATATAGGATAAGTAAACCATTATAAATAAACTATTTTTAATTAGGACTCAGTAGACGTGAAATGCAGCGAAATTAATAAAATTAGAATCTGTGTTTCAACCAGTCCAAACAAAGAAAAATTAAAAATGAAACGTGTCTTGGAAATTTATATACATTCAGAATAGCAGAGCAAAAGTAGCACAGTGAAGCTATATGAGAGATATTGTGTATATTAATGTGAGATTTATAAATGTTTCATGAAGTATTTATATGGAATATACATCTTTTGAGCAAAATAAGTGAATAAATAAAAGAATGAACAGACTGGAAGTATATAGTTTTCTAAATCTACATCGTTTCCACGGCCAGTTTACAATGTGTCACGGAACGCGTCTCTTAGCTTCTTTCTATTAAATATTGTCATAATTATAATAACAATGAGAATATTCACACAATGTGTTTTGTTTTATATGTTTCGTGCATATTCACATAGGGAATCCTTCCTTTTGTTTACATACTGTAATGTGTACGAAAAAATTGATTCTCATAATTTACTCATAATTGAGTCTCAGGCACTAAACGTGCCCTGACAGCCGAGGGGCTATAGACAAGTATGTAGGAGCTAGACCTACAAAGGTTCAAATCTAAAACACCAATTGTTTATTGTAGAAATACGAAATGTGTTTTACGCACATTTTAATATAGCTTCTAATAGTCAAGATTTACTTGATTTAATGGCATTCATGCTCACAAGTAAAACTGAAACACTCTACTCTGTTTTTAAACTAACTTAAGTAATTTTTAATTATACATGTAAAATCACATAAAAATGGAAACTAACTTAGTATCAGATGTGTAAACCCTCTGCTTCTCTTTACTGCTCTCATTCTGCGGGGCATAGATGAGACCAAATACCTAGGGAAATTTTCACAAGAGGATACTTTGCATTATATGCCAACATTATTCATAACAGATGAATGACCCCGAGTGTTTACACAACCAATATTAAGGTAATTTTCTAATAACATTATATTTATTTTCAAAACGACAAAAATACTTTATTTGCATTTTTATAAATGAATGTGTTTAAAGTATTAACATTTATCTTCTGCAACGAAGACATAAAGCATTACTATTAAATTAATAATAATAATAATAATAATAATAATAATAATAATAATAATAATAATAATAATAATAATAATAATAATAATAATAATAATAATAATAATAATAATAATAATAATAATAATAATAATAATAATAATAATAATAATAATAATAATAATAATAATAATAATAATAATAATAATAATAATAATAATAATAATAATAATAATAATAATAATAATAATAATAATAATAATAATAATAATAATAATAATAATAATAATAATAATAATAATAATAATAATAATAATAATAATAATAATAATAATAATAATAATAATAATAATAATAATAATAATAATAATAATAATAATAATAATAATAATAATAATAATAATAATAATAATAATAATAATAATAATAATAATAATAATAATAATAATAATAATAATAATAATAATAATAATAATAATAATAATAATAATAATAATAATAATAATAATAATAATAATAATAATAATAATAATCAACAGAAACATGCATATCAAAGATTGAGCTCATGTTGGTTCACTTACCAGACAAGTACGTTTTACCGCTCGGCTACCATGGATACGGCAAAGCCCCAAGGCAGCTCTCCATCTATCACACAAATTTGAAATGAAACAAAAGTGGTATCAAAGCCTATATTGGAACAATTAGTTGTTCTTTCACACTAGCCATGTGTAGGCCAAATAATGGAAAGGCAGAGCCGGGATGCCATAACCGGGATTCAAATCATTGAACTTTTGTACCTCTGTAAAGCGTATATTGTGAACTAAGCGTCATCGAAT